>MU619695.1:0-577388 GCA_025201785.1 Xylaria longipes
TAATAATTATATATTTATTTATATTTAAAATAAAAAATAAATTTATTTATATATATTTATTTAATAATTAATTATTATTTATTTATACTAAAATACTAAATATAACTATATATATATAATAAAAACTAATAATTATAAAAGGGTTTTTTAAATAAAAAAACAAAATTTCCTATTTAAACAACTAATAATTTTTTAGCTAAAATTTTAAACTAAGAAAACTTTCGTTTTACTTAGTCGTACCTCTTTCGCTAAAAACTTAGGTATAAGCCAAACGCTTGATTTAATCAAATAAAACAATTTTAAATATTAATCAAGTCAAATCAAGTTAAAGCGATTTGTTTAACTTAACTTAACTGTGTGCGGCGCTGACTACAGTTAAGAGAGCATCGTCCCTAGACGAGTTTTCTATGTCAGTCCTAGCAGCGTTCAGAATCAGACTTAATAGCATACAACCTTGTCATCCGTAATAATACCGCAAGCTAATAGATAAATCAACATTTCAACGAAAGACATGCCGTACTTCGCTGCACTGATAAAAACTCTTGGTTTACGTTCGTCAATTACTTTGGTAGGTCCTGAAATAGTATAAAGTATATGAAGTTCGTTGCTTCAAGGAATAGTAGATAAGTAATGCCCAATCGCCATAATTAAGAGCACCTTAGCCTATTCATCCTTAACAAACAGTATGGCGAATGCCTAATAACGGAGTCCTTAAAAGCAATAGACCAGCCGAGATTAGCGCTACTCAAAGTTACTCCAGGGCATCCTTCAATGCGGTATTGTCCTTTGTGATCCTTGCCCATTCCGCACTCTTCTTCCATACTCTTATCTGCGCGTCCTTATCCAAGGTCAAAGGGTCACTCTGGTCTTTCTCGAGTAGAGTGAAGTAGCCTCGTTCACCGGGATACGCTTTATCAACAGCAAATTCTATCATGTCGACGCCAGCTTCGGCCGAGGATCGGAACGTCGGGTCGGCAAGACGATTGATAACGGGCATCAAAGGCTTGAGGACAAACTTTGACATGAACTGTATAGACCTTGGAGTATTGTTTCGAAAGCATCGTGAGTCGCCTAGCCCACCAGGGTTAATGGCTACGACGGTGATATTCTGGAACTTGGGGTCCTTATCCGAAGTCACGAATCAGCCATATACTTTCACATTTATATGTAAAGTTTTACCTACTTGCAACATATAGTTATTCAGAGGGTACATCCAAGTGGTGGCAAGAAGCTTGGCGTTTCCGTACCTCTGAAAGCCGCGTCCTTGCTTGTCTGTGTCGGGAGCTGGTCGAAGAAGCTCATCCAAGTCGGCTGGCAAATCAGGCAGGTAGGGAAACGTGTGTGTCTTTTTACGGAAATGCCCAATGCTTGAAATAAGTACAATACGGCCACCATCCGGACCGAAGCTGCCGATAAGACGTAGGACAAGGGCAACGTGCGAGATATGGCCGATCTGTATAGTTTTGTCATAATTGTCCACGGTGAGCTCAGAGTCGTGGACAAGGTCCCAGTAGAATGCATTGCAAACGATTGCTTTGAGGGCGGGGTACTGGCCGGCCGTAATGGCGGATGAAATCTGGGTTGCAAAATCGTGAACGGCAGAAAGATCTGCTAAGTCTAACTGATGTAGAGAGGCACGAGAAGCTGGGTATCGCGATATTACTTGTCGTAAAGCCTGCGTATTAGGGTCGTCATCTGAAGCGTTTCTGACCGTAAAAATAGCATTGTACTGGGGGTAAATCTTGAGCAAGTGCTCAGCCGCATGTATACCAGCTGAACCGTTGCCACCCGTGAAGATGATGGAACCGGCCATAGCTGCTCTAATCTAGGGAAATGAGTTCCGAAGAAACAAACTTCGAAGAAGAAAGAAACTTGGAAAAAGGCAGGTTGCGAGAAAACAATGATGACTGTTCCATATGCCTTGGCCTCTAATTTCTAACCAACCTTTACGGAGTATCGGAGTCAAGTGTTGAACCCACCCCGAGGTTTGGGGTCTTGGCAATGAGTCCCTGGTAGCACTGTATAAGACACGCCGTTATGGACTAGTGGGACAATGATGTTAACGGGGATTAATATAGGCGCCTGCGGTATGTACGCAGAGTAGTACAGAACCAGGAAATCGGTGATCATCTATATTCTACCACCCTTGGCCAGCCACGGTCTTGTGGGCTTCGCTAATGCGAAGTCATACCTACAGAATAGCTATTGGAGGATCGTTACGAGTTAGCCTGAATGCCTCGTCACGTTAGAGGCATATTAAAGCCTACCTTTGTGAGATTTAATGTATATTATTGATGGAGCTTGTTACGTATATCATTGTTGATCTCACTATTCTGCTTAGTATAAGGCTCTTCTTGTATAAAGTTATATATATACATAAGCTATTCAGTTTAACTAAAGCTACAAGATATATGCCGGATCTCTCTAATTAGAGGGGTAGACTTGTCAGGCAGGTGACTGTAGATAGAGTGTGGTACGCAGGGTTAGCGAGCTATACCTATGAGATGCAATGTGGCGAGAGCCGATGACACCAAGTCTCATTTGCATAGGTATGAACATAAGCCGAGACATTTGGTGTTGGCCCTTCGCACGTCATAACTAGTGAAATGGTAGGTATATGAGCGTTGCATTCAGCTTGACTACTTCATGAGTAAGGTGGGAAGACCTCTATATATACATGAACAGGATGTCCGTGCCCCCTATGTGGCCCTTGCCTTGTACAGTACATGAAGTGACTCCTTGACCTAATACACTTCTGACAATAACATAGAGTCTTAGCTTAAAGGAGTTGAATGGAAACAATTATACAAGAGCTCTTTGTATAATAGAAAGACTGCGCAAGGGACTAAAATACCAACTAAAATTCAATATGTCGATTGCTTAGCCCAATGAACAGAAGACTAAGAAATGCAACAAAGAGAGTCTTTAACATTCATTTCATAAGACTATTGTTCAAGAAAACAATGATATTTGACTTGAGTAAATCGGTTTTCGCAGTATTATATAAGGAAGCAGACGAGCGAGTGTCAATCTACTTCAAACCTCGACCAAAACCTTAGTATCAACAGAACTAACTCACAGACAAACATTTTCAAACATGACTGACACCAACATGGAATCCACCAATTTTAAGATCCCCCCTGGGGTTCTCCTCTCTGGCGGTTGCTACTTCGAACTCGACGCGGTTGGACTGCCCGCTGGCCCAAACATCAAGCATTCGGCTGAGCCCCTCTGCCGCTGCGCCGGCAAGCAGGACGAAATTCTCCTTAAATATCTAGCTATATGGCAATCCGAGTACTCGGAGCAGCTCCAGATTGATAAGCTAGCCGCCACAATAATGACTTGCCGCTTGATCGAAGAGTGGCAACTAAAAGTACCAACATGGCTTGAGTCCATTGTGAAAGAGTGGGTTGAGCTGGTGAGGAATCAGCTACAGAAGTAGGCGGGATACCTCGAAGCTGGGTTTATTCTCTATTATAGGTCTGTAGATTGATAAACAAGAATTACACATCATGTCTAAACCCTCTTGCTTACATATTCAACTTAAAGCTAAGGTGTCTCGCTACAATGCGACATCAAGTAATAGATATCGTGCTATTGGTTCAAATGATTGCTATAATTAGTTCTGCGCCATCACAGGAAACAATATTTATGCACACAATCAGCTTATACATTTGAAAGGCTTGACACCTAGGTTCTGATGCCCAGATGGGCTTAATTAACTATAGTTACGACAGTGCATAAGTCTTTTCTATTGTAATACGAATCTCTCCGTTGAAAACTCGTCACATGCAAGCTAAATCGCCTTCCCAAGCCATTTCGTATCGTATCAAATAACGTCATCAGCTTAAAGAAAAACGAACATTCAGGCTCCAGGGTTCGACGTGCTGTTAACAACGGAAACCGAAGCGCTCCCTCAGAAACTCCCTGAACCCCTTATCAATAGACGCCGAAAGCGCCATATAAACGACCATATCCGAAGTCTGGGGCATAGGCATTTCAGAGAAATCAGGCAAGACCTCTATATCGCTGAGGGTTTTCATGGGGAAAAGATCTTCAACCCAATCAAGCATCGCATGGCGAATGCCAACGAGAAGCGCCACGTCCTGCCTGGACAGTTGGCGGGGGGCAGTTTCTACCATTTTCCACTGCTCCCACTCACGCTTCTCGGTCTCCGGGAGACGACCAGCCTGCATGATGAGACGTAGGTGTTCCACGGAGGCGTATTCACATAGATACGTGCACACTATTAAGAATCACAAGTTAGAAACTTTATAGCAGGGATAAAAACCCGCCCCAGTGCCAGACCAAGCAATAACTACTTCTAAGCGTGAAAAACAGCAGCAGCGAAGAAATGGGGTAAAAGGTGCCAAACTTACTGGCCTCCCACTCGCACCGATCACTCCAGCCATGGAAAACCCAAGGGCCCCTCTTATACAACGATATTTTCTTGACGAGCGCACGTGTGCCAGGCGTAAGGTCGGAGAGAAATGGTTTCACTGCCTCGATATTGGCGCCAAAATGAAAAACGTGATCCGCGTACACCAGGTGGCTCGTCTCGGCATAGATCTTACGATTTACGCTCATCAGGGCCGTGTAGAAGTACGCCCCCTTGTTTTCCAGGTAGTATGTCGTTTCATAATAGCGGCGGGCGAAGGTGCCTCCCATTACTTGGTATCGCGAGCGCGTCCGGGGTCGTGATCTCCTGGCTGGTGGCACGTATTGCCCGCATTGGATGCAATATTCAACTGGAAGCAACCCCGGCCACGGTGAGAGGTTCTGCCGACCGTTTCGAATGGATATTATTTTCTGCTTCGCCCTCTTCTGCTTGACTCCCCCGTCCGAATTTGGGTAGTATCCCTCATGGGCATCGGTGTCGGTATTCCCCGCGTCGAAGAGGTATGCGTAGATCATCAGGCGCAATTCGGTAGGTATGCGCATAAGTGGCGATGCCATCGTGACGAATGTGTAGATATGGTCACTATCGTCTAATCGTCGTCGTATCCTCGATAGGAAGTTGTGATCTCCAAACAAGGACAACAGTCGCCCAGCAAGGAGCCAAATCGATAGTGAGTATAGGTAATAGGGTGGAGGATGTCAAAAGTAACAGCTTGTAAGAGGACAAATGATACCGTATTCCAGTTTTGATTTGATTCTCGAGGAAAATCATGAGGGATGACATCGCGCGTCCCCTCGGATTCTTATATGGCGCTGTCCGTGCTCGATGTGGCCAACAAGGTTGTCGCCATCAAGGTTCTTCCGTGCGCAAGCAACAAACCGATCAAACTCTCCAAGTCCCCGCCCACCAATCTTCTACTCACTCTCTTCACGCGTCTCCAATTAAACATAAACCTTACGCGCCATCTTGACTCGACTTGACACCCGCGTCATCCTACTATCTAATCTTCTCGTTGCTGAAGTGATGAAAATAAGGACTCCACTATCACGTTATCATGGACTCATGGAACAGACCACTCGACGAAAACAAGTCGAAATAAGAAGGAGCCTATCCGTATGTCGTCGCTGTTTCGATCACATAATCCAACAGCCCAGGACCTTGTTGATATCCACCATCGCACCGGAAAAGACGAGCATAAACCGAACCTTTCTAAGCGGGGCCGTCAAAAGCATACCGAAGCGCGCAGTGTCGCAAACACGCCGCCAATGAAGATAACGAACCTTATCCATGCTCACTGACAGCGAAGCAAATCACGTCCCGAAAAGAACCGAAGTTCAACTACTAGAGATCGGTCATATCAGAGTCAAGTACTGTAGATAAGGAGTGTCGTAGTTCTAGATGCCAGTGAATCTCCCGGCGCGTGGCCCGTGCAGTGCAGATTGCTCAGCCTCTGCCCCGAAAATGCGGCACCAAATATCGGCAGAGTTGCTTCTCTGGGAACCTGTACTGTAATAACCAATTGAGCACGAATCGGGAGGACTGCCGGACTTTCGCCAACGGCAACATCCAGGCCGGAAGAGGTCCGGTGCATCTGCAGCCGACGAGCCCACATTCGCATTGATACTGTCCGCGATCGATGCTACAGAAACCGGGCTCGAGATTACGGAATCAATATACCCAGCAGACTAAACTAACCTAAATTTACCTAGAATGATAAGCTCTTCAGGGGTATACTGGAGAGTCCGCCCTGGTACTTTCAACAACCACAACAACAACCCGAACCAGTCTTTACCGATTGGCTCCAATCTAGCCGACGGGTCGCGCCGCCGGACGGACGGACGGACGGAGGACCACTTTAGCTTGTTCAACTACCGGCTCTAGCGCGGCATGGGTGACTCACCGCGAACGTGCCATTCGAACGGAGCCTCTCCACATTGTAACCGAAGAAAACACTCTTCAGTCCCTCCTGGTATGCCGGGCAAGCGGCGATGAGAACTAAGCCTAGGGAGCGCTTAGTTTAAGAAGTCCAGCGGGGATGAGCAGCTATGAAGAAAGATGCCCGGCTCGTCCTTACAGAACGAATGTTCAATGCACGTGGTATCCAAGACGGGTCTGCGCAACCTTGAGGCTGCAATTTTCGGATGTAGCTACCTACTTGGGAAGCTGGTTACCAGATGCTTGAGCCGCATCAACACTTATCAAGGACAGGAAAAGAGGAGTCGCAGGGAATAACTGTTACTTGAGACGGATCACACCACACCACCTTCCCGCAACTAGTGAGTGATAGCCCCAGGGAAGACCTAGAACATGGTCGGGTGTTACGATACCGCTTCCGCTTCCATGACACAGAACATACGCGCATATATAGCCAAGACTACCCGACGAAGGAAATCCAGACCCCTTCTTGCAGCCACGATGGTCACTGTTAGGAACTATGTATTTTAGGAAGGCCATAAACTCTCGTTGTTTTGCGAAGGTCTGTGAAATCACCTTCCTAGGCTGATCTAGCTATATATAGGGTACTCCTCGTTGTATAGTTTTAGATATACCTTATGCCTACCGTTACGATTGACTCCTCTTACGCGATCATAACATATAAGTATAGTGTGTTATTCGAGGCCTTGAATTTCCTTCGCTTTCTAACCTCCTAAGCTCCTGCAGCTATCCACTGAGTCGTGGTAATTAGTGAACATGCTGTAGAGGTGAGACATTTCGAGATCGGTTTCGGCCACCTAGTTCGGGTAAGGATATTATCTACAATAAGATAACATAACAGCACTGTCGGCAATCTCAATCTGCGTAGTTACGACGGTGTCTATAAAAGCAGAGTATAATGCTGATTAGGTTGCGGAGCGGAATCACCAACCCGTCTAGGAGAGACAAAGACAGCGAAGAACACCGCATACCAATCTCATCCTCCCCCGTTTTCCTCATCATAAGACCACCCCGTTTTATAAGACCAATGGGCAGTAGGGTCAAGGTTATAATATCCCTGCCGCATATACTCCCTAAAACTCAAATGCGGCCGCTCGTATTGCGGATCAAAGACATCTCGAACAACGCCTTTCCCATCCGGCACATGATTGCGATTGCGATTCCGCCCTTTCCACCCAAAAGGGGTTTCGCCGTCGTTGTAAAGGAACTCGTGGACCTCCTCGTCGACCCAGATGGCTCGTCCCCGATGCTCACAAGCGACGAAATCTACGCCGACGGAGACGGCCGGCCGCGCATCTTCCGCTCTGTCCCGCCATCCCAGCGCATCGCGCATCTCCTCAAGCAGAGTCTTCCGGGTGCCCCCGCCATCCAGGAAATAGAGAAAGCTCAGCTGCACCGACCGGACCGTCGGCGGCAGTGAAGCGAGCAGCGAAATCACGTCGGCCTGGGTGACCAAGAAGCGTGCGAGTCCGAAATGCTTGAGCCGTGGCCACTTGGCTGTTGGGAAGATGCTGCGCAGAGGAATGTGGTTTTCCATCAATCCTTCCCCCGTATCTTCCTCGGCGTTGGTCCCGAATCTGAAATCCTCCAGATCGACTGCCTTGCTCAGGGCTCGGCGTAGGAGGCCGCTGCGGAACGAATGCCATCCGCGGTGCTCCTGCTCACCGATCGTAAAGTCGAGCTGAAGCCGAGTGAAACCTGGCTGTTGAATGACCGCGACGAGATTGTCGTATTCTTCGCACGGCTCGTCGAAGACGCGACAGTTGAGCCCCGTGTTCAGAGTGTGTGCATCTACAACAAACTCTGATATATGCTTCCTTTGCCGCGCTAGCTCGCGGGTGACGGTGCGGAATCCCCGCCATTTGTTCTTCAAGAGGTGATCCTCCCACGGGTCGGGGATTGGGGGGTTATCTGCACCTTCGGCGCATGGCCAGCCGCGGGGGATGGGATAGCTGAAACCATACGGAAGGGCGCGGATCATGGGCGTCTCGTATAGAGGCATGTATAACCACCGCCCGTGTGCCGCGGGTGTGATGGTGACTCTTTTTAGCAAGGGAAACTGGCTCAAGCCATACCTATCTAGACACCTTAGCGACAAAGACTGCACGGTCCTATCGTCGGAAATCATACCTGGATGCCTCGACATCGAGCCCACGAGCGATCACATCTTCCTCCTGTCCTCTAAGACGTTGATAGTGCAGCCAAGTCGCAATTAGGCGGTGTCGCAAAAGAAGGTGTTTGTGAGTCGTAAGTTCTTGATGTCGCGATTGGATAGGTTGGATATGATAGCCGAGAGAAGCTCGGCTGGAAGGCGAGTGAGAGCACAAGGCTTCGACGAAGAAGGCGTCGATGTAGAAGGCACCGAAGCAGAAGGTGCTGGTGGCGGCCCATTGAAGACCACGTCGAAGAACCGCGATGTCATCTTCGCGATGTTCTGGCGCCGCTTGACACTATCGCAGTATTTCAACACTGTTTTATATAGCGAGGACTGGGAACTGACAGATAAGAGTCTTATTCATCGTCGTTGATCGGAATGAGAAGTAAAAGAAAATCAGAAAAGAAAATCAAGCCACAGTCTAACAATATGCGCTTGTTGTTTCAACCTGCATATTGCGGTGCCGCGTAAACGACAGGGGTGCCCGACATCTCCCAAGGCAAGAATTCAGTAGCAATGGCATCGAAGTTATTCTGCTTGTTTACAGTCTCGTCTGGAATCTTGTAGTTGTTAGGGAGCGATGGTTTAGGATGGTTTTCAACGCAAACACCACGCGCATATCTCCTCGACATCACCAGATAGTGACAACAGGGCGTCCACAACCACATGGCTAGACTATCACCACACCAGTCACAACCATATAATTACATGCACATACATAATGTATTAACACTTACACCTGTGCCAACAATGAGAAAATATGAGCCCATGATGTCCAATGTTACTATTCTATCATATCCTCATTGCTTATTCCTCCTACTCTGATCTATACCTTACAGGAAAATTACTGATAATACAAATAAATAAATATAATAAGATATATGCACCATATACACATTCCATTCTTTCCCTCCAAGGGACTACCAAACCAGTAAGAAAACTCGAGACCAGGGTATTTCAGGTACTTTAGGTAGTATAATTCCACCTTTTCTTCAACAACAACAACAACAACAACAACTCACATAATAAACCTACCCTTCACCAACCTCGATAAGTAGTAAAGAAGGTAGGCGGGCGGGCGGTATACCCTAGGTAGTTCCCTACATACATACATAAGATACAAATAAACCGGAACGCCAAGCCATGCATCACCCAATCAATCAGTCCTTCGGCTCAAAAGCCTTCCATTCCAACTCTAAAACTTAGGTATATAAACAAAGAAATTCCGCCTAGCGAGCGGGGTGCGTTTTGTGAGTTCGGCAATTGAAAGAAAAAAAGGCTTAAGACAGGCCGTCTCTCGACGGTATAAGCGCCTCAGCAGCGCGATCGATGATCCCGGCGATCTTGCCGACGAGGCCCTGCGCGAGGTTCCAGTCTTGCGCCTCGACAGCGTCCATGATGGCGGGGAAATACGCCTCGTCGCCATACTCGTTCCAGAGCTGCGGACCGAACACAACGTGTTTGAATTGTGTGCGGTTTGGTATCTATTCGTGATTGTGTTGTTAGTATACATAGTACACTTAATAATAAATAAGATGAATAGAAGGGGGTAAGAGAGGAGGACAAGGTGGAAAGGGGGGAAAGAGAAAGCAGAGTAGACATACACCCCCACCAGCTTCAAGATCCAGCAGCCCCGTCTCGAAATCTGCCATGCGGTTGTTATAATCGAGTCGTCGAACACCCAAAACGGCAGGCTCCCAGCCATTCGAAGCGAGAACCTCACGTTCCCAGAACGGTTCCCACTTCTCGAATTGGGAAACCGACTTCTCAACGTGCCTGACGGCGTGTTTAATAGGGTCCAAGTCGATCCTCCGCCCGTCGCCCTTGGTAATACCCTCCTGATCGGCCCACTCCCATAGATGACCGAGGTAGCGGCCCAAGCTGGTGGCATAGTTGCCCATATCAAAAGGCAGGATCGGGCGATCGGCAAGTTCTATGATGAGGAGCGCGAGAACCTGGCTGAGCAAGCCGTGATAGACGAAGTCGGGATCGCCGACGGACTCCATCCACGCATAGTTGTCGTAGGAAGAGTGGGACGGGTGAGCTTCACCATCGAAGCGAATGTCCAACGAACTGGTTCCCGCCATGTCCTGGAAGGGAACATAGTCGCTGTCGGACCCTGGGGACTCGAGGATGGCGTTCCTATCTTTCCACAAGGTGAGTAGAGTCGCGTTAGCCATGGGGTCGAAGACTCTCTCGATGACTTTCGTGACTAGTCTGCTGAATATAGGTGAACCAGCGGCATGAAAATCCCGGCCAGAAATAGCAGCATCCAGGTTGATGTAGGCATAGCCCTGCGCTTGCAGGGCTTCGAGGTTCTTTTCGACGAACTCGGTACTGCCTATCATATTATATTCTTCCGCATCCCAACTCATAAACTCGATGGAGCGCAGGGGGCGCCAGCCTCTCGCTACGAGCTCACCAAACACGCGAGCCACCTCGAGCATAATGGCGGTTCCGGAATTGGGCTCCGAGGCACCAAAAGCCCATGCATCACGGTGGTTGCCGATGATGATGGACTTTTCGCCTTGTTCGAAGCCGTCGATCTTGCCGTATATGTTCCAGATCGTCTGTTTCTCGTTCTCGTCCTGCTCGTTTTTGAGACGGACGATGGGTGAGGAGGAATTGCCAGTCCACCATCTCACATTGGGGACACCACCTCTCCAGTCCTTGGGGCATGGGTCGCCGAAACCC
The DNA here is from genome assembly GCA_025201785.1 of Xylaria longipes. Classification (NCBI taxonomy): domain Eukaryota; kingdom Fungi; phylum Ascomycota; class Sordariomycetes; order Xylariales; family Xylariaceae; genus Xylaria; species Xylaria longipes. The sequence continues at coordinate 11,184 of MU619695.1, forward strand.
TCAATATGCTGTAGCAATACTTTGGCATCCCGCCAGGCAATTGGCAAGCTGGGTATTTTAACAAGTCCCTTTGCCTGATCTACCAATAGGCGAGGATTTTCCTCCTTGCTCTCCCGGAAAGGGGTAAGTGGATCCCCAATGATCCAGTTTGACAAGCTCACCGAGCCCCTCCTGACACCATCCGCCGGCATAGTCCGGCCCTTCGGCGCGGGGTTGCCTTTGACGAAACCGTCGTCGGCAGGGTCAGTGTAGACAATACATCCGGCAAAACCGGCCAGCTCTGCTGCCTTGACTTTCAGGGCAAGATCTGTCTGTGTGCCATGGTACCGGACGAGTGCGATGGCACCCTTGGTGTCGATGCCCTTATTCGCGAGTCGCTCGAAGTCCTTTCGAGAGCCATAATTCGCATAAATCAGCGGGCCCCTGACTTCGCCCGACTTGGAATGACCATGAAACGAGAATGTCTGGCGGCCTGCCGTTTCCCCGCCCAATTCCTTCTCTTCCAGGTCGGCTGTCCAGACGGCTCTCTTGCCATCCGAGGACATGACTTCGATGGCCCTGCCGTCCTTCTTGGGATAGTTTAGGTAGACGTAGTATTCGTCCACGGCCACCCCGTCAAAGTTATTCTTCAAGAAACTACTGTGTACGTCCATAGCAAGCGCGTAGTCTCCCTCGGTGCCGGCAAGATGCGCATAACTCGTAAAATGTCTTAGTGAGTCTCTTATTTGTTCCGTGTCGACGTTTAACTGGACGAACGATCGCACGGCCTCGGGGTCGAACATCTGGCCATTGAGGCGCCTGGACATGCTGCTGAACAGGTCGCTCACGAAGAGAAGGTAGACGGTGCCCAGGACCACGGCGAGAGCAGCCAGCCGACCGACGAGCAATACCAAGTCACGGGTGGTCATGTTTATGCTCGGGAGCTGGGTCGGAAACCGCCATCTTGTCCTCGTCTCGCTCGACTCGGCATTTTCGCCGTCCGCGTCGTTGTTGTCGGATTGGCGGGGGAGGCGGATCGTCATCCGTGGCACACGCCACCTCCATTTCCACCGCGGTAACGAGAAACGCGAAAAGCCCATCCGTTTTGTCCAGGACGTTGTGCTCGAGTTGTCGTCGCCGAGGGGGTCTTCGATCTCCAGCTCTTGCATCTCACGCCGCACCTGGGCTGCTTCGTCGCCATCACTATCATCGTCATCGAGACTCCATTCCGACCCTTCGTCATCGGTCTCGACATGTGGAGGCCGGTAGCCCGCGGGTGCCCTCCGCGACGGATCGAGAGGTCTGCCGTGGGAGAGGAGGGACTGGGCCTCGGTTTCGTGGTCGGGTCTGGTATCAATAGGGGATGGAGAGGGCGGCCAGGGCGACCCGGACGACGAGGCATTGCCGGCAGTGGCCTCGTCGTACGTTGGTATGGGCGGCGCCGGCTCGTAGTGGGACTTCTCGGACGGCATCGTGCGAGCGGCGGTACAGTGTTAGGAATGGATTATTCGATGGAACCACATCGGAACCAGGAGGCGCTGCAATCGAGACGAGAGGGCGGTGCAAGAGAACGGCGGTATTCGATAGGGCGTGGTGCCGGACCCAAGCGGGTATGTAATAGCGAATGAGGCAGGACGTGGTCAAGTCGACGCGGTATGAAAAGGAGCGGATGGGTTGACAGCAGTAAGGAGAAGGGAAGCGATCAGCAACAAGAGAAGCACATCGGTTTAAGCAGCAGCAGCGTCGGCCATGTATTAAACATTGACGTCGCAAAGAAGTGTAGATGGGGTGTTAGTTAGGTAGGTGATACAAAACGGGGACGAGTTGTTACGCAAGACCGTCAAACAAGTCTCGAGCCGGTCTGCCCGTTACTTCTAACCTTAGTCTAGTCGTGAAGCCCGTCGGGACGGGGTCTGTACACTAAGACATTGGCAGGTGGGGGCTTTAGTACAGTAACGTAGGTACGTACCTTACCTGAGGTCCTTATCAGCCCGCTTCAGGTATTCATTATACCTAGCACAGCCACATTCAGGGGCTCATCATAGGTAGTGGACCTACCTAGCTCTAAGGTATGTGATTAGGCCATACTACCTAACATCTAGTGGACCTACCCTCTCACATTCATAAGTTGAATGACTCAAAACAAAGCGCAGTCAATTGGGGAATCATACCTATTATTAACAGTAACCATCTTCTTTTGTCGGTTTCAACTCCCGGCCGGACGAATAGGTTAATGTCCCAAGTCTTGAGAGATATACATATGTACACACATGAACGTCTTGTCTTGTCATCACTCTCCCGACTCCCCATCGCCGCTTGAATTTCATACCACCCCAGCATACATTGGCCCGTCCTCTTGCAGTCCTGGTTCAAGCAACAGCACCTGGGCCGCTTCACTTCGTTGTATCCCGCCACCGCGGCGCGCCGTCGACTACCAATCTTCCAACTATACACTGTGCCGCGTTTCATTATTTCTGAGGATATAGCACTATGCCCTCGTACTGTCTCCCCGCAATGTTTTCAAGTATATGCCTAAAATGCCGCTTGCTGTTCTCGATGCTGGGAGTGTCCTGCTGGTTTGTGCCGAGATTCGAGTGTATCAATTCAATCAGTCCGTTGATATACTTGGTCGTCACCTGGTTTTGGTTAGTTTCAGCATCATCGTGGCCAATTAGTCAACGTTGGTTCTTACAGATTCATTGGCTTGGTCAAAGTAGTAGACGTAACGATCCAGGATCTCCACGAATAACTCGATCGACGTCGCCTGTTCCATGCACGAGTCGGCCACGCGAAGCGCTCGCTGTAGGCACTCGAGAACTCTCTTTCCGTCGCGGTAGAGCTAATACGTCAAGTTAGTGAGTATTCTTTTCATAGTTAAAGCGATATGTGGATAGGGTCCTTACGCTTTCGTCCGACTCCTCGCTCGCCGCAATTGGCGTGGCCCACCACAAGTGGCTTGCCAAATATACCGCTCGGCATTGGTCCGGCTTGCGTAGAAGCTTACTTCCGTGCAACGCGCACTTGGTAATCAACGTATCGTAATTCTCTTTCCCGAAATTCCTCGTCTGGTGCAGCGCACTGGCGATGACACAGACCGCCTGGAATTGCGCCTTCGAGTCCGAAATGGCCTCCTCGTATACTGTGAAGGCTTGGGCAAAATACTCGTACGCAACCTCCTCAAAACCAACCATATCCGCCGTTTGTCCACACGCAGTGAATAGACGAAGAGCTAGTTCGGCCGCACCCGAGCCATTGACTCTCGTGTAGAGCGACGAGATAGAAGAGTGCATGAACTTGAACAAGGCATTTGATTGCGTTTCCCAGTTATCTTCGTAATGCTCGCGTGCCTTGTAACGACGTGCTAATTTCATACCAGCCGTAATGAGAGGGGGGGTGGTCGTCCGGATGCGCTCGTTGCCTTCGGCATAGGCCTTGCGTGCTAGCTGAAGAAGACGGAATTGGGTATCATTGTCTTCACCATTGAGTAAGTGGACGATCCTTGCTAGCCAGCCTTGTTCTTCCATTGTCTCGTCCGTCTCCATTGCGCGACGCTGGGGGCCTCCTGGGTATCCGGACGGTTGCTGAGAACCTTCCTTAATCAGGACTTTGAGAACCTCCAGAACATTTTCTAGTTGTGTTGTCGTCGAGATGGAAATCTGGTCTCGCAACAGGGTCCTAGCGACTTCACCGGCGACCGCCCTCCTCGTGGGGTAGGTTTGAGACTGGACAAGGGGGACATAAGTTGGGAGAGATAGGGCAGTGAACAGAGATGCATATCTCTTTATAGGGGCCTGAAGAAGGGCGAGTAGACTGTGCTGGGCAGGAGGTGAATGAAGGTCTGGGCTGTTGGCGTGTTCTTTGACTTTCCGGTTAGCATATTCAAAAATCTGGTCAACATAATCCAGCCGAGTGGGGTAGATATTCAGGGCCAGGTTCGTTAACGAGACGAGCAAAGCAATCGTATCCTGAATGGGCAGATGCTGTGCACTGACGAGGTTGTTGACTTGTTCGAAGAAAATCTCGTAGAGCTTAACATCTTGCGGAATACCACGCTCAGAGTCAGATGTCGGCGTCGACTGTTCTTGCTCATTCTCAGCCGCAGTGGTTTCGGTGTCAGCGACAGACGGTGCTGTTTCGGGTTCTTTTGGAGCAGCTTCGGTATCTGCGGCGGCTTCACCGTTTGACTGGTCGCCATTCGCCTCGGTCGCCGAGTCTACGGCGGCAGGTTTCGACTGCTGCTCTTCTTTCCCTATTCGAATCTTTTCTAGTAGTTCGGCTAAGGCCTCCTCTTCTAACTTCGCCTTGTCTTCCGTGACGTTCTGTTGCGACTCTCGTTCGGCGTAGGCGGACAGTCTGTCCATCAGCCCGATGACGATTGCCTTCACGTTGACGTGGGGATTCAGTCGCGAGACGGCGCCGAGGAATTGGTCCAGTGTATGCAGGTGAAATTCGTCAGGGAACACCTGGGTGATGATCTCCAACAAGTATTCCTGGGCCAAGACATCCCGACACTGAACGACTTGTTCCAGTAGGGGAGCCAAGATACCGTTTTTATAGGATTCTAGATCGACCAATTGGCTCAATCGCACGATATTGCTACCGACCAGTTGCTGCAATTCCTTGCGCTCCCTCGTGCGCTGCTCTCGTTCTCTCGAGTGGCCTTGGTGTTGCAGGCGCACCCAGAGCTTGTTCATCTCGACGAAGTTGGTGAGGATGAAGCTAATGGAGTCCTGCAGATTGCCTTCCAGGCCGTCGCCATCGCCGGTGGGCAGGTAGTCTCTCGCCTGGCCGGACAGGTAGTAGCGAAGGAACAATCCCCGGATGGGATGTTGGACACCACGGGTCATATCCATCATGTCTTTCATCAGCTCCTTGACGGGGGCGTCGGGGACGGACATGTAGGCGGTGCCGACGGTGATCATGAGGTACAGGCGGGGGACGATGTTGCCGGCATACTGGACAAGCTCGTAGAGGTCGGCGAGGTGGTTGTGGGGGTGGTTCTCCTTGAGATGCACGGACAGGTAGCGCAGGGCATCGAAGACGGCCATGTAGAGCTCGTAGTACTGCTTAGGGCCCAGGCTACTCGTGCGCAGCTCGGAGACGAGGGTCGAGCTACACGGCGGACGGGCACGGTTAGCCGGGTGGCTGGGCGGGCGGGAAGAGCGTGACGTAAGGGGGAGTCGACATACCAGCACTTGAGGGCATCCATGAGCTTGCCGGGCGTCTCGAGGCATTTGCGCATGAGCGCCGTCTGCTGGCGCACGGCGATCAGGGCATCCTCGAGCAGCCTCGCCTGGTCCTCGGGCGGCGCGGGCGTGTTGGACATGGCCTCGGAGGTTGGTAGGTAGGCAGATGCCGAGCCGGGGGAGATATCGAGCGAATCAACGGTGTGCAGGTGCGCGCGCGGTCGTTAGGCAGTCGTCTCACAGGTCATTGGACTGGCATGGACAATGGCCGCTCTAGACGCAGCTCATCCGCGGCACGTAGGTAGACGAGGGAGGAAGGGAGGCGAGGCGAGGCGAGGCGAGGCGAGGTGAGGTGAGGTGTAGTGAGGTACCGTAGCGTGCGTGGGACAGAGCAAATGGAAGATGCGGCGGCGCAGTGTTACCACCATGCTGCCCCTAGACTCAGTGTAAGTAGGTGGGTACCTAGGTATCTAGGTAGGTAGCTCCCCCCGGTCTAGTTAGGTATGCTGCCAGGGTGGGTAGGTACTTAGGTATGGCCAAGACCTTACCTAGACCACACCCGAGCCACAGCTTGGTGGACGCTGAAGATGCTACGCCACATCGCTAACACGTGGTCAAGCAGTACCTTAGGTATGTCATACCTATTCCTCAGGAGCGAATTGGACGCAATATAGACTTATAGATACCACAAAGTGGCAGCAATTTCCCTGAAACTTTAGACAGTACACGATTAGATTTACTTGGGCGAAACGAGTGCTAATTTGACCATGAATCAATTTCAATTCACGGTGCAAAACCCGGACGGCGTTCTGACCGTCCTTTTCGGGGAAGCGACACCGGAGCAGGTAGTTTCATGTCGCAAGCTGGCGGGAGCTGAGTGGAGCAAGCCGCTGGCTGTAGAAGACTACCTGGAGCAAGAGGATTATCTGGATCTGAGGCCATTGGTCAGGGACAAAGGTTGGCGCCTGTGGTGTCTGTCGCTTGCTCACCGTCCAGCTGAAGTTCTCGCGACATGCAAGACAATCCCCAGAGACCTCCTGATCAGGAACATTTCAGGGACCAGCCCGCAGAAGGCATACTGTATCGCGAGTGTTGTCACGAACCCCAGGTATCGAGGCCAAGGGTTAGCGTCTCGACTCTTAGAATTTGTTAGTCAGTGGCTAGATGGCCCTGGTAATGCTATTGCTAGTATCCTTCATACGAGTCTGGGAGATGTTAGTACCTAGTCCAATGTCTTATATAGATATACCGTGATACTGATGGCATAACACAGTTCTACGATCGCAGAGGGTGGAAGAAGATATCTGCATACCAGGCCTCATTGTCGTGGCCAGTTGATTTCTCACCTGCAGGAACCCGGGGCCAGCTACCAGAGACGCGACCATTATCGAGTGTAGAAATACCGGAGCTTTGCGCCCGGGACATGAGAGATGTCGAATGCCGCATTGACAACCTTCTACCTCGGCCCGGTGAATCCCATATGTGTGTGCTTCCGACTCCCAATCTTATAACCTGGCTCCACGACAGAAGCGACTTCGTTTGTACCAAGATGAATGGCGCTCCCCCACAAAATCACGGAACCATCTGCGAGAATGCTGGTGCTTGGCTATACTGGTACCATGATTTCCGTAAGCAGCAGTTAGCTGTGCAAAGAATCAGGGTCCCTGTTGAAACAAGCCGGATTCACAGCAGTGCGCTCGCAGCTATGCTTTTGGATGCCATCGAAGAAGCTCGTGCGTGGAACTTACCCAAAGTCATCCTCTGGGAACCTAGCACCCTGCTGCTTGATGCAATCTCAATGCTGCAAGAAAGCTTCAATGTCAAATCGGAAACAGGGCCAAGGCTAACCAGAAGCGTTCCCTCATTGAGATGGAGACATGCGGATGAGACGAACACAATCATATTTCATTTCAATGAGTTCTACACCTGGAGTTGATTGATTTAATAAGTTTATGAAGAAATATTAGCTCGTTGATCTTTCGAGTTTGTGTGTCTACCTAGGCTTGGTCGTACAAGAGTCTACCTACAAAGACGGATAACCTACCTAGGCATTTCTCAACACATTGAATCTCAATCTCCATCTTCCGTTACTATCTCCTGAAACACCAAACCGTTCTTTATAACGGCGAATTTGTCGTGAAGGGCGAATATAAGTGCTTTATCTCTTGTAAACAAGGGATGGATATCTCTAGTTCTGGTCGTGAACTCATGTGGCACGAAGAAATGGCGTGTGTAATGTTTCTCGGTTAGCTGGGAGACCTTCACCGAGCAGACCCACGAATTCTTGTGTAGAAAAACGAGTCTGCAATCAGTCTGGTCGATTCCGAGAAAATAATAGGTAGAGGATAGTAATTGTGGTGTTTGAACGCGCGTTGTGGCTTGCGTTGGATCGAAAAGCTCGGGCATTTGGAAAACCATGAGTAAAGAGCTGGTGAGATACCCACGACTCTGACTAGCATCGAGAACCAACGATGATGTTTCTGGATTGATTGCGATCGAATCAATTGCAGTTAAAGTGAAGCCAGAATCAACTTTCATTTCAAGCTTCAATTGGCTGCCCACAACTTCAGACGGGAAAGTCGCGACAAGGTAGGATATAACTTTGCCGTCGCATACCAACACGAACCTGCCGGCAGCAGCAGACGATGGCAAGTGAGTCCATCTCCATATTTGACGTTCGTCAGCTTGAAAGTTCAATGAACCCACAACTATACCGGTTGCGACCTCATATACGTGATCAGAATCTGTCGTCGAAACGAGGAGATATCTACCTTCATCATCAAAAAGTATTTGACAGACGGCTGTTTTGAATTGAGTTTGGAATATTTTCTTGGTAGTACGTGCGACGGGCGATTGAGATGTATCCAATTGCCAAACTTGCACAACACCATTAGTGTCACTCGATGCAATGCCATTGCCCTTAGATAAGGCTAAGCATTTTACGACGGAGTGCGGGTGGGAATACAGAACTCCGGTGCGACAACCGTCTTGATCGTAAACCATAACATCCCCGTTATGATTTCCGGCAACGAGAATGGGCCTGTCTTCGCCAAGAATAGCTGCTCGTAGCTTCGCGGAGCGAAAACTTTCATACTGTCCCGCAGTAGCTGGTAGAACGGCGGCTTGGTCGCTTATGCTGCCTTCCTCTTCAATCGTCTTTCGAATTAAAGCGGAGGGCGCCCAGATTCTCATTTCCTGATCAACAACGTCAAGCAAGTTAAATCCATCTGAGGTGAAGCTGAGTGTTCTAAACGAACTCATCGGGGTGAGGACATGATAGAGAACAATGAGTGATTCGAAATCCCAAATTCGAATATTGCCCTGCGCGTCCACGGTACCGAATGTTCGACCATCAGGAGAGCATGACAGGGATTGTAAAACCGCATTGGTCTCGGGCTGTTGGGAGTGTACGAACGTACCGGACCACGGCTCAAAAAGAGATAGATGGGAATCATCATACGCGACCAGGAGCAAATTCACGTCCGGATTTGGGTTGAACACGAGATGGGTGACGTTTCTGGAGTTGTCATCGACAGCCCAAGCGATCCATTCATGGGTCTGTAGCTCATATATGCAAATCGGTCCAGTTCGATAAGCGAGGGCTAACAATTCGAAGCCTGGGCTAAATGACCCTGTGAAAGGTGCTTTAGTAGGACCTTTAGATAGTTGATTCAGCGATTCCAGGGCCTGGTGGGGATAGTGATGATGCTCCAACTGCTCTCCTGTGGTAATATCCCACCAGAAGGCTTTCCCTGACATCATGACGCATATAATAGCAGAAGAAGTGGCCGTAAGCAAAATGCAGCGGCTTCTAAGCCGTTGTTGCCAGAGCATATTGCCATCACCATCCCAAACTGCAACGTATTTGGTGCTGGCTGAAACAATGAAGGCTCCGGAAGGGTCGATAGTTAAGCGCTCTATTGGATGCATATGCCGTATTGTCAGTCCCTTTTGATAGCTGCCGTGGTTGTAGAGTTGTATGTTTCCAAGCTCGAAGCCGACCGCAATGTTACGATCATCGCATGTGAGTGTAGCAGCTGTGTCGTCCTCGAAATTCACCGTGGCAATACAATCATCCCAGTCCTGGTTGATGAAGCCTGAAAGTTTCAGGCCATCGGGAGACCGGCCAAATTGTTTATAGATAGCAGTCTCATTCGGACAAAGAGGTGGTATGAGGAAGTAAATGGATTGGGGTTGTGATATCAATGCTCCTCCAAACTTCGTAACTAGCCGACCCAGGTCCGCTGCCCAGCAAGCGATTGTGTTAACGTGTCGGTTCAATGGTGAGCGGTATTTTGCCCGTCGATCAAGATATGCTTTGAGATTTCTCGCAACCCTGATCAGGATATGGAGGTTCTTTCTAGCGACAATCCTCTCGATCCAATTAAGCACCGTGGTGCATAGAAATCGATTCAAGGCTACAAGTAGTTTGTCACTTTCAGCTGAAGAGCCCAGAATGTGCTCAGAAAATTGAGTAATTGCGTAATCGAGGAGAGGCGAACTTGGCTGCTCTTGGCGCTTTTGAGCTAGTAGACGTCTATGTCTTGGGGGCTGCATCACGGGACTGCCAAGTAGCTGGAGACAAGCAAGCGCCAAGCGCTCATTCGCTTCAGGTCTCGAGATTTTGAAATCCTCAGCTTCATTCGATAAGAGAAACTCTCTTGCTGTCGTATGAACAATCTGCACTAAACCAGTGTGTTTATCAACCGAAACAAGGTGTCCGCATAATCCTTCGACGGCCGTCCTAGCGCTAGGGAGATGGACCTTGATATCTATGCGGAGTGCTTCAGTTAGCTCCAATATCGTCAGCGGCCGGGAGGCACAAACGACCCATATCAAGATTGCTTGTATTATGTGCCTTTCGTGTTTGTTCTCTTTCATTTCGGCAAGAGTACGCCGGTAATAAGACATCATGCCTTCTGGGATGCTATGAAGCACCGACATGATGCTTTCATACCCATAAACGCTCTCGAGCTCATCTAGAACAAGTCGAACCCATAGGAACGACGCATTTGATTTTAATAATATCTCTTTAGTAAGATTCTCTTTGTCCTCTTCTTTGTCAATTGGCATGACGTCCATCCGATCACGAATATATAGACTAATATCGCGCATCGTGTCAATCGTGGGTATTTCGACGACGCGAATAACGTAGCTATCAAGTTGGCGGACAAGTTTCGGGAAATCTGGAAGTTTCCGACTAGTTATGAATATCTTCAAGGGAAACATTAGTCGAAGCCCCTTCAAGAATGTGAAGAGTTCCGGGTAACCAAGACATTCGTCTACCGCATCAAAAATCCAATATTGTGTAGTGACTCTTGGTGTCTAAGGTTATAGAGGGTTAGTACCCAACCATCTAGAATGAATTGCGGTCGATATGAAGTGAGAGGGAAAGGTTGAGTATAACAGACCTGTAGTATCCCGGTTTTAAAAACCTTTAGCCAAATAGCCCGAGCATCATCGAGGTCGAAGATCGTACCTTCATCATTCAAATTTGCCAGGGTTGCCCGAATGGCAGAGTTCAGGGATGCCATTTGAAATGCAATAGACCGAAGACAGCCAGCCAACGATTGCAAGGCTTTCTTTCCCACGTGGAAATGGTAGAATGCATGAGGCCGACGGAATTCCGCAAGCTGAGACACAACATGTGCCGCCAATACGGTTTTACCAGCACCAGGATTCGCATTCACCCAGTATATCGTAGGTGTATACTGGCAGTTCTTGCTAGGATTTATATCAATTTCCGCATCCCTCCATTCCCTAAAATCGTCACGATCATCGATCCATTGACATGATCCTTCTAATTTCTCGTGGTTTTCGTCCGGGGGGCCTAGTACCCCAAGAAAAGTCTGTAGTTTTCGAAGTTGGGCCTTTGCTGTTTCGTCATGGGCTGCCAGCACTTGTGATTGTTAGCTCATCAGGTCATAACGCAGACAGATTTAATGAGAACCCCACGCTTACGCTCCTGCAGTACGCTATGTACTGCGCTCGCTAGACTGTTCTTTAATGATAGATAATTAGGGTCTTCGGGGCTATCGAACTTGCATATTCCCCGATGGGTAGCATTCATGTAGCGGGCAATCTCGTTCGTAAAACCTGGACCTACACGCTATGTCAGTTCTGGCGCGAGGTGAATGTATCGGTACTGACCTAGTACAGCTGAGTCCTTATCGACAATCAAAGATGACGAAAATCCCAAATTTGTTTCCAACGTCTCGTAGAATGAGTAAATGTGTAAACTAGAGGCATATCTCCCAAAATCTCCGTTTATAATTTGTGCCGAGGTGGACCCTTGGGTGAGCTCGCTGATATATTCGCGGCTTGACGTCATCCCCGTTATACCAGAGATTTTGAGGATCCTGTTCAAGACCGAAGCGTACTCGGAACCTTTGTGGGGGGTTGCCAGGAAAAAGATACACCGGATACGTTCAGCAAGTTGCCGGTGGACCTGGTCTTGGTGGGCTAATATGTATGCCTGCTCGCTTGTTAGACTGTAATCCAGCACCTCAAACCTGAGAGAAACATGCTTTCTTGATTACCAGCCCGCCCATAGAATGACCGATCATAATGATGGGAGACTAGTAGATAGTCAGCACTCTGGATCAAGTCATCCCACATACCCAACTTGGAATGGGTCTATACATCAGGAGTTTGTCGTAAATTTGGCGATGACCTCAACTCTTCGTAAAGCGCCTGCCCAAAGTCATGCACGTTCAACACACTTGGATTGAGGCTTCCCCAGTCACTGTCATATCCGAAAGAGTGTATGCTTGCATTACACAGGTCAGGCTCCATCGGAAGCCAGTACTGAGGCCAAAACGATCGAACGTCTTCTCCTTTGCGCCATGTTTTTGAGGATCCACCACGAAGCCCGTGTACGAAAATAATGTCAATTAAGGGCTGAGATGACGCATGTAGTAATCGAAGGCCGAACGGATCCCCGGGTCCAACCTGGCCACCTTCCTGGTGCTTCGGAGCCCATATCAATGGGAGCCGGCGCCGCAAAAATCCAGTCGCCCTTTTCTGTGTCTCTATTCTGTCGCTTTTCGGTCGCTCTAGGGTATCTCGGCGGGGCTCGTGTAAATAAGTGGTGGAGGTGTCGGAAAGGCTCGGTTGAGAGATTTTGCCACAGGAGGGAGTTTCCGCTGAGGGACGTTGATCCTGATAAACGGTTAGCAGCCTGCGCTACGCTCTTTGAGGGAGTGGTGTCTGACCGCCATCTTGTTGTTGATATTGACACCATGACGCTTGTTAGGCGTGACATTCATACGACAATTGCAGGAGTGAGAATCTCGGTGATATCGTACCTATCTACCGATTTGAAGCAGGGTGGTATTCGGTGGCGCGCCAACAGGGGTATATGCAAGATCGTACCAACAACAAAATGGACTGCCATTTTTAGATCTCGTCTAGACTAATGGGCACCCCCTAAATCAGGTTCCAATCACTTTCACTCTCTCGTCAGTCTATTAGGACTCTTCTGATGTTGTGCTTAACACCAAATCTCTACGACACAGCATTAACTTGATTTCCAGGTTAATTAAAACACTTAGTGATGGATGAATCGCTAGACCCGGCGATCTTGGCAGGCTAGTTGAACCCCTGAATAATGGGCTGTACTATACTAAAAATTGCCCAACAGTGATGCCGAAAGGCTGTCAGGTCATTTCCATCAGTCCACATGGAAAGGGAAGTTGGTCCTCTGGGTACAAAGTCGATATTGAAGTCAATGGCGAAGAATCTGAGTATTTTCTTAAGGTAAAATACCTAATCTACATCATGTTCCGCATGGCTAGATTCTAAACCCTGCTAATTTAGGTGATTACTCGACCCCGCCATTTGGAAATGGCCCGTGGGGAGTTCGAGAGCCAGAAGGAACTACAGAAATATCTACCTGATAATGTTGTTACGCCTCTAGCGTATGGTAAACTTGAACTCGATCCCTATTCGTCATTTTTCTTGACACCATTCCGTCATTTGAGCGAGAAGGTACTTGACCCACAGTCATTAGTCGAGGTTCTTCAAAAATTGCACCAGACCTCTATCTCTCCAACTGGGAATTTTGGGTTCCACGTAACGACATTCAATGGTGTTGTTCCTTTGGTCAATGACTGGTGCAACACCTGGGAGGAGTATTTTGGTCGCCAGTTGAAATCGGATATCCAGTGGTTGCACAGTGTCCGAGGACCCGATCCAGAACTCGATGAGGTCGCAGAACGATTCTTTGAAAAAGTCATACCTCGTCTCCTACGGCCTCTTGAGACCGGCGGGCGAAGTATAAAGCCAGCTTTAGTCCACGGTGATGTTTGGCCTGGTAATGTTCAGTTAGATCCAGCGACCCGACGTGTACTTTTATACGACTCATGTTGCTGCTATGGACACAATGAGCGTAGGTTCTCTTTTGACCTATTAAGACTAACTCCTTAAAGGGCTTACCTGCTTATTAGTTGATCTCGCCATGATGAGGGAACCCCGGTACCAGTTTACAAGCGAGCATGCCGACAAGTACAGAGAACTTGTGCCACCATCAGAGCCGGTCGAGGACTTCGATGATCGAAATGCTATATATGCAATGTAGGTTTTTCTTTTGCCAAAATACATGCGAAATGTCTATTAAGATCGATATCTCTGTGCAGGCGCGATAATATCATCAACCTCGGACTGCACGACCATCGACAATTCCTCCGTGAGCAGTAAGCAAAACTCGTACCTTTATTCAGTCAACGCACCTAACTGTAGGTACGAAATAGGATTTTGGAGGAGATGCAGAGACTCATTGAGAAGTATCCTAGCGGTATTGATGGATATGAAAAGTGATGAAAACTACCTGGCTACCTGCTTACGTGTAGGCATACTGCTAGATCTCAGGAACTACATGCTGAATTGGAGGAGTGCCCTGATAAGGGTCCTTCATCTCTTATCTCTTGTCCTTAAAAAGCTCAAAGTATTTTATACACTCAATGCATAAAAAAGTCTACCTTTATCAACTATTGCTACTGCTTGGTTACGCGGTCTACCAACCGGTCTAAAAAGTTGGGTTGTACCAAATTACAATTTTCCTAATCAGACACAACCAACCACGCCGCCCTAAGTGTGGCGTGGTTGTGGCTGGTGCATCAATCACTTTATCTGGGGTAGAAAACAACACCTCAGGGGTTTTACATCTTAAGTCTCAAGTAACTGGCTTTGGTATTACTATTGTAGGTATAATAGAAATATGTATTATGAGCTTTCTGTGAGGAGTACTTAGATATCTGGGCCTTGTTGACAATTTAACCCATCAGAACATCTAGGAGAAAAGACAAGAGTACGTAGCAGAAGGCTACACGGACGTACACCTACTCAAATTAACAGAACCCCCCCGGACTCCTGACCTTCATAAATTCTCTATCCTTAATGTATACACTGCAGGCGTAAGTTACTCTTTTATTTGGCTGCAATAAGGGGTTTAGAAGGACATTCGTGATGCCAATAAAAATCCATAGGATCGAGAGGGCCATGATGGTTTCAACCCTCCTCTGGAATAAGTATGATATCTACAGCTTATATACCCGAATAGCCTTGCCTCTCTTTGTCTACCTCAATCTTAGTCTTGCTTCCGTATAGCTGTGTCCGAAGGCTATACAAGATTAGGAGAATTTAAGGGAGCTAAAAGCCAAAGGTTGTATAACCATATATAGCATAGTTTTAAGTATATAACACTGGCAGCTGTAGATACTGCATTTACATCTACATAGCAAATAAATATAAATTAAAAGTTGCCATAACCCAAATAACTATATTTTAGACAGGAGTTGATTATGCCACAGTTACATGCTGCTACAAAGTTTGAAACAGCGCAAAAAAGATGGCTGTTTGTATAGATCTAAGATTATGTGTCACTGTATGAGTGTTCTAGAGACCTTCACACAATAATAAGTGTTCAAGCCTACCTTAAGGACAGGGTATACCACCTGTGCAGTCCTTTTAAAGTCTTCTGGTCTGTCATATTGGCGTAACTCGGCATATATATTTGCTTTGCATCAAATTATTACAATTCACATGCATGTAGCTTTGTATACCACTCCTTCTCCGCACAAATGTGAACTCTGCTTTAGTGTGGTTGCTTATCTTCGGCTCCGGCCCGGGCTCCACAGTTAACCTCCTCACACAATTGTTCCGCTTGTCTCAGCTCCGCATACCCGCATACCCGGGCCCTTGTGGCATCCGATCCTGCTTCAGTGTAGCGGACCTTTGATTGAGTCTACTAGGAGTTGCTATACCATGCCTGTCTTTGACCTAATGGGACTTTGCTAACTAAGGTAATGTAGTCTGTAATTATCACGTCAGGCTTCAACACATACATGAATTACATGTGAATCAATCATAGACAGTAAAAATTCTCACAGATGATACTGACTTCAAAACATGCTTGAACATCAATTTTGAGGACTAAAAAAGATAGACCATATTAAAAGGAGACAGAGCTATCCTCAAGATCCGGGCACTAGCAACCTCGCCGATGTATGTACCTCCCTCCACCTCTGTGGTCTTTCAAATCTCTGCTTCTCCTAGTACATGACAGGGCCTTTAAAAACCCCTCGCACTCCTCATCCTTTTCACTTCCTATTCATACCTTCCTCCAAATTACGGCCCCGGAGCCTTCCCCCCTCGCACCCACAAACCCTCCTACTTTCTCATGCCCACCTAAGTGACCTGGGTACAACACCCTCCCCCACATCTTAAATACCTTCTAGCCCCTCGCATCCTACTTTAGTCATCCTTCCTTATCTCCATCTTGTATTGTCTCACTTTCATTCATCTCTACTACTTCTAGTTTGGCGATTTTCGCATACTTTGGTGTTGCAGACAGGAGAATACCACGAACACCAACCTTCTACAGGCAAGTCCCCTTCTTATCCCACGCCTAAATAACCCTCACTACAACTTCCGTGTTCATATACACACAGCAATCTTGTTTGCTTCCACCTTGTGTCCCGTCTCGTTGATCACGCCGGCCGTTTCCTTCAGTGGCGGTTACAGCTACACAATTCCCGCCTCGTCATCACCAAACGCAGTCATCCCGCAGCATTTACCTGTTTTCCTCCGGCATACATCCTCTTAGCACCTACTCGTTCCCGCGCCGTGAGCCCGCTGAATGATCTTACCTTTCATTCTACGCGCTGTGGTGGATTACGAAGCAGGTGGCCTTTCAGTTGAATCAAGCCTAATATTAACTTACTCCCCAGCCCTCACGCACAGCCATCGATAAACGTCTTCCTTGAATCTCGAAACAAGTACAACATGTCTGAACAGCAGCAGAAGGTAGAGGGTAACGGAGAGTCGGCACTCATTGAAAACAACTATGTTGTCAATGCTGCCGACAACCAAGTGAGTTTAGGAACCTCATCATTCTCAAATACTAACTAATTATCGATCAGCACATCCACTCTACTAACCTCAACCATGGCACCACGAACGAGCTTCAGGCGTCTCATGAGGAGCAGCAGGCAGCGAAGGCGCTGACCGCGGCTGAAGATTCCGGACATGGCACTGAGGATGGTATGTTCACTCTATTGAATCCGATTCACCGTTCTTGTAGCTAATGTTCGAACAGAAGAAGACGTCCTCAACTGCCGCGCCCTAGTTCCATTCATTTCCCAAGCAGCTCGCCTTGACGTTCCTCTCTTGACTATCACTGCCCCCCCTACCGAGTCCGCACAGCAAGCCAACGCCGAATCCACCGCCGACCATCACACCGGAGACAATTATGGCTCCCAGCAGTATAACGCTCCTCCCCCACAGGCGGGAAACAACGTTTATGGCGCTACAGTTACCTTTGCTCGCGTCTCCGAAGATGACTTCAAGGCGCTGAACTACGACATCTTCAATTACGAGGCCCCACGCAACCAGGTCATGGATGGCGGGTAAGTCAAAGCTCTAATTCTTGATATCGCACCTCTAATCAAGCTCCCAGCCGCATTGTAGCCGCAGTCGTAGGCGACAAAGCAGTCCTCATCCACGCCCGAGTCCTCGTGCGCTCCCAGGTCCTCTACGAGATCTTCAACAACGGCTCCGAGGCGGCCGTCACGAACCGCGGCGTGTTCCCGGAGATCGGGCTTCCGGAGTTCAAGATCCTCATGCTGGCCATCTACGGCATCAACAGCCCCATCCTGGGCCACCAGGCCTACGCGGGCGTCGACTACGTCAAGGCGCTGACGCTCTGCAACACGTTCCGCTGCCAGGCCGGCGTCTACGACGCCATCGCCGAGTGCGCCAGAGGCCACTTCTGCGCGTTCAAGAACTGGGGAGGAATCCCGTCTAACGGACTAACCCAGGATCTCCACCGCAAGCAGATACTGGATATCAACGAGGCACACATGGCGTACAAGGCCCATATTCGCGGCGACGGACCGGTTGCTTTCACGGATAACGCCTTCGCTATTCTGTTGTGGGAGTTCTGTCCTGCTCGGGTCTGGTGTGTGTACAGCTACATTCTTGACCAGGACCTTGTCCGCCAAGTCAGCAACGCCGCTCTCCGCATGCGAGAGAACATCCACCCCTTCTCCGCCCAGGAGACTAAGCTCTTTACCCGTCCTAGCTTCTAAATTCTGGCTTACAGAACAATTTCGCGCTGATTCGCGAGCACATGACTCATTTCTTACATCAAGAGTGGAATTCACGACTAGCACTTATTTGGCAACAAGATGATTGCAACGACAGTCTCGCGCATCAGGGAATTCAGGGACTAAACATACTTATAACCCCGTCTTGTACACCGACCATTGCATTACATGAAACAGGTACACATTTGGTAGATGGATACCATTTTTTGTTGCTATTGTAGCCTTTATATATTCTAGTTGCTTTTGCTTTAGCTAGGCCTCAAAAAGAACCTTTTCCCATGTTGCCTTAGACGCTTTAGGAACTTTAGTGAGGTTAACTCCGAAAACCTGACTTGATATCATATCGTATATATCGGGTTCAGCGTAGCGCTAGAGAGCTCCGCCAGTAAGAGGATGTAGGGCACGATCGCCGTAGCTGTAGCAGCATTTTAAAACTACTACACTAAAGTAAGAGCTGGGTCATAAGACCTTGATCAACTACGCCAGCAATTCTCGGACTGATGATCTACTCAGTTGCTACGGGTTGATATATTCGAAACCGGCAGTAGGACAACCAATTGATGAGGGCAGCGCACAGTTTCCTTGGGAACTCCGCCCGTGTCATTTGCACCTTCAACCACAAAACGAAATCGCATTTGGTGGAGAGCAATTAACCTCAAAATGGAAGCCCATTAAACCAGAGTCCTATCCTAGTCTACCTCAATATCAGGCCTTAGACGGAATCTTAAAGAACACAACCCTGGAACCCTCTCCCCTATAAGCTTCATCAAGCTTATAGAATCCCTTTCTCTCGAATTGGATAATAGCGCCTTGAGGCAGTTCAGCTACATTGCAGTCGGCGAAAGCCTGAGTGCGGAACTCGGTCACCGGGGTGAGGAAATCTTCGAGTTCATCGTGCTTCTCGAGCTTGTCCTTAGTAATCAGATAGTCGAAAGAGACCAGGTCGGCTGGGATGAGGTTATTGTTCGAGTTTGCGAGCCACGTAACCTTCTTCTTCGTTGCCTTGACATCGCCTGCGAGATTAAGTTCGAGGTCAAGCCCTGTGACGTTGTCCTTGTCGTCTTTGGTTATGCCTCGCACATATGCGTTTCCCCAGTTCATGAGTGTTATTTCCTCGTTTTCGCCGAAAGATCTGGCGTCAGCCTGCTCTAAAAGGATAGTCTTGTCATAGACAACCTTTTTCATTCCCAGCTCAGCATTCTTGCCATGCTTAGGCTTGGAAACAATTGTCGGTCCTGCCTGTCCCTTGATCGTGCAAGTGACAGCCCGAGAAGACTCGATTGCTGTATGGCGCGGTGCGGTGGGATCGATATACTTCCTATTTGTAGCCCAAAATGTTCCCCATTCGAGGTTGACAATGTTGCGACTCGGACCCTGTTTGAGAATAAACTCTCGCAAGGCGGGTACAACGACGCCTCGTCTTACGATACCTCTGATAGTCGGCATCCGAGGGTCGTCCCAACCCCACACTTTTCCTTGATCGACGATACGAGTCAACTTACGTTTCGACAATAGCGTTCGAACGAAGTTCAACCGGGAGAAGTCCCATATTGGGACCTTGCGGATTCCGAGCGCCTCCTGCATCCACTCATACTGGACGTTGCGATCGCGGTATTCATTGGTTCTCAGAGCGACAGTAACGCCCTCGATTGAGTCCAAGATCGGAGCGCAGAAGTCGCTGTTAAAGACCGTCGGTTAGTAATCATCGCATGTACCATTGGTGTTGCTCATTTAGTCCAAGAGCAAGCATGCATGAGCAAGTTCGTAACGAAACGGAGCATAAAGGACTACTGAACGCTTACTATGTAGGATAGACTTTCCATTGAGTCCCTGTACGGTGATGTGGTTCGAGATTACACCGATAGATGACAGGATCTCGCAAGGTGCCATTTGGACTGTCATATGCAATGCGTGCACGTATAGCCCATCGTCTTCCTTCCTCCGAGCCGGTCTTCATCTCTTCAAATCGGGCCAATGTCTCTTCAATGCTGAGATCGCGGCGCTTAGAGGGAAGACGGTTCTTTCTATCCTCGTCACCCTTACCAAGCTCCGAATCATCTGCGAATGCCTTGCCATCTTTAATTAATTGAACGCCGTAGTCGTGCATTTGTTGAAAGTAATCGCTCGAATAAGAGATCTTCTCGGGCACAATGTTCATGAGCTTCAGGTCAAACAGGATTGCGTCCTGGAACTCCATCTTCTCCTTCGACGGGTTTGTGTCATCAAAACGGCAAAGAAGCTTGCCTCCCGGCCTTAGATGAGCAAAGTAATCATTCAGGAGTGCGGCCTTTGCATGACCGATATGAAGATAGCCGGATGGCTCAGGGGGGAAACGTGTGACAACTGGGCCAGTCATCCCTGGAAGATCTATATCATAGCTCGCACCCGCAGCGCTAGCAGCGGCTCGGGCCGCAACCTTCTCCTTTGAAGAAGCGGAGTTGAAAGCGCTGAAAGATTCGGCGAGCCACGGATTAGACGCTTCAACGTAGTTGTACCACCTCGCAACGTTGTTCTCTGTCTTTCGTATCGATGATAAGGCAATGTGGTTCCCGCGTATGGTGGCCCAAAGAACAAGATCGGCAAATGTGAAACTATACCCCACAATATGCGAGCGCAGAAGTAGATGCGCATTAAGCTCCTCGAATGCCTTACGGAAGGCTTGGAAATTAGGAGTCGCGAAGGCTTCACTTCTCGTTACCCATTCCTCTAGCTAGAACACGGTGAGATCTTCCGAATATATGACGAGGGCTATTGATCTGTCCATACTATGGGTAGTCCTGGAGAGCTAGGTATCCCGCTGGCGAGCTTAGCAACGTAACGAAATACAGCAAAGTCGTTGAACATGGTGCCATCTGTCAAAGTCAATTTGACAGCAGAATCCCTGCCCAATTTTTCGCCCTCTCGAGATTGCAGCTCCAACCCGTCCAGGAGGTTGTTTTTCTGAAGGAATGTAACGAGAACTAGGCTTGGATAGACCACAGCTGGAGAAGCCTTCGAAGCATATTCAAGGGTGGCCATCCTGCGCTGGGTAGGCTAATCACTACCATAGAACGGAACTACAGCCTTATTCCGATAAGCTAGTGTAAAGTAGGACGTTACAAGATCAAATGTCTCGGTGTTTGCAGTCACTTATATATTCTCACGGTTGGAGTCGCGATAATGGCGGAAAGCGAATGACTGTGAACTACCGTGACTCAGGACACAACGGCGGGGCAATGTTGGCAGCGGGGTGGCAAGTCCAGTCTTTCACGTGACAAGTGGTCGTGGATGTTAAGTTCTGTAACTCTGGAGGAAAATAGTATAGTACTATTATAACAAGATTCAGTTGACTAAAATATAATTTTCAACTTTTATTTTCGGGCAATAAATTCAATCTATGTTTCTAGCTGATAAACTACAATATGCTCACTTTTTGTTTTCAAGTATCCCTCAGCTTAACGGCTTTACCATTTTCGTATATAACTATCATGATAGCATAGCTTAAGCTTAATATCTACACTAATTAGTTTTCAACGGGGTTTACCATTAATTTTAATTGTTTCAAGACTTGAACTTGAATATCATTCTTCTGTTACCCCCTTCATCGAGGCATTTGGTTACACATGGTCATCGAGGTATTTCTGTGTATGCCATGAGTTTCGTGAACGCGTGTTACTACTGCATTTAGTACTGGCAGATTAAAATTGGAGGGAAGGTTTTATACTATCATACGG
Source organism: Xylaria longipes (assembly GCA_025201785.1). NCBI lineage: Eukaryota > Fungi > Ascomycota > Sordariomycetes > Xylariales > Xylariaceae > Xylaria > Xylaria longipes. The sequence continues at coordinate 32,667 of MU619695.1, forward strand.
TAGGCTTAGTTCGTTCCCACCAGACGTCTATCTCGCCTGCTCGCGTTATTCATCGATATAGTGCTTGATGTCTTATGACCCTCCCACGTAGCCACTAGCGCAGATTCTCAGGTCTCCGAGTAGGTAAGGATACTCAAGCGTAGCCTGTCGCCCAACTTTGGTCAAGGGTGGTTCCCGATCCAGTTTGGCAATCTTGTCCCTCCACTCTCTGATCTTTCCCATCCACTGGTCTTGCATATCGGGCCTCAACATGCCCAGCCCGTCCAACCCCTGGCACATCATGACATCCTCCCAGAGCCGTTGTCGCCAATCCTGATCGAGGCCTTCATCATACCACCATCCATCGTCGAAATCACTTTGGAAATCGGGGACGCCGGCTTTGGCTCGCAACTCTTGATACCGTGGCCTGAAGCGGCTACTGCGTATAACCCATGTCAGAGCTATGTTATTGTTATTGTGGTTCTGTGTCTCGCAATCCGGGGCGTAAGGACCTGTGGCCTTGGTGACGCGTCTCGGGTCTAACCTTCCGTCAGGCAGGCGTGCGTCCCCGCAACGGAAAGTGGCGAAGTCTGGGACACAGTATTTCATGAACTCCAGACGAGTTTCCACTGTAAGTCTGCGCGGGCTTGGATCCTGGTTGAGGATAGGCTCAAAGTCGGGCGCGAACAGCTCGCCGTACATTGCTAGGTGAAACAGGGTTTCGGAAGGTTCTGCCGAGATGGTGTACGCATCGTCGACGCCTCCGTTCCAGAAGTCAGGAGTCTCGTACCATTGCTTCCCGACGCACTGATCAATGATGTCCGCCACGGGGTTGATCAAGGAGAAGCGGAGCGAGTGCAGCTCTCGGATGCGATCCATAGTTAGGCCGCAGTGCTCAAGCGAAAGCTCGAGAAGCCCCTCGATACCTTCCTCCAACTTGGCGGCGAGTTCTTGCTCGTTCGCAGCTGACTCTCGTGCCCAGTTGCCCAATTGCCGCGCCGTAGCGGTAACTAGGAAATGTGGCGATGGTCGAAAGAAGACTTTGGTTTGGGCGGCAGCTAGTTGTAAGACGATATTCGGCGTCGCGGTGGCCATACAGGCTCTCAGTCGTCTACATGTCGACGCTGTGTTCATCAAATCTTCGATATTGTGGAGGTACTCCGGCAGGAGGACTAAAATGTCCTGCGGGAGGGATAGTAGTCCTATAGTGGCGCTCATATTGAGTGAACGGAATGATGGGAGGTCTGATGGCTTCTCCTTTTCGGTATATTTAATTCAGTGAGATCGTTCTCGTACTTAAATAAAAATTCGTTGCAGGTGCGTAAGATTGCGATAATCTTGGATGTGGTTAACTACCTAGGTAAGTACTAAGTACCTATTAGGGTACTGTAAGTGGAATGGAGTCACTGTGGATTGATTGCTGCCACCTTCTATCTAACATGGAGGCCAAATATATATACAGCTCGTTAGGCTTAAAACTACACTTGAAATCACAAAACAAAGATGCCTTGTGCGTTCTAATAAAAGGGCGTTGTTTTTGTAAGCCAGAGTCTGTCTATTAAAACATTGACATTGCTGAAATACTGCTTTACCGCGGGGTTCGGTACAGCTACTTCCGGGATGACGTCGGACGGTAGCGATCAGTGGATAGATAACTGGGGAACTGAGCAGACGGTCCCCGCGCTAACTTACAGTGGCGATGCAGAGCCCGAGTCTGCCGAGGACTCATAGCGCCGACTAGGTAGGTCTGCCTAAGGTTAGGTAGCTGCCGGTGTGACTTGCGGTCCGCGCAACTCAGCCTCAGTATTGGCGCAATCGGAGACGCCCCGCCATCGCAATAACGCCTACGTATCTTATATCTTGGTGGTTAGTGATTCGGTTCTTCGAGAGTATTAATGTACGATCATAAAAGCTTGAAGAGGGTTTGCAAGTCTAAATATTTTGCATACTAAGGCATAAAGATCTAGCACGAATCTTAGCGTGCTTGTAGATGTAAGGATAATGATGCGATCTTATTCTCTTCCGCGTCCTAAGACGGCCCACAAACAAGATCTGACACTCACAATTATTGCACTTCCGCTACGACCCAAAGTACTAAGATGGTGATAACATTTGGTGTTTTCGCGCGTAGTCGCTACGAACGCGCTAATACAATCTACAGGCTTTTGCGTCGACACACTAGATAACGGCGCGCGAAAAACAAGGCTATATCACCTGCGCAAAATGCAGTAGGAGCCCAAATCAAAAGGCTGTGAATATATATGCTGACTGCACCATTCTGCTACGAAAACTAGGGTTTTAAGATAGGATGTGACAGGAGTGGTATGTGCCTTACTCCCACAAATCAAACCCTCTGTTGCTGTACGGGTATATATACTTATATAGTAAGACGTTGCTCCTACTTTCCCCCAATGGAGTAGTTATCAACTCCGACACCTCCATGCCGACTGGCGTAATGGATAACGTGTAATTGTGACTTCGAATCATAAGATTGCGGGTCTAGTCAGTGTTCCATAGACAGCATCCTGCAGGACGCTGTCTAGATAGATGGCTTCTATACGGAATCAACTACTTTTCTCGCAATTACTCGTCAATCATTCTAGTAGCTGGCTATAGTACTACGCGAAGACGTCGACCACCGAAGCCGAGACAGTCATCATCAACTCAGACAGCTCTCAATACGAAGTCGACGACGCTTTCGAGGAAGGCGCCAACAACGGACGCCAGGCTGCCGATAAAACAAACGCGCCGCCAAATAACAACACGCCGGCAAGGCTTGCCTCCGTAAAGGACACTGATCGTGAAAGCTGGGTGGCTTTTTTTTTTTTTGTCTTTGTCCCTTCTATTGCTTTTATAAGCGTTTACGGCAGACAGTTTGCATACTATACAGATGGCAAATACAGATGGTAAAGACTCGGTATACCTACCTGTCGATAAATACCTCGGCCAGCTGCACGAGGCAGCGTAGTGCGACTCATGAATGCAGCAACTGCGAACTCTATATACCGTGCGCCTTAGACTTTAACTAAAGGGGTCGGTCTGATCTTGATGGTCATACAACTAATTAGTGACAGGCAAATCATGAAGAACAAGAGTTGAAATAGTCAAAAGTTATATGTTCTAATATTATACCAAGCCGCCGTCTATATCCTAATTTTATGCGAGCTATGTAAATCCCTGCTTAACATGAAATCATGGTTGCTCGGGTACTTAAGCTACAGGCTTCAGCACAGCGCGGAAGTGGATTTTGCCCTGGTCTAGCTTCTCCATCGCGTCGAGGATTCCCTCTTCGGTCATGTCGAAGAGTTGAATTATGGGCTTGATCTGGTGAATGGCCGCGAAGTCAAGCATGCGCTGGTGGACAATCCGAGACGCGACGACCGAGAACTGGATGGTGATGCCATTCTCCAACATGCGCATATACGGGACCTCGAAGTTGTCGGACGAGACGCTGAGGGGGTAGATGACGGCACGCGGGGCCATGATCGGCAGGACCTGGTCCCAGCTGGGCTGGAAAGACGTGGTGACCAAGAGGCGGTCCAGCGGCCGGGAGACCTCGAGCTCCGTCTTTCCCTTCATGGCGACAAACTCGTGGGCGCCGAGCGCCAGCGCCTCGTCCTTCTTGCTATCGGACCCCGAAAGCACCACGACGCGGCAGCCCATCTTGGCTGCGAACTGGATAGCGAGGTGGCCGAGACCACCGACGCCCATGATGCCGACGGTCTCGGTGGGTTGCGTTTGGTAAGCGTGGAGGGCGTTGAAGACGGTGGCGCCGGCGCATTGCAGAGGAGCGGCGTCCTCGTCAGAGATGTTGTCGGGGAGCTTGAAAAGTGCAATCTCGCGCCAGACGGCGTGGGAACCGAAGCTCCCCTGGTCCAGATCTTTGTAGCCGTAGAATGCACGCTCGGCGCAGTATGTGTCGTTTCCGGTCAGGCATTGTTCGCAGTGGCCGCAGAAGTTGTGGTTATAACCCCAGCCGATTCGGTCGCCCACCTTCAAAACTTTACAGAGAGGGCCCGTCTTCTCCACGATACCGACACCCTCGTGTCCAAGTCCCACGTGCTGGTGTCTCTGTAGCCTTGTCAGTACGAGAGCTTCTGATAAAGTGCGATGATGCGGGGTTGTTTACAAAGTGCAAATCTAACGTTGCCATGTTAGCATGTTTCTATGTTGTCATCTTGGCTGCGTCTCTCACCTGTTCCACAGAGGCCAGATGCTGTAATCTTAACGAATACTTGATCGCCAGATAGTTCATCAGGTTTGGTGGTGCTTTGCTTCTTAGGTGCACCCGACTCGTGGCCCTTGAATACTGTGAAGCTCGGCATGGTGGCGTGTTTAAGAATCTAAATTAAGACGATGGTGATGGGACTTGCTGAATTGAAAGCACTGGAACTGGTCAATTACGAGTGAAGTAGTCGTTAGACAGTGTCGTAGGTGTGTTTGATCTGATGAATTTAGTTCGATCCATCGATGGGCGACGACATTTTTATATCATTTTTCACATCCACAAAATGCTTCGCAATCCAAACCTTGGGATCGACCTACATCATCGTGCACTCCGAGCTCCATCATGAACCGGCCTTCAGATAATCTAGGATGGGTGTTAGTAATGGCCCCCAGAACCTCCGGAAGAGGGATTGCAGAGTGGTATGATTGGACGCGCACAAACGCCAAGGGAGTGTAGGAGTTGACGTCCATTTGCATATTGAGCGCCTTGGAAACCTGTGGCTACTTTCCTGTTGGAGGAGTGGAGTTGCGCAGTTTTGGGTCGGAGTCTCGGAACTGCACATGGCCCTACTTTTTCCCCCACGAATAACCCACCCATTGCCTGCGCCTGACGTAAACAACTGATAGTACGATTGGTCTTCATTTTAAGAAGGATAGGCGCTTAATAACTTATTTTCCTCTTTTCTTCCGTTTCCCGTCGATTCCCGCCTCGGCGCTATGAACGACATGTCGGCGTCGGCGATAAGCCTTTCCTATTATGATATACCGCGGACAGTGTTTATACTGGGTCCACTCACTGTACAAGTCACCACCGTGTATTTCACTGGTCGTCTTAATAACTTATCTTATATTTATCTCCCTGTCTGTAATAGCCTATCTAGATACTTCTGGGGTTGCAATATTTAACACATATTGAAAGCACAGTAGCGCAACTTATCACCGGCGGTATGCGAGTGTTGCATCGTTTCCCTGAGCATAACTGATTGTTATTGCCTCATCTATGCCAATCACTGGATGATAGTAGTAGCGGCAGGCTGCAAACAGTTACTTGCAGATTTCCGCTGCTTGGCTTCACTCCCCTGCCTCCACGGGAAACGGTCCAGGTAGGGTACTAAGTAGGTGTACAGGCTCGCCAAGGATATCCGATTCTCTTGATACAATTCTGCCGAGCTCTCAATGCGATGGAAGAGGCGAAGGCGACGGTGACGCTGGATACATATCGCTCAGATTATCGGATCTTTCTTTCGAGTGCCGTCAACAACAGCGTCCTCCAGAATACGGTAAGTTCAATTCCGCTTCTTAGATCCTTGAAGACTCGATAATTGGTCGACTGGGCCATTCATTTGACGATAATGCATTGAACTTCCGTTCTGCATGCGACATGTGTAAGCAGCCCGTCAAACCCCTCATTCATTTATATCAACCGTTCATTCGTCCGTTAGGCAACATCCCCAGTAGATAATCTGCGACTACAAAGGCGGATAACGAGGGAAGCTGTGCGCTGTCAGGCTCGAAATACATGCTCGCGCGCGTAGACCTGGTTCTGCAAAATGCATTGGGGAAACCGTGCAGTGATCCCGGTGCCTTCCGTACGACTGACCTGGGTGATATGTAGAGAAACCTGGATATCGGAGATTCTGGGTCAGGCGTGACGTATTACCTTGTCGTTGATGGACTCGAGAACTTACCGCCCCCGCACCACCAGAAACTGTTGGAGTTCTTTTCTGCCCGTAGGATGTTGGCGATTCGGGCTGCCGCTTGTGCGTGCTCCTGAGTGGCACAGACAATATGCTTCACGATATCCGCAGTGGTTAAAGAGCATCGAAAATCAAGAGGGACGACCACAACATATCGGATATGCGCATCATTGTCGAGGATTATCTGGCTGATGAAAGAACATTGACCGCTGACTAGAATTGGAAAAGCTTTTATATTTAAATACCGTCCATTTACTTAAAATATTTTATCAAACGCAGATATAAGTTATTTGGATGATTCTTTATGTCGAGCACTCCGCCCGGCTCCTCCATCATATCTGATGTCTGTGGGGTGTGATCTCTTATAATAACATGCCTACGTTAAGAAGTAATTCTACAGACTTTGATATTCTTGAGGTTGAGGATACATAAGTCTACGGCCGAGAAGGAATCGCTCAAAAAAGACGAACAATTTCGATGTGTTGTCATAGTCTAAGGTGAGAGCAACCATAGCGCAACAATCAGTATGATCAGTGTTTACAATGAGCCCTGTGCACATTTTCTCTAGGGCCTGTCCAAGGGAGCCATCGGGGACGAATTTGCATTTGGCTTCGACGGAGATTCTAACTTAGTACACAATAGCAAGGCTCAGTTGCTGTTGATGGGTTTGCAGCGTGCCGTAACACATTGGCGAGCGCATTCGATTACCTACCTAGGCAAACAAAACAGCTCCAACACGAGGGAAATAAGACTTCATCTTAGACGCCAGCTACCATATTATCTCAGATGCCTTCGCCAACTTGAAGACAGCGACGAGCACAAAAGCGCCCTGAGGCCCGACGAGAAGGTTGGAATTGCAGCTGAGATAAACGAGTAATCTAAGAACGATCTACCTTTAAGGTGACACAGGAAATATTCGAGTAGGTCTGATGGTTAGCAGAGAAGATGGAGAACGTTTAGACATAGTTGATGAGCTCGGGGGTGGTACGAAGGTTAGGCAGGACTTGGCGAAATAAAGTACAACACGCTATGTGTCCAGCAAGAGGCTACCTGAAGGAATTTTCTATGCCCGTCATCTTGGGATTCCTAGAGAGAAAACCTGAAGAGTCGAAAACTCTTATGATTAGACTAAAGAGTTCATACTCTGTAATCGCGGTATGTTATCCCTTTAATGCGCAATTCGGCTCCGTGACTTTTGAATGTGGAATAAAGTGGAATAGCGGGGCCGCATGCACAGCCAGATACACCCAATGATTATATTATCCGAGCAGTATCTATTGTCTTATTGGATGTATCTAGCTGTACATGCGGCCCCGCTATCCCACTTTAAAAGTCACGGAGCCGAATTGCGCATCAAAGGGACAGGGTTGGCGTTTGGGCCCGCGAAGAACTCATGCTGAGAGCGAGATCAGTGGAATTAAGTACACGTGACCTGTGGAGCTGAATAAGGTGGTCAGTGCGTGCGACTCGCGACAAAATAATGAAGCACGAGTTCGTGGGGTATAATAATCAGCTGGAAACTGTCAAAAAGAGTAGAGACACATACAAGTATATAGGCAAGCAGTTATATTCAGAATAATTAAAAAAAAAAAAAAAAAAAAGCCTTCAGCTCCGGAAAAATAAGTATACATATATACAAAGGAGTAAAATATACTATTATCCTTTATTTTAACACTCCTACTTACTTTAAGCCCTTGTTTAACAGCTTAGTATATAATACTTTTAAAAGCTTTTTTTATATAAATTTTTTTATAAATCTTATTTAATAATAAATATTAATTATTAATAAAGCTTAATAAAAAATAGTTAATTAAGCTAATAAATATTAATATAATTTAGATTTTATAGTATATAATTATATATATATTTTATAAAAAAAAAAAAACAAATAAATTAATTAAATAATAAGTTTAATTATTTAATAATTAAAAACTATTATAAAATTATTAAAATATAATCGGATAATTTTAATATATTTAAATTAAAATTATTTAATAGCTAGTATAATAATTAATAGTTTTATACAGACTAGCTTTAGAAATATTTTAATAATTTATTACTGGGTTAAAAATATAAATATTATATTAAAAAAATAATAAACCCGGATTTAAGCAATAAAAAATAAAAAATAAAAAAAATCTTTTTATTATATATTTAATATTATAAGCTATATTATAAAGTTGTTTAAAAAAGTTAAAAATATAATAATAAATAATATTTTATAATAAACTTAAAAAACTTAGTAGTTAAAATTAAAAAATATTATAAAAAAAATCTAAATAAAATAAAGCTACTATTATATTTTAAAATATAAATAAATATAGCTATAAAAAAAAAGTTCGTTATAAAGTATAAAAATAATAATTAGCTAGTAATAATAAATTTATAAAAAATATATAAAAAGTTTTATAAATAAGCTATAATTAAAAAATGCTTGCTATATAATTAATTGCTAGCTTAATTAAAAAAAAACTAAAAATATAAAAAGCTTTAAAAACTAATTAATTATTAACAGCTAAAAAAAACCTTTTAATTTTAAAAGTGTTAATTAAAAAAACTTATTATTTAATTTTTTATATAAGTAAATTATATAATCTTATAAATTTAAAGCCTTGTACACGGCAAAAAACTCCGGCTAAGTTTTTTTATAAGGAAAAAATTGTTATAGCTTAAACGTTATAATATTATAGCCTAGGCGCTAGTATAGCTAATATAGCTAGTATAGTTAAAGTAGCTAGTAGTTTATATAAAGGCTACAGTATTTACTAGCTAATATTTACTAAGTAACTGTTATAGTAAATACCTTCGCGGGCTATAAATTTAAATATAAATTCCTATACTTATTACGCTTTTTTTTTCTTTTTTTCTTTATATAAAATATTAGCTCCTAATAATAAATAAATTAAATATTTAAACCTGCTGCTTTTATTATATTTATTATAAATAATATATATATATTTTTTTTTAAAAATAATATTATTAATATAAATTATTTTTTTAAAGTTTAAAAATATAATATAATTAATAATACCTTTATTTTAATATTTTAATATTATATAAAGCTTTATTTTTATATTAAAAATTAAAACTTTTTTTTTAAAAAAAATAATATTTATTAGCTTTTATTATTTAAAAATATATTAAATTTAATAATATTTTATATTATATTTTATACTAAAAGCCTTTTTAACCCAGGGGCAAAAAAGCCTAAGTTTTTAAAACCTTTTATTTAATAAAACCTTTTCTTTTATTACTACCTACTACTTATTAATTACTATTTACTACTTATTAAATATATATAATACTACAACTAATAACTAAAATAATAACTATATAAAATACGAATAATTTGTTAGCTTTTTTTTTTTAAGCAGCTATAAAAGCTTAATAAAAAAAACAGAAATATACTAGCTACTCTTTAAACAACCGCGCTATTTGTTTAAAAAAAGCGTAAATAAATCTTTATTAAAAAATAAAAATTAGGCTTAAGTAATTAATATAATTTATTTAACCGGCTAGTAATTATTATTATTATTATTTATATTAAATTTATTTATTAATTATTATACTATTTATATAAATTTTTTTTATATAGATTTAACAACTAGTTTATTTTTTATACCAATTATTAATTTAAACTTAATAAATTCAGGTTTATATAAAAGTATTTAAAATTAAAACAGGTATAAAACTAAATAAGTTTAAAATAATTAGTATATAAGTATAAAACTAAATAAGTTTAAAATAATTAATATATAAATATAAAACTAAACAGGTTAAAAATAATTAATATATAAATATAAAATTAAACAGGTTAAAAATAATTAATATATAAATATAAAACTAAACAAGTTTAAAATAATTAGTATAATTATTACACGAATAATTTAATAGTTTTTTTTTTTTAAACAGCTATAAAAGCTTAATAAAAAGAACGGAGATATACTAGCTATTCTTTAAACGGCCGCGTTATTTACTTAAAAAAAACATAAATAAATTTCTGTTAAAAAATAAAAATTAAGCCTAAATAATTAATATAATTTGTTTAACCGGTTAGTAATTATTATTATTATTATTTATACTAGATTTATTTACTAATTATTATATTATTTATATAAATTTTTTTCGTATAAATTTAACAACTAGTTTATTTTTTATATTAATTATTAATTTAAACTTAATATATTTAAGCTTATATAAAAATATTTAAAATTAAAACAAGTATAAAATTAAATAAGTTTAAAATAATTAATATAATTATTATTAAAAATAATAATAAAAACTTATTTATCGGGCTTAAAGCTTTTTTAAATACTTTATATAACTAAAACTAAAGCTAGCTATATAAAATAATTTATTAGTTATTAATAAATATAAAAGTAAAACTTAGCTTATGTTTTATTAGTGTTATTTTTTAAAAATTTTTTTAGCTACGTAAAATAATTTGTTAGCTATAGTAAATAATTATTAGTTTTTATTTTAGGTTAAAAAAATATATCGCGATATTAAAATTTTTAAAACAATTTTTAACCCGAGTAAAATTAAAGCTTTTTTAAATATTTTATACAACTAAAGCTAAAGCTAGCTAAATAAAATAATTTATTAGTTATTAATAAATATAAAAGTAAAATTTAGTTTATATTTTACTAGTGCTATTTTTTAAAAATTTTTCTAGCTATATAAAATAATTTATTAGCTATAATAAGTAATTATTAGTTTTTGTTTTAGGTTAAAAAAATATATTATAATATTAAAATTTTTAAAATAATTTTTAATTTAAATAAAATCGAAAAAGTTTTATAATAAATATAAGCTGCTAGCTACTTTAAAGCTAAAACTTTAATAAATACGTTAAATATATTAAAAATATTAAATATATTAAAAGTATTAAATAAAATAGTTTATATATATATATAAATAAAAAAGTAAAAAAAAAGTAGTAAATATATAATAATAATTATATATTTATTTATATTTAAAATAAAAAGTAAATCTACTTATATATATTTATTTAATAATTAATTATTGTTTATTTATACTAGAATATTAAATATAGCTATATATATATAATAAAAGCTAATAATTATAAAGGGGTTTTTTAAATAAAAAAATAAAAATTTTTATTTAAGCGATTAAAAATTTTTTAGCTAAAATTTTAAACTAAGGAAACCTTTGTTTTATTTAGTTATACTTTTTTCGTTAAAAACTTAAATATAATATTTTATTTTTTAACTTAAAAATTAAATATAAGTTTTTTAAATAAATAGCTATATATATTATTATTAGTTAGTATTTAATATTAACTTTATTTATATTTATTATAATAAATAATTATTAAACTATATTTTTTAAAATATTTATAGCTTATTTAATAATATTATTTTATTAATATTAATTTATAACAAAAAAAAACAAAACAATTTTTTAGTTTTTATACAACGCTTTAAAAATATTATTAATAAATATTAACTTTTAATTTAAAATAATAATATAATATTATTATTTAAGCTTTTTTTTTTAATTAAAAAAAATCTAAAATATTTTAAAAAAATTAAATATAAATTTTATAAAAAATATTTAAATTATTTTAATAAAATTATTATAAATAATAGCTTATTAAATTATTTTATTATATTTTAAAACTTTATTTTTTTTAAATTAATATACTAGTAAAATTTATATATAAAAATTCTAGTTTTTATATTTTTTTTTATAGCTTTTTTTTATACAAGGTTTTTTTTATTTATTTTTTAATATATATTTTATAAAAATAATATTTTTAAATAAATAAAATTTTAATAAAATAATTTATTAAATTTTTTAGTTTTTAATTATTTAAATAGCTAAATTATTTATATTAAATTTATATATTAAAATTAAAAAAAAATTAAATATAAAAGCTTATATTAAAAGTTATAATATTAATATTATTATTAAAAATATTAACTAAATATAAGCTGCTAGTTATTTAAGTAGTAAAAAAATAATTTTTTTTTTATATTAAAAGCTTTATTTTAACAAAAAAAAAATTTAACTTTTTTTTTTAATAGTTAAAAAACTAAAATAAAATTAACCCTAGTTTTAAAATAATAAATAATATTATAAAATATTATTTATTTTTTTTAACTATTAATTATAAAAATAAAAATATAATTATTAATTTTTTTAAATATTATTATTTTCCTTTTTATTTTTATAATATTTAATTTAATATATTTTTTTATACTAAAAAATCTTTTTTAATTATAAAAAAAATACTAATTATAGTTTAAGTTTAATATATATATTAATTTTAATTTATTAATTAACTTTATATTAAAAAAATTACTAAAGCTAATTAAACTAAAAATTTTTAAAATATTTACTAGTTAAAACTTTTTAAAAATATTTTAAAAAACTTTTAATAAATTAAAAACTAATAATATAACAGCTTTAAAAATTAATTTAAAAGTTAATTTAGTTTTAAATATTATTATAAAAAAACTTAGCTTAAACAGTATAAAAAAAATACTATTTATAATAAAGTTAAAATTAATAAACTTAAAATTAAACTTTTTATTATTTATAACTTTTATAACTATAAATAATATATTAAATAAGTTTTTAAATATATTATTTTAATTTTTAATTTTTATACGTTTTTTTTTTTTTTTTTTTTTTTTTTTTTTTTTTTTTTTTAACCTAGCTTTTAAATATTTAATATAAAAACTTTTTATAATATTTAAGTTTAAAATAATTATTATTATAATATAAATATTTATAACTATTATAAAAAATAAATAATAAGTTTATATTATTTTTTTTTAGCTTTTAATTTTATTATTTATATTAAATAACTATTATAACTTTATTAAAAGTTATTATTATTTTAATAATAATATTATTTTAATTTTATTTAAAAATAATATTATATTATTAATAAAAAATAATAAAAAAAATATTATAAAAAAATTTAAATAAAATTAAAAATTTATTAATAAAAATAAGCTTATTAATTTAATATATTTTATTTAGCTTTATTAGTTTATTTTAAATTATATAAAACTTTATAATTAATTTAGTTATATTTTTTTTATAAAAGTTTAATATAATATTATTTTATTTAAAAATTAAAAATTAAAAAATAATACTTTTTTTAAACTTAAAAATTATAAGCTTATTTTAAATAAACTTAATAATATTAAATAAAATAATTATAATATATTATATTATAATATAAATATTAAACTTTAAACAGTTTTTAATTGCTATATAAACTAAACTTTATTTTTTTTTTTTAAATTTTTTTTTTATTATTATAATTATTTTTTTTTTTTTTTTACGTTAAGCTAAATATTAAACTTAAAGTTTTTTAAATAAAAATCTTTTATATTTTTATATTAATAAATAATTAAATATTTTTTTTATAAACTTAATATAGTTTTTTAAAAACTTTATTTTAATAATAATTTTTAAGCTAATTATTTTTATTTTTATATTTATTTTATTTTTTTTATTAAAAATTTTTTAAATAAAGCTTAATAATAAAAACTATAATATTTAAATTAAAAATAAAACTTATAATTTTTAATTAATTAACTAGTTAATTTAAAATATATAATATTTAAATAAATAATTTAACTAATAATAATTAAAATATTATTACTAATAAAAAAAAAATAAAAAAGTTTTTTTAAAAAATAATAATTTTAAAACTAAATAAGTTTAAATTATTTAATAATATTAAAAAAAAAAATATAAATTATAAATTTAATAATAAATTATATAATAACTTTATATAAAAAAAAAATTAATTATTATTAATAATATTTTATATAAATAAAATAAATATTAAAAAATTTAACTTAGCTATAAAATAAAAAAAATTATTTTTATTAAAAAGTTTAATAAATAAAAATTAAAAAAAAAACTTTATTTTAAAAAAATATTATTTTATATTTAAAAATATATTAATATTTTTTTAAAATAACTTTAAAATAAAAAAATAAAAAATTTTTTTAAATTAAAAATTTAAATATTTAAAAAATAAAATAATAAAAAAAAAAACTTTTTTTAATTAAGCTTAACGTTTATAGCTAATATTAAACATTTATAGCTAAAACTAAAAATAAATAACTAATTATATTTTTAATATTTTAAATAAATATTATTAACTAAAATTTTTAATTAATATTTTTAATTTTTATTTATTTAAAAAAACTTCGCTTAATATTTTAACTAATTATTTTATTTATTTAAAGTTTTATTTAATATTTTAATTAAAAGTTTTTTAAAAATATTTTTTAAAAATATTTTTTAAAAATATAACTTTTTATTTACTTTTTTATTTATATATTAAATATATAAAATATTTAAAAAATAACTTTTTTAAACATTTAAAAATTAAAATAATAGTTTTTTAAAATATTAAAATAAATAAAAAAATAACTTATTAAAAAATTAATATAAATATATTAAATAATATTTTAATTAAAAATAATATAAATAAGCTATTCCGGGCTTATAACCTATTAAAAAAAATAAAAATATATATAAATATATAAACAAGTAGTTATATTCAGAATAATTAAAAAAAAAAAAAAAAAAGAGCCTTCGGCTCCGGGGAAGTAGGTATACATATATACAGGGGAGTGGAGTGTACCATCATCCCTTATTTCAACAGAAACGAGTACACTCCAATGGCATCGAGCGCCTGGAGCTGATCTCTGCTATGCGGGGACTCGACTCGAGCACTTTGATTTCATGTCTATAATCTCCTTTCTTTGTCACCAACCATTGTAACAGTTCAATCGCCAACATATTCCAGACAATCAGATGACCAGCGCGAATTCAGATTCGTTCAATAATGAGCAGGATGGTAGATGCCGACTACAATGTAATACTAAAAGTGATATTTGGAAGATAGTTGAGCCTTTCTGTTGTTTTCCAACGAGAGAGAAAAAGACCTTTACAGAAGACTCGCAAGTCGCCCCGAGTGTTGATGCTGTTTCGTTTCTACCCAAACGGGGCAGACCTAAGGGTGGACCGGAGAATGAGAAATCTCTCGCTAGAAGACTGTGCGCTTCATGTTTACGCCTGACTTTAACGGAAATTGACGTTGGGAAAACTCTCTACTTCAACGCCGCGACTCTGCCCAACCAACTCGGCTGCAACCTCTGTCAGTTTTTTGGTGCCCTGTATGCTGATCATCTGGAATTCAGGAGGCGACGTCTGGTGGAAAAGCCCAATACTATTCCGCAGAAGACGACCCTTACACATGCTATCCGTGTCGACTTGCTAGAAAGATCTGAAGATGCACACAATCAGGAGCAGCTTGGTGGCCTTCTTGTTTTTGACACTCGCATTAGCGATACCTGGTTCGGCAACTCTTCACCCAAAACTCTCTTTTTCCGAGATCGCCGTTTTGTCAATTCTAGCGCCCGTGAAAGTGAAAGGCTGGGCCTGGGCCTAGACGCCCAGGATCCGAAGCCTGTACTTGCGCACGGCGTCTTCTCCAAATGGGCGGACCTAGCGCAGGCCCAGCTCTGGGTTCACGAGTGTATTCACAGGCACCGGGGTTGTCAGTCTATCGTGTCAGGTACACCCGAGTGCGGGTCGCTACACGCGACCACGCGGTTCATTGATGTGTGGCAGCGGCGGCTTGTGCAACTGGACGAGATCTTTTCGGCCGTACCCCTCGAATACGTCGCTATAAGTTACGTGTGGGGAAGAGATTACCAACTACGAACGCTGTCTGGGAACTTAGCTGCTTTTAGAAAGCGACTTCCGAAGAATGATGCAGGCCCCGGTGAGAGGATCCCGCAGACTATCGAGGATGCGATGTTGGTGACTCAGTCCCTAGGATATCGATTTCTCTGGGTGGATGCGCTGTGTATCGTTCAGGACTCAGAGCAGGATCTCAGTCTCCAGTTAGCGCAAATGGATGCGATATACGGCCTGGCAGTTATATCCATTGCTGCACGTGGCAGCTGCTCGTCGGACAGCGGCCTGCTGGGAATATCCGCACCTCGTGGCTGTGTTTCTGGTCAATCCGATGCCGAGGTGATGGTGAACGATGAAGTGAGCGTGGGCGTCTGGGACCTTGTGAATGGGAACGAAGAATTCGAAGAACGAACGGGGAAGCTCGCCGATAAACAGTACTACATATGGCGCGGCTGGACTTTCCAGGAGCAAATTTTGTCAACGCGGATTATCGAGTTCAATTTGCATAGCATGGTATTCTGGTGCGGGAAGAATGAGTCTTGCCAGGAACGAGGTTATCCCAAATTTGCAACTACAGATATGCACAACCCCCACCATTTTCGACATTCGGTACGGAAATATCAAAGACATGAGAAGCTTTTTCCAGATTGCAAATCGCTTGAGGATGTGGTAGATGACGACTGGCTTTTATCACGGTGGAATACCATACGCGCGACTCACTCTAAACGCTCCTTAACTTACTATGTCGATAGGAGGCGGGCAATCGGAGGAACTGCTGCAGCGATGAACGAGATTATTGGTGGGATCGACAAGGACGGAGTCGTGAGAAGGAAGATTCATGCAGAACTTGTATGGTACTTGGATCTAAAAGAAGAAGAGACAGAAGCGCTCAAGCCTTTTGCTGAGAAGGTTCCTGAAGGATTATTTCCTTCATGGTCATGGCTAAACCTGTGGCCAGTGACGTGGCCCGCACTCTGTGAGCCTCTAGGGGAAGCCTTCATCCGTATTCTGAACGATTCAGAATCCACAAATAATCTTGCTCTGGATATCGAATCACCAATGCTCGAATTGAGACTTGCTGAGGATCTTCAGGGTACAAAGAAATTAGCCTACCCGGGCGGTAATCTAGCGAACATAAAATTACGGCTTGATTTACCACTGGAGAAGGGCTTGGAAGTTACTTGTGTCCCGCTTGCTCGGGCGATTTCCAGCATGTGGTGGGAGCGAGAGTTATTGCTTCTCCGCTGTGAAGGCCAGCACTACACTCGTATTGGCATAGGGAGTGTACCCGAACATAAATCTGAGGTTTTTAACTCTGCTTTGAACTCAGAAAACGGCCGAAGAAGACGCATACTATGTCTCTAAATCATGGTCTGTCTACATGGCCTCCTATGTACCTAGATATACCGACTACGCTCACCGACCTGGCTATATCAGACAAGCCCTTGTTGCAACATGAGACTCAACGCACAAGTGGATGGAGCTCCTGCTACTAGGTCAGACTTTTATGTCGGAATAAGGGCGTCAAGTGTAGGGATGCTGAAAGAGGTGATTAGAGAAGAGGATTATAGAATCTTGGAGATCGGTGACCCTGGAAGTGATAGGGAAATGATGACAGTCAAAGCGTGCATTGAATTGTTGGCTGAGTCATGGGGTATATCATACTCCGAAATGGAAAAGTCGCTACGGCAGATACGGTCGACAATGAGGAGAAATGACGGTGAAAGAGGAGGAAGGTTTGCGATCTTATTGTAACCCCTTCGGTGAAGGAAATGGCTGTAGAAGATGTAAAGTGTCACGGTCTCGTCTGTGAGCGTATATATACTTAAGTAGCTGCAGACATTAAGACACCCCCACCTTGATAACGTTCCACTTTTGGTAGTGTCGTGGTATAGTGCTGCAGTTCTGTTCCGTGACATAAAGTCACCTAGGTTTCACCCCTTTAAACTTTAATGATTATCACTACCGGGGAAATAGGAAAATTAATTAGGTATAGGAGGAATAAGTTAATAGGACGGGTGGTAGCAACTATGCTCTTTTTTCGCTAAGCATATCCATAAGTTGTACCAGGAACATTGCAAACTTTCGAATATAGTAGTCAAAGCCCAGTAAAATCTATTGTTCAAGAATACTTAAGGGGGTTTGGATTCTATAACAAGCGAGTAGGGCTCACAATCTAATCAATTGCACCCCTATTCCCTCACCAATTCCCCTCGCTGCATCGCATCACCGTCTCAATATCACGTGGGGTGAGGATTCAATCTGCTTGGACCCTCGGCGGTCTCATCCAATCTATAGTTGGCGTCAAAATGTGCCGAGGACTTTGCTCCAGTCCACTTTCGGCAATTTAATGCTTGATTACCTATCCTGACATGCCTCAGTCCGCAAGCAGAGGTTATGATCTTGACATTCTCATAATATCAAGACACATAATATTTATCTCGGCACATGAAATCTTACACGATACCTAAATGTAAGCTTTACCTAGACCGCTGCTTGGAATTGGGCTTATATGCCTTACCAATATTATGACTAGGAGGCTTGGCGGTCTGACTTGATTACTTAACCTCTGCTACTTCCTTTTTGGTCTTCTTGACACGGTAGGTGTTTATGATACCACATTACTACCAATAGGTTAACAAACTAAGACCAGTAGAATAAGTGGCGGGTATTATACAGCTACGCTACTTAGCTCTTGATACACTTTATTTCGAGATGTTGGTCTTCAGTTCCCGCTACCCCTAATTAGGAATCAACTCCTGTTTCCCACAACTAAGAAAATACACGACACATACATGATAAAGGATTTCTCTATTGTTAGAATGGTACTATATTCAGGTACAGAATCTGAAGTGTAGGTCCACCTTTAACCCATGTCGTTGAGTGATGCGTCCCGAAACCTTCGTGAACTAGACCGGTCTATGCAGAGAATAAAAACTGTTCTATGCATATTATTACAACGGCAATGGCTAAATATGTTGATTGCGGGCTAGGTGTCGGTCAGCACAGGCCTATTTTGTCTACTAGCCCTATTTAAAGTAGCGTGGGTAATGAGGGATTCAAGGACTTACAGGGTAAATGTCACCCGACTAGGCAGGTCAAGGACTATGACAACTCAGGCAAGTGCAATAGCAAGTATCTACCGAGAGCTGTTGCGGGGCCCATGTTGGTGGTGGCGGTGCTGAGATAGGGGTGATGTTGCAAGTATTAACCATCATTACAATTCCTATTGAGTAAGAGATACTACGACGAAAGTATGGGAAGGGGAAGACATTAAGATTTAATTGTATTGTATTCTAGGCTCGACGAATTATTGTGGGACAGCTCAGGCTTTGTCAGCATGCAATACATAAACTCAGTAAACAGGGGATGAGCTGACATTTCGCAAAGTCCTGCAGGTCGCGGATGCTCGGTGATTTGCTGACGTTTTTGGTTTCGAAGTGCCTGGGGATAATAAGCTTTGAGGCGGTATCGGCTATGAAAACTTTGACGACTTGTACGGCGCTGTCAGCGGCTTATGCCTTCGAACGATTTTCATTTGTTCAAGTTGCATTGTTCATTGCGGCTCTGCGGCACAGCTGGTTTCAATTGGTGGACTGTGAACTCCGTTGATACTATATGTTAACCTATATTTACATGCTATCTGCAACAACCAATGAAATTTATTATATAATTACAGCCAGGAATGTCATTGCCTTGTGTTCCTTCGGAAGTTCATCCAGAGCGTACAAGCCGGAAATTTGATAATTATGAAGTATCATCAATGATATATGGGCGCCTTGCCACCTTTTCTGGGCGAAGAGAATTGTCGGCTTACTGCTTTTCCCCAAAACAGAATCGCACTTCCGTTCATGAACAATTGCAGGCGGTCAAGTTTTCGAGACCAAAACTAAGCTCGGCAACAAAACATGTGCGTTGTCAGCAACGCACTCATTGCACAGATATCAAGAACACTTCATAAGAAATTACTTAGAGCACGGATATAGTTGCTTGGCGCTTTTTTCAAGGCACTAAAACAGCCACACAGGTGCCGTTTCTGGCTTTCTCTTACTGCAGCAGGGTCAATTCTGAGGTCATACGGCTTATACGCGCTCTAACCATTTCGAGTTGACCAAATCAAATATTGTGTACGCATAAGGCTTCAACCATTGCGCAAGGTATTTGGGTCAAATCACTCATCACCGCAAAAGCAAGGCTGGGGGTGGCATGTGACATACGATCAGGACTTTTATGGCTTCACCGTGGCACTAGGCGGCTCCGTTCAACATGGTATGATTTGACCTGACAGCCTGGTAGTCCCAGTAATAAGCAGGAATCCCTTCAAGAGCCATACTCCGCGGTTCCGAGGGCTGATTGAGTATAAAAGTCAGGCTATATCCACGACTTCATCAACCAACATCAGCACATCATTGCATTCATATCAAGCAACAATATAAATCATCTACTCCTCAAAACAAATTACCAGCC
The DNA here is from genome assembly GCA_025201785.1 of Xylaria longipes. Lineage (NCBI taxonomy): Eukaryota > Fungi > Ascomycota > Sordariomycetes > Xylariales > Xylariaceae > Xylaria > Xylaria longipes. Next base: position 52,739 of record MU619695.1, read on the forward strand.
CACTCCCATCATCATGTATGCCAAAGCAACTGTCCTCGCTGCCATTGCAGCTTTCACGACCAGTGTTGTCGCTGTGACAGGCGACATGACATTTTTCAATCCTGTAAGTGTCGCCTGTGACGAGTCTAATTGAATTTCTTATTCGACACTGTTTCTCTACTATTGACTAAAAGTTCCGATTGCTTTCTAACCCTCTTTAAAATACAGGGTCTCGGTGCCTGCGGCGGGACTGACAACGACGGCTCTGCGGTCGTGGCGCTCAACACTGCGGACTATGCCAACGGTGCCAACTGCGGAAGATGGATCACAATCCAGGGAAATGGCCGCCAGACCGCCGCACGGGTTGTTGACTTGTGCCCTGGCTGCGGCACCCACGGCATCGATGTTTCGCCAGCCATCTTCGACGACATTGCTGACCTGAGCGTTGGCCGAATCTCAGTCACCTGGTTCTTCCAGTAGATGGGCTTAAAATACGGTAGGAGGCGAAGACTTAGAGATAATGGCGGAACCGAAGATCTCGCTTGATGCTGGAATATTCTGTACATGGGGATTTCGATGATGGGCCAAGGAACTATATTACGCTCGCTTTATTATCGTAACTGTCAGGACTCCTTCAGGGACACTAATATGGGCTAGGTGTAGACATATGTTGTTGCGCGAGGATCTAAGTCCTTCTGCGCGGCTACGGAGGCTACCCTACTAGCTATATACAAGAAGACGGATATGAGGCTTCCTTTGTTGTGTGGTTTTAGGATCACGACCCTAATCCTGGTGGTGTGGGTTCTGGGGAGAGCCTCATGACAGTAACCAACACAATTAGTACACTCTCTTTAAACCAAATTCACCGCATTTCCACTCCTTCCAGACTGTAGTCAAATGATATGGGTGAGAATTTGGGGGGGGGTTAAACTAGTAGGGGTGCATTATACATTCGCCAAGGGGACGAAGGGAACAAATAAGGGTACTGGCTAATCGCTTTGTTATTTACGTATCCTCATCAGCTACAGTCGTTCTTGACTTGGAAAAGCTTTCATCCTGCGCTATTATATTTGATCGTTGAATTCTGCATGCGACGCGACTAGCATGTTTGGGATATTATGAGAAGACCGTTACAAACAGGATAGAATAATATCCTTAAACATTAGTAAGTCGATAGTACGTGATGACGGGGTGTATTTGTATGAGTGAGGCACCTTAGTGAATTAAAACAGGTACTTTCGGCTTTTCGGCTACCATGGCGATAAAGGGGGAGAATGGGGGGCTGCTAGCTATCTATCTTGCTACATAATACACCGAACTTCATACCTTCGTTATCGTTTTGCTAAGAAATTGTGTCTTATCCATGCCACTTGATTTCTTTTCCTGTCTTCGGCCTATCCAATTATCTACATGCAGTTGTCCAATCCAAGTACTATGTTGGGTAGCACAGCGTACTACATTTTGTCCCGCCTTGCCTGCGTCGGGCTAGTGCACATCTATGGGTTCCCTTGCCGCATTTTCATGTTACAGGACTCACCCAATGCAAACACCGAACTAGAAATCCCGCATATAACCAGTAGCAAATTGTCCAATCGAAGGATTCGACAACAGCGTGGCATGGTTGACTCTCGACACGCATCCATGTAAAAAGGCGGTCGGTTCGCCAAGATTTTCATTGCCCCGAAAGTAGGAAGCAGGCGTAGAGATGGTCCTCGCATGGGTGGCTATGTCACAGAAGCGACACGCGAATACTGTGCGCGTATATAGGTAGGAATCTTCCAAACCCTACATCAATAGTTGAATATTATGATCGAATTGAATTACAGCACTAAAAAACTACCACTGTCTTAAATACATTGTCGTCAAATCAGGCGCTTTGACTGCCTGTAACTGCTTATATGTACTTACAAGCAGAACTGCAATAGCGTATTTATAAACCCGCGCCACCCCTACCCCCAGAAACAAGCAATGTACTCATTTCACAAATTTGATGGGCTTAGTGGAATCGTGTATTCAAGTCAGCTTCTTGCATTGGTGTATTGTACTATTTCTTTCACTCAATGACCACAGGTTTTGATGCGATCTCATAGGGCGCGAACCCGTGTTCGTACTACACATGTATTCACATGATGTCAATGATTAGTAGATAGTCATCTGCTTCAACTGTACGCTCACATGATGATTCTGTAACCCTTGTTCAACCATTAGCTAGAAAAGCCCCTTTCAAGTAAGGGATAAGTCGCTGTAATAACTCCGAGATGTATTTTGTATTTGAACCAAACGAACCTATGAGCAAGGAGATCGAGGCCGTTAAAACAACTGTGACGTGTATCATCTTTGATGCCTCCGTGCAGATATATGGCCTCTAAGCTAAACCGTCTGAAATAGAACATGTATTTTTTAGGTGTAACTCTTCGTTTAAATGAAAAACAGGGTTTCCATTCCATGACTTCGTGCTACGGAGCCCCTGTGTAGCCCCAAAATCACTTGCTGACTTTTGTGCTGACACTTCATCCACGTGTGTAAGCTCACCTTCGACCCGACTGCAACTGGAGTGGGTGTACAACGAGGCTTTACAATGCGCTAATAACAGTAACTGATGTGCTACAAGTGTTATCTTACCACCTGGTACCGTCGCTGGGCTCTAGGAGAGTGAGTGGGACTACGATAGTTAAACTCATTATAATATGACGGTGTCCAGGTATATGTCCTCAAGCCAACTCGAAAAAATATAAACTCATCATCTAATTCATACGGTATACAAACTCATCTTTATATTAACTCAATAATACGATCAACCCTTGGAATCTTGTTGTTCTATTAGTTGCTCTATCCGCTCGAATCCATACCAGCTCACAACATTAACGCCCGATGGCATCTCAGCAAGAGCTCGTTGAAGAGATCACTAGAACCTACTCAAAGATAGTGGGTAAATACGTCGCAATGTCCCGGGGCTGGAAGACTTTTAAGGCTTCCAAGATATACGACCTAGTCAGGGGATTGGATGAGGCTATCACATTGGCAAGGACTGGACTAGAGCACGCTGAAGGGGATGAGTATTATAAAATCACAAGGCGGATCGAAACTTTGGAGGACTACTACTATAAGGCCGAGAAAGCGCGGGTGCGCAGGGAAAGATCCGAAAGAAGACACAGATCCGTACACGGGCGCCTTGACCCGATTGCGGAGGACGGCAACGAAGATGAATAATGACCACCAGACCTCTATGTCAGTTCCAATTCTATATAAACTATTTTTTATTCAATCTACTCACGAACCCGTCTCCTTTTCTTCCTCGACAATCAGTTTTCCTATCGCCACTTCCATATACTTAGCTCGGTGTTATTCAATTGAACATCAATAACGTCAACTACTATCTCACCGGCTCCTTAAAGACACTTACTGACAACGCATTTTCAGGTGCTCTGATGACGTTGGGCTGTATTAGATACCTTGAAACCCGGGCATGCCTCAAAAGCTACAAGGTTAGCTTGACAGTTGTTATGTAGAGTTTCCTTACCTCTTCGCTCATTGCTGTTTCTTTCTCGGGAAAAGACGCTCTATTTACTATCTTCTTCCTGGTCATAATTTTGACCCTAAAAAATGGATACGTATTAGGGGACAACGTGGGAACCAAATTTACTCTGTTTGTCTTTACCCTATTGCATATAATTACATGTTCTGTCACATGTTACGGATGGATACTACGCCTCGTGACTAGTCCAGCACATAAAATAACGAAGCAGCCTGTAAAGGTCCACGAGCCCCCGTCGCAAGTATACGGAGGTCCAGGCTAATTTGATCATTATCCCTGGCAATGGCCTATGGTGCAAATAAAATAAACTATATACGGCCTGGCGGGTCGGCACGTAGTGATTCGGGCCGCGACGGTCTGCAAAATGTGGACAGTAAAGTAGAAGCGTGGTAGGCCCCAACGAGGGTGCCAGCTGTCGGCGGTCTGACAGCTGCCACAGGCTTACACTGTGGACCATTACCAATGATCCATGCTCAATATTGGCCTGGACCTCGGTACAACATGAACAGAGGTGTTTCGTGTCCGTGAGGGCGCATATGTGTGTAGCATGGGCTGAAACAAATATTATACGTGGTTCTACAGGCCTACAGGGGACCCACCGCATGACTCACCATCTACAACACACTTCCTCGAGGCACGCACGCAGCATATTGATTTGATTGCAACTATTTCTAGCCACACAAAAACCACACTTCTCGACTAGCATTTATTCCCTTTCGCAGGCCATGACCTGTTAAATATGAGAACAGTATAAGAGCAAATCGAATCTGGTTCTACCTAGAAGTGAGCTCTAGGTCATCTAGTGGCTAACGTAGATATTACTTAGTGGAATAGAACTGAGTTTTATTGAATTGTGTCTTCATCCTGACGCACCGTACCTTCCGTCCTTAATTGCCTTAACCTAAATTGATATCATTTTTCTTGTTCGCTTGAAAATATCTTTATACTGCTGTCGTCTGGAATGGAACGTTTGCTCAAACCTGTCGCGGCCACCACCTCGACGTCACGGCTCTGTGCCATTGCGAATTTCTGAGGTCGACGCACACAAGTAGCATCCTTGTCTCTGATGACTAGCAAGGGCGGATTTTTGCGGTAATAAGCATCGAGGTCCTCTAGTGTCCGATTGGCTGTTTCTGGGAAAATCGCCCAAATTATCGGTAATGCGACAGCGTTAACCACAGCCCAGATGACGTAGAATTTCCACCCCAGGTTTTGGATACCAATAGGAGTGATCTCGACTACAAGGAAGTTAGTAATCCAGTCTGTCATTGTTGCCACTGCTGCTCCTTTGGTTCGCATAGGCAGGCTGTTGATTTCCGTCGGATACAGCCAAGGAATCCCCAGCATCCCCAGGCCAAAGCCAATGTAGTACAAAAAGAACCACACGACGCTAGCTTTGGCGACCTCAGTTTGGTACGGGTATCCTGGTTTCTCAGTAAAACGGAGGAGAACGGTGATGAGGATGAAACAGATCAATTGGATGAACGTCGAGGTCAGCATCATTATACGTCGTCCAAATCGTTCGACCATCGGGGCTGCGATCAACGAGGCAAAGAGATACGCAACGGATGCGAGAGCAGCAATCAACCGTGCCATCTGATCTTCGAGGTGGACAGACTCTATTAGGAGTGTAGGCAAGTAATAACTAGCACACCTTAGCACGTAAGTTTCAAAATTCGCTAGGGTCTACTGCTTACCTCATCACGTTGATACCACCAAGCTGTTGGAAAGCCTGAGTGCCGGCACCAAGGAGCAGTCGTCGCACTGTCTTAGTTCCCGCAGTCGCCCGGCCGCGAATAAGATCCCGCCATCTAATGGCATTTTCCCGTTCATACTCTACACTGAATACGATCTCTTGGCGCTCGGCAACAACAGACGGGTCATCGACTGTCTTACTCTGAAGGTCGGCTAAGATGATGCTAGCTTCATCTTCTCGCCCATGCGCAAGTAGCCACCTAGTAACAATATGTTAGACGAAAGTCGTTTTTGAGAAAGCGCGTCTGATTGCTTACCTTGGTGACTCAGGGAGCCACGGTACAGTGCCGAAGAGCACAGCGCAGAATAGCAGTTGAAATGCCAAGGGCAGGCGCCATGCGACAGGACCTCCGACATATGATAGTCCCTATGTCTGTTAGCATTGTATTTGATAGCCCGAACACAACTCGAACTGAGTGTATCGCTGTACCATGACTTGCAATGCTTTACTAAAGGAGATCGTCGCAGTGACTTACATACTGTTGGACGGTCAGCGTTTATCCCAGACACTATCCAAGTAGTTTACAGGGGAGCTTACATTAATCCAGTTACTCAACATAAAACCAAAAATATTCATACTCATTTCGAAAACCACGAGCTTGCCGCGGTCATGGACCTTCGATGTCTCAGTTTGCCACACTGGCGCAGTTGCGGTATTGATTCCATTTCCAACGCTTCGCGAGGTTAGCGATATCGAAATATCCGCAGTACGTGCTTGATACAATCAGTTCACTCACCCAGTAATAATACGGCCTACCACTATGTGAGGCACACTAAAAGAAGTTGTCTGTAAAACAGCGCCGACTGTCATAATGATAGTGCCGATGACAATTGTCTTCCTGCGACCAAGGTTTTCTCCGATTGAAAAAGCCAATAGCGCGCCAAAGAAGCAACCGATAGTATATATAGACGTGACGATCGACCGGATGTTTGTCTTCTCTGGGCCATCGAGGTTGTGGACATCGAGATAGTCCTGTGTGATCACAACACCGCCTAAAGTGTTGGTAAGGGGCGGAGAGCCATGGGTTCAAAGTCATTGCTTACTAAAGACGCCCTGGTCATACCCAAATAAACTCATGTCTGTTGCACAGGCTACCTATCCGGCCAGTTAGTGAAAAATATTACTTGATTTCAACTTAGATAAGCTTACCGTTATCCAGAAGGTGAGCCATTTGCCCTTGAGCCCAAAATAGGGCTGTTTCCTATCCACAGCCATTGTTTGATTATTACTTTACACCAATAGAGGGAAATAATCGAGTGAGGAGTTATGTCAAGACAAGTGGCTTTCAATAAACCCCATCGACGCCGGAGATTTTATTATATGGCGCGAGTGGTCCGATATTTGGCTATATTTGTTACGGTAACTCTTGGCTTGGGGTACCGCTCACGAGTCATTCCAGGTCTCCTTATAAGACCCCTTTCCGCTAAAATTTCCTACATACATATTAAGTGTTATAATAAGGTATGGTACAAGGCAAGTGTCTTAAATAAATATCCGATGACGCCCGCATAATCCGCACCAACAAGCAACTCAAAACTCCGCCAGAACCCAGCTAAAACCCAGCATTCCTGTGGTAGATTACCGGCAAGCTTCTCATTTCCTCCACATTCCCCCACATATGGGTATGCGGGGAAGAGTGGGAACGGTAGACGTACAACCTACCTATCCCGCATTATCTTGTCACCCTCTCCTCCTAATGGTCAAGTTGTGGTGGATTGCTGCGAGATCCCATTGCTTCTCAGTGGGAGCTCTGACTCTGGTGCATCCCTGAATGTCTAGGTTGACTGAAGGCTAAGATGGTTATAACTCATGATTGGTTTCGATCGAATCGCCTTGCGAGTGACATGGCGAATCTTTACGCGTCCACGAGTCTCCATCATGAACGCCACTCGATAGGATTGCCCCCTGGCCAATCATCATACGCACGGTCCATATCAGGTACCGACTCGCAAGTACCCCGCTTCACCAACCTGAGTTAGTATAAAATATATTGGCGATGGGGATACCAACCGCTGAAATGGCCTTTTCATAATCCTAAGGTATTTCTCTAAACTCTATCAAGATCTAATCTTATAACTGTGCTTTCATTCTCTTTACCCAGATCACAACATCCGTGGTGTATCCTTCACTCATCTTTATCAGCTACTCGGGGCTCCAGCTACTAGTTATGTACAGCAGCAAAAGAGCATAGCAGCACTCTGGACAGTATGCGGGCGGAGATAAGACTGTGTGCCAGCGGCGGCAGTTGTCTGCGTAGCGCTTCGGTACCTGAGGCTAGACCCGTCCGGGCTATGCTAAGTTGCAAACAGGTAACCAATATTCTGTATGCTCAGAACATAATCAGTCAATTAAATCGACTACCTACTTAGGCATAACATACTACCTGCGACAAGAGTTGATATCCAACCAAGTGCGGGAACCCTAATTCTTTATCTTACCGATTGGGGGCCTACTCTGCTACTAGATTGTACTAGATCTCACCCGTCACTTCAACTGAAAGCTCAACTTAGCTTCTTAATGCCACGGCAGAGTGTAGAGATTTTATTCATCGTGAAGTCCAAAATATTAGCAACGACTTTAAGACACAGGCATCAATCTCTCTCTGTGTAGAACCTGCCAATCATGCCTCGCTAAACCCAATAGGGATAGAGAGATTGCCCACGGCGCGAGATGGCGGATGGGGCCCCTAGAAACTACAATTAGAAGTGGTGGAGAGCATCGCATGTTATGTTCTATGAAAGCTAGCAGGAGACCATCCAAGTGGCTTTTACATTTGCCTTCGCTTCGAGGACCTCTTCCCCCGCCCTATCATAGAGGAGTGGTATTGGATTAAGTTTGTTGTTGTTACTGCTCAAGCCACGGAGAATCCCTGTCTCCATTCAATGCTTCCTTTATGGTATTTCTGTCTAGGTGGACACGGCGACCGTGTAGGTGTGCAACCGAAACTTTTGCTGAGAATCGAGCTTTTGGTCAGCCTCATACGGCTTTATTGTTTTCAGCAACAATCAGGTTAGCACGACGGCTCGATTGCCTTATAGGTAGCACGAATAACCCTAATACTACTAATTCATATGAACTACTACGGCGCGTAACAAATACGATCACTAACTCTAGTTGTTATCAGCTAACATCGATGCCATATGTGGTGCTAACCTTGTCTTTGTCTAGTACTACTACATCGCTACAATGGTATTGGCGTGTGCAGGTGGTTCTATTGAGTATCCTCTTGGCTAGAGTCTTAGCGCTTCAGACTGGAACTGTGAGGATTATAGGATTTATAATTAAATATCTATCACCACGAGGGGCAATGTTCCTAGCTACGTACACACCAACTTCCTTGTTGTAACGCATAGAAGAATTAACCCCGCGACACCGATTAATTTATTTAATAATAGACGTCACCTTTGCTATTTTGGGTGTATTAATATGATAGCAATATAACAAATCCATTCATATATTCCGCCCTCTATCTGCTTCAAAATCATTCATTGGTACCAACCAGCCGACAGCTCAAGTCCCACAACTTCTCTTCTGCATCCTTGTCAAACACGAATGCCTTGTAACCCCCGTTGAGAAGGTCTGGTTCCTCGCACTCGTGCCCTTTCCTACACTCCTCGAGGTACACTGCCCCCTGTCCCTCCCATACTTTGGCTACGGCAGCCCAAACTTGCGTTGCAGCCCCCTGAGCGGCACTTTTGAGAACTTTCTGCAGCACTGGATTGCTGCGAATATAATTATCGCGTTCCTCCTGGCTACGTAGGTCGTGTCTCTGAAGATTCGTAACAATACAGCCAGGATGGACGGATAAACCGTGGATACCGATTGGCCCGTAGAGACGTTCAATTTGGTTGGCCATCAGGATATTCGCAGTCTTGCTTTGGGAATAAGCCATTCGGGGGTCATACGCCCCTTCCAGGTTTGGGTTGTCGAAATTGATCTTGCTGCCTTTGTGTGCCCCTGACGTCACGTTAACGACACGAGAGTTGAAGGAAGGCGTGCTAGATGCAAGAAGTGTTGGCTGGAGAAGCTGGAATAGTAGGAAGTGAGCAAGATGATTGACACCGAACTGCGTCTCGAAACCATCATCGGTCCGACCCTCCGGGGTATTGCGAACCCCTGCATTCGTCAGCGCATCGTTGAAACTTGGTTCGTCGGGGAATATTACAACGTACCCGCGTTATTGATGAGAACATTCAGCTTCTCTGTTTTGTCCAAGAAAGCTCTAGCACCTTCTCGAATAGACTTGAAAGAGTTCAAGTCCATCAGCACAATATCTAGCTTCCCCTTTCCTTCGCTTGTCTTAAGGATGTCGTCCCGGACAGCTTCAGCTTTCTTTAGGTCTCGCGCTTGCATATATACATCAGCCCCAGTCAAGTGGAGGGCTCTAACCGTCTCAAGGCCAATGCCAGAAGTTGACCCCGTCACAAGAATGACCTTTCCCATCATGGCATTGACGAGACCCGCATCGTGAATGACCTGAACTGCTGTTGGCCGTATATCACCGGACCCTTTGGGGTCAGCGTGAGCCTCTGCATATGGGTTGGTGGAGCAAGACGCAGGCATTATTTTTAATCAATTTACAAGATGATGGAGATGGACGAGACTGATTATAGAAACAAGATTTGTCTTCTCAGGTCTATTTAAGTAATGATGACATCCGAGAATCTGGCAACATTGCGCGGAGCCGAACCGGCTAGGACGTGCCGCGCCGGTCGACCTGAATTGAAGTTAGCCGAAACGGACCCGATCAATGAGATCGCCATGTCTCCCATACCCCAGACTATCGAGACACAGTGCTTCTACTTGATTCCGAATAATACTCAAACCAGGTGTTATCCCTGGAACAAAGGACAAAGAACAGGTGAGAAAATGGATGTTGATGTATTGGAGAGGATGGTCTGGACACCGTAAGGATTCCAGCTAATTACAGTGTGTGTCCCACACCTCCCTCACGAAGCCTTTACGCACTGCAACTGCCCCAACTAGGACATGTATCAACAAAAACCCATGCATACCCCTACATTTACGAGATCCTGAGACAATGTGAGTGCTGATAACCCTTGTTTTCATTCTCCCACTGGTTCTGCCACGACAACTTCTTCTGCTCGTGTAGTGGTAAGAGATAATTAACCACTATCAATACTAACTGTACATTTGGCTTTTGTCGTAAGTACAAGACAACTACCGTTAGACCTCGCTATTTCGCCCCCTCTGAAGTAGTGCGAGTGGTAGTGAGCGATACTAACTAATAAGGAGGGTAGCCTGCATGTATAACTGGAAGAGAGGTACGTAGGGGGGTCAAGGTCAGAAGTTCATTTCAAACTTAGCCTTCTACACATATTTACCTACACATATAATTAGCCATTATGTTTTCACTGGTGAAGTCTATTGCGTTTCTTTACGATTAAGGCACCCCCCATGTATTAGAGTAATCACTTTAGCCCCGGATGGGTAAGGGCAAAAGTACCTCCGTGGCTAAGGTCCGCACTTGGTGAGAAGATCTCCTAAGCCAATTTACTACGTCCGACGTACGTCTCGGTAACTAAGGGGAGGCCGAAGCTCCGCAGTACGGCCGTGACATTTAACGGCAGCTAGGCATGCAAGGAACGAAAGGCGCCGTGAACATAGTAAGATTGGACCCTGCGTAAATAAAAGGCCGAGTAGTAGCAACTACAAGAGTACGGGTTACGTGAAGGTCTATATCTTTTGGGGCATACATGGTATGGGGCTAGAAAAGCCAACTGCAAACTGCTCCATTATGTCTCACACCTTAGTTAACGCGTTCCTTTCTCTTTTTGAGGTTGGACTCGTTGCCTTGGCCGTTGGGTTATAGAAAAACTATAACTTCGCAAAATCGTCAGGTTTCAAATGTGTGCTGTTACTGACGCATCTCACTAGTGTGCCATAGTTTGTGACTGGAAGTATCTTCCTCTGTTGCTGAATCTCTTTCTGGAAAAAGTCAGGTCTCAATGGATGCTGTATGCTAGACTCTTTCTCTCTATTGGCGATTTCGAGCCCTTGCTAATTGCAACAAGTTTACTGCTGCTCGATCGCATTTGGCATCCAACCGCTCCGCGGAGATTCTAATATTGCAGGCCCATGACCATGTAGGGTAATATCGGGAATAAAGATGGATGTTGCCATTGTCATGTGATCACGTTGTAATAACTGAATAAAACGTGACATGGACGCATAAATGTAGTATAGGCTGATACCTAGGACCAAGAGGATAGGAGGATGCGGAAACTAGCATGAGCTAGAGTCGGTGAGAATACCAACAAGTACTAGGTATACAAATCCAATGACGTGCTGCACAATTCGACGCTATTGTGAGACGCAGAAGCCAGCAACGTATTACACTAGTTAAGACAACAAACATAACCTATGTTGAAATATTGCTTTACCGAGGGGTTCGGTAGATCAAATTTTTGGTTTCGTCAACTTACATAGAACCAAGACAAGCCGCTCACTGGCTTCCAATTCATGTGTGGAAGATCTGAATGTAAGTCCATCGTGAAGTCTATCTATCTTAACTAGGATTTGTCTGGGATATTTTAGTTACGTGGTGTGCGGGTGTGGGGCCGCAGGCCCGCCCTGTCAGTCGTAAGGCGCAATAAGCCCCCAATCCCAAACAGTCTCCTAGGCAAAGTCTAGCTATCAAGATTACACGCGACCAGATAAACGTTATGTGTCATAATATCATGAGAATGTCAAAACATATGATCAGCTTGCGGACTGATGCGTATCAGGATCAGTAATCATAAAATTTCCGTAAGTGAGTCTTTGTGGGATATTTTGACGCAAGCTATAGAAAATTTGGAGCTTCTTTCTGTATATAACCCAGCCCAATACGCGACGGGTTTTCTAGAGACCCCCATGGAACAACAAGTGTTCAAGACCTGCCTCGAACAACACCAATAGGGAAGATTTCTGATAGCCACTCTGACATCGAGACCTACTGCAATTATTTTCTCATCTTAAATCCGTACCAAGATCACCATGTCTTCGCCCGTCGATACCTCCCCAAGATTGAGCCACGTACTTCAAATGCGAGTCAATGTCAGCAAGGATGCTGTGATAGCCGGCCAGAGCAGAGGTGGCGCCACTCAGCACCTCCTCTCTATGCCTTCTGGTTTCATCAAGGGAGTCGAGGGGACCAAGGCCGAAGGGTTCGAGGTTGAACTAATGCCCGGCGGAAGTGACTGGCTCATGGCTGACGAGAAAACGAAAATGAACCACCTGGATGTCCGCGTGCACGGGAAGAACCGGGACGGAGATGGGTTCTTCGTACGTTATGTTGGATATCTGGGGACGGACGACGCGGTCACCAAATTTCTCACTTTGGCACCTGGAAGGAAAACAACCAAGGGGGGCGACCACTACTGGTATATCAATCCAATCTTCGAGACAAGTAGTAAGTCTTGCACCATCTTTACCCGGCTCGGTGCATAAGGCACCATAATTAATAATCATGGCTAGGCGAGAAGTATCGATGGTTGACGACAACATTTCTTGTTGGCCGCGGACATTGGTACGGCGCCGATGATGGTTCTCGTGCTGTTGAATACGAGATCTTTGAGATAGCAGGCTAGACATAATAGCATAGGTGTCAGGACCCCTGCTGAAAAGTGAACTAAGGGGGCAGTCAAGTAGTATGTGTGGCAATTCAGCCAAATCGGCTAATAAGGGGCCGTATTTTCATGTATAAGAGAGCCGGGATTTTACGGGGAAGTCAGAAATAAGGGGGCATCCAGACATAGCCACCTACGCACATACAGCTCTCACTTAGCTTTTATTGACACTTTCAATCTAATTCTTATTGTGATACCTTCGAGTAAGAAGTCCCTCATTCATTCAAGTGATCTTCGCTGGCCTTGGATGTGTATTGAATAGCCTACCTCCCGGGTCAGGGCTCGTAGTAGGTAAAAAGTCACCAGGGTCAATTCAGTAAATGAAGGCGATCTCTGGTGCGCGAAGGGGTCCGAGTCACTTTCTTAGGCTAACCGTGGTTATATATATGTATGCATTTTGTCATAACAGTGGTATTGTAACCCTGGGCTAAAAGAAGGTCAGTCAGCATGACAATGCCATCCTCCCTTTTCGTGACACTAGTGCTCTCGGCCAACTAGCTAGGTCGAATTGCACCTTTCCATGTGTCCTCTGACTACTCTACCGTGGCATCAACCGATGTATGTTGCATGTTTAATAAATTCGCTATCCGCCCTCAGCAATTTCGCGTCATCTGCGCTTAAGCAAATGGCAACGCCAATGTCCCCAGCCGGCGATTTAGGCATGAAATAAGCCAATCCTGGCAAGCTGTCAAACTGTGGTCGTCTCACCGCCTGAGGTTTTCCTAGGCCCAAACCAAAATCCAGCTGATATGAATCCTGGTTGGCCCACGAGCTCAACATGACGTCTCTTGATAGGTCGCATCCTGCGAGGAAGCTGATGGTCCTTTTATCTGATGTGCTGTTGATGAGGGTTGCCAGTGAACGCCCATGGCACGCCAAATTTGATGTTTTAGGATCTACAGCCGCTCTAAATTTCGCGGCAATGACGCCCAACGAACTGCGAGCAACTTGCCCCATACTGAAGCTATGATACGTCATGTTTTGGACGAATCCGGGATGAGTTTCTGAGATGTCCAGATATCGTCGAAGATCGACAGCTCGGGCAAATAGCGTCTCCGTCGTGGAACCATAACGTGGAAGTCGTGCCCTGGCTATGGACTGCCAGACGAAGGCGGTAAGTGCATCGTCCGTTGTGATATAACTCGAATTCGGCGGGAGTGTTCGAGTAGCACGTGATTTCAGTTCTCGTAGCGCCGAGGCAGAGAAATTGAAGTAAGACCAGACTCCAAGTTCCATCGCCATTGGGTCTTGGACTCTACCAGGACCAGATTGGGAAACTTCCTGCTTGATAATATTGTACTCAAGCTCGGGACCTGGAGCCCAAGGATCGTCTAATATTCGAACGACATTCTCAGGAGCAAGGTTTCCAATCCTTAATTCTTCCTGGGTGAAAGTGTCGTTTTTGCAAGCTTTCGAGAACAAAGAAATGACTTGGTGCTGGCCGAGAAACGTGAGAATCAATCCGCCTTTGATGATGGTTGCTTGGAGTTGGAAAACTTCTGCCGGTGTGGAATCACTAAGTCCAGCGGTGGTTCTCCGAGGGGCGACAATACTTTCGTCTAAAACATTCATTGGAAAGTTGGACTGCTGCAGGACACCCCACGATGGGAAGGAAGGGTCGTCTTGAAGATCCTTTACCCACACTCGAGGTTTAGCCTCGAGAGACTTGATTTTGAAAGACCCTGTGCTGCCCTCTGTTGCGCCGTCGCACACAACCTGCCCGGCGATCCATGGAAAATGCTCAGCGAGGCGTTCGGCGCCCCGAGTTAAGACACCAGAGATGTCTTCAACGCGAAAATCATCCGGAATTGCAAAGCAGAAGCTTATCTGAGTAAAAACTGGCACAAGTCTTTGCCCATAAAGATCGAGCGTGATGTCAAGCTCGGGTTTGGTGGCCGTCGCGTCCATGGTAATACTTCACAATGGGCCTATATCAGCAACCCAAGAAAATCGCATTCCCAACGGCCAGGAGAAATTGAAGTAAAAATAATATGTCGTAAACAATGTTTTTCTCGGAAGTTCAGCCTCATGGGTCGTCATCCTGACTCATTCTGATTCATAGTAACGCCGTGTGTATAGCCGGACGCTAAGGCAAGAAGGAGTGGGTGCCTGATCCGAGTCTGAGTCTAAGTCGCCCCCGTTGACGGTCCGGCCCTTCGCTTTCTTTTCTCTTTTTGACTTGACTACTATCTTGCCTACATCTCTGTACTAGCCTAGTGCATAAATTACTTGGGGGGGTTGTTTTCCCCTTCGATAGCAGAGCCTAGATATAGACATCTAGAGCGCAACACGGTGCATGCATATATCCACAAAGCCCGTTAGGTACATAAAAAATTAAGTGCATAGCACTTCATGAAGCTATAAGATAAATGCAGGGCTCCACCTAGGCAGGGCTGTTGTAGTCCCCCTGAAAGATATTATTTTGTTTTATTTCTATACCGACAAAGCAACTAAGATTCCGCACTAGACAAGTAAATAGATCAACGTATTACTTTATTCAAAGTGTATGTGACACGGCCCTGACCTAGGTCAGGGCCTAGGCCAGCCCCTAGGACTAGCGAACTGCATATTCGTATGCATATTCGTGATTCTGTAAATGGTTATATGATCGGGTAGCAGAGCCTATGGATTATCTAGGGCTTCCTGTCTCGTCCCATTGCCTCCCGTATGTTCTGATCTATCCGAGACAGCAATACGAGAGGCCGCGAGGGCAAGTGGAAGCGAAGGAAGCCAGGCGGCTGGCCCAGAGGAAGCTATTCATATAGCCTAGGAGTCGCCCACCTGGCTGAACAGGAGGACTAGAGATCCAGAGCCCCCTTGAGCCCATAGATGATTATTAGTTGATTTAGAACGCATCTCAAGCCCTTGACTTAAGCCCTTGTGACATTGTACGCTTTGAGTTACTGTTCAATCTTGGCGCTCGGGGTCAACATTATTGCCTGTTTCTTCTTCCCAGGCTCGCCTCAGGTTGGCTCAGGTTTAGTTAAGTCTGCTTACTGCATGTAACAAGGGTTTGAGATCAAGGGCTTCAAGGGGGCCATGAAGGCTTCGTCCCGTTATTCTGCTAGCTGGGAAATTCTCGTATAGTTGTTTCGAAGAGTCAGGCAATACACGGGTAGACGGAAGGCTCCGCCTCCCGATCATATGATTATATACGTAATATGCAGGTCCTAGTCCCAAGGTCTCGGATATGGTTCAAGTCTATTGGTGCTGTGTGATTAAAATTGAGGATAAATTACTGGTATCCCCATAAGTCGCAAGCAGCTCGGCCAGATATAACACTAAGCAAGATGCAGTCGTCGTGTAGGCTCACTGCGCCCCCACATCTACGGAGGGGTTGTGAGTCGGGGCCCCTGTCTAACCCCAGATTTTGAACCTGCAAAATTGCCGGATGCCCACGTAATCAGAAGTATCCGGCTAGGTTACTAAAAGAGGTGGCCCGGGGCATATCATGAAGCTATGCTTAATGTGGTAAAATATGCGACAATTACTAAGCTCACCTATTACATCCTGGAAGAGGTGTAAATATAAATGACCTTTAAGGTAGGCCTTAACTAATATACTTGATAGAATACCTACGTATCTACCTTCAACGTTGTCCCCTTTACATATAATATCCTTCTCGACAATTCGTGTTACGAGGTCAATTCAAGAGTCATGGGTGAGCACCAGAAAATCAAGCACTCTCCGTGCGCACCAGTCATCGTTGAGTCTGGATCGCTATCCGGACTTCATCAGCCGAATGGCACAAGATCTTTTCTAGGAGTTCCTTACGCTGCACCTCCCGTAGGGGACTTGCGCTGGCGAGCTCCACAGCAACCTCTGCCTTGGACTGGTGTGCGGCCGGGCGACAGATTCGGCCCTGCCAGTATCCAGCCCCCATCGCCGACCGCATCGATCTATTCCAGTGCGGATACCGAGTTCAGTGAGGACTGTCTCTACCTGAATGTGTACACCGGCGCCGAGGGAGCTACTAATAGGCCCGTCTTCGTCTGGTTCCATTTTGGGGCCTTTGTCTTTGGGTCCGGGTCTAACCCCATGCAAGATGGGGCCAAGTTCGCTGCTCAAGGTATTACAGTCGTCACTGTGAATTTCCGCCTCGGAAGATTCGGATTCCTTGCACTTCCAGAGCTCAGTGCCGAGTCGGGCCATCAGGCGTCAGGCAACTACGGCATAATGGATCAAATAGCGGCTTTGCAGTGGATACAGCGGAATATCAAAGAGTTTGGAGGGAATCCAGGGAATGTAACGATAGGGGGGGCCTCATCCGGTGGCGCTAGCGTCCATATACTCCGCGTCTCGCCGCTAGCCAAGGGCTTGTTCTCCAAGGCGATCTGTGAGAGCGGGCCCGGGATGGCACCAGCGATCAATGGCCATGGTCATATCGCAGCCTACATGACTCTAGCTGCAGCCGAAGAGGCCGGGACCGAGGTACTACAAGCCCTCGGCGTCGCCTCCCTCGCCGAACTGCGCGGGGTATCGTCTGAAAAGATCCTAGCCGCAAGCCTGCCCCGTACGCAAGGACCATGGAAGTCTTACTTACGCCCTACCTCTACCAGCCTAAGTGTTTATGACACCGCCAATCCTATCGTTGACGGTTACGTGCTTCCTGAGTCACCCCTTACGGCATTCACCTCCGGCCGAGCAGCTGATATTCCCCTCATAGCGGGCAGCGTCGGCGACGATGGGACCGCGCTGCCGCGTCTGGATTCCCTCGCTGGTTATCACGCATTCGTAAAGGAAACGTTCGGAGAACAAGCTAACGAGGCCCTCCGTCTTTATCCCGCAACTACTGACACGGAAGTGTGGACTTCATCGTGGAAGCTCCTTGCCGAGCAAGTCTTCAACTGGCCGACGTGGACATCCGCACGTCTGCAGTCGAAGCATATGAAATCGCCCGCATGGTACTACGAATTCTTGCGCGCGCCACCGATCCCCGAGAACTCAGAAATAGTGGAAAGGGAGTTCGCGGGCGCTTTCCACCTTGCCGGCATGCTCTACGCTTTTGGCAACCTCGATGCATGGCAATGGGACTGGACCGACGCCGACAGATCGCTTTCGAGAAACATGATGGCGACGTGGGTACGATTTCTGCACACTGGGAGCCCTGAGGGTAGCCAGGGAGGTGTTGATTCTTGGCCGGCTTTGAGCGAGAGTCATCATGTTGTAAAGACCTGGGGGAATGATGGCGAGGTACGGTTGGAGTTACCGGGGCCGCGTGCCTGTGAGGTAACAGCATTTTGGGACAGGTACTATGGGGTCGAATTATAGGCATATCCATAGCCTTCGCTCTATGCGGTGTTAATAAGGTACAATGATCAGCACAAGCAGCTTTTATAATTCAACATCACTCAGAGCTGTGCATATTCGTCGACTCTCTTTCCCTTTTCTCTTTTGAAGAAAGCGTTGTTCCTAAGCCCTATGAATGATCTCCAAATGCCTATCACCCGCCATAATTCCTGTGATCGACCAATTCTCAAGTAATTACGACCCCTGAAGCGGTTCGTGCTCATAGAACACAAAGAAACGCATTTCCATACTTTCCCTGGGTGCGTCATTGGCAGTCTGTGGATGTCTGAAGGAGGCGTGGCAGCAACGACTCGCGGAGGTGTTCTTCGAGTCGTAGCACTTGAAGACTAAAGCCTCGTCCGGCTGCATCCCAGAGACATAATACCACTTGTGCTTAGGACTGGCGCGAACCTCGAGCGTCTGGAATCCTTCGCCTTTGGAAACGCTCTTATAGAAGCGACTAGTGCCCCTTGGTGGTGGGATTGCCTCCATAGGCACCAAATCCTCGTCGCTGATAGTCCGTCCATCGCAGAAACAAAGCGGGTCACGTCTGATCGTTTGAATAGGCCGCCAGAGGTTCACTGTCCCCCACCGCGTCTTGGACAACTTCTCGGCCTCATCGGGGAGATTTTCATTTAGGAGAGTGCGGGCTCCCTTGTCTGACTGGTCGATATGCGCATAGCGAGCCGGGACCGTTTTCCCGAATCCTTCTCTATCCGAGATGTTGTCCCTGCCCCTACAGGCCTCTAGCTTCTCTAAAGCCGCAATGTTGGCTTCCACGGTGTTCTGTCGAATCAGATGAGAGAAACAATGCACCCGGGTTGCATTAGTGCTGGATTATTGTTTAGTATATGCATATTATATATATAACATTGAAAGATATATTTCACAGCCGCTCTCTCACTCACATCGTCTTTACAAATTCTTCGGCTTCGGGGTAGAGGATCCGTTCAATGTCATTGGAGTCAAGTGACGCGGTACTGGGTTTCCATTTGACAGGCTGGAAAGCATGCGTGTGAATATGGAACTCGCTCTCCTGGCTCCTTAAATCATTGACTTGTATAGTATGGGTATCAAACTTTCGACGGAGAACACCAACTGTTCCAAAGCTGCACGTTTCCGCTCCGCCTTTAGACGGATCCAAATAATAGTTCATGGTTGTTTCTACAACAGTCGCCATGACAGCCAAAACTTGAGAACTAAGAATTAGAGTTATGAGGGAAGAATCGAACTCGCGGAAGACCATGTAGGTAACACTGTTCTAGCGGAACCTGGGATTTGTTTAGCTTTTATAACAATATATTACTGTTTTACGGCTGTAGCCTTTGGAGTACCCCCAATGTGATTGGGCTTGATTAGAGTCTGCAGCCACCTCGTGAGATTAGGCAGATGACCAATCCATGCTCGGAAAAGTTGACCCGCAGGGTTTATTCTCATCGTGGATTGGCTAGTTTCATCATATGCCATATGCCCAATTTCATTAGTTGGCTACGGACTCAAGATGTGACTTGTCATATCGGCGTTTTCACAATCAGACCATACTTATTTCCAATCACAGAAACGTATTGATATCGTGACCATGTGATCATCGTCTCTATTGTCTATTCTTACTATATTCTACCTTAACCTGCTCCATTTTATCTCGTCGGCTGTAAGGTCCTCGGGTCTTCGGTTGGTCATGCCATTGGTTGTTATGCACAAGGGCCAACGTCGACATCGGTCTCGAGTCCCCGAAGTCTGTTTCTGTGGCGTTATATAAAACTTAGGAGGGCATTAACAACTCAGTCGTTTTGGTGTTTGTTATCTTCATGATTACTGTAACATTTAAGGAGATTACTATGTAACATAAAAGAGAGCTTATGAATGTTTACATTATGCTGAGAAATTTCCTATGTGCTGTGATAGTGGATCTATGAAGGATAGGGACCACAATGTGGGTCTCGGATTCTCGGATTCCGGAACAAAATGAGCTCACTGCCGCCAACTTCTCGCAAGCCGGCAATCTTGCCAGGGGTTATTGTGAGCACCTGGCTATGGGATATAGACCCACGATAACATGGGGTTTGCAGGCGTGCTAATGACGTAGTCAGATCAAGTTGCCTCACACACCATACGCGCAGAATTTCTCCGACACCAACCATCATGCCTCATGCAAGGAGAAGTGGAATAATCCATACAGAGAGCCACTGGGCCAGGATAACTTACCGAACTGCGAAATTACCCCGACCTTGTGTCTTCTCTGCTCTCGATAGCTAGCTGTGTGATAAGGCAATAGTACTGAATTCTCATGAGTTGCAAGTATACCGCTGGAGTTTTGGTTGTGACAAGATTACAAGCTCACTAAGTAAACTTATATCGCTATAGCTTAAAAGTCGCATGCAAAATTAGTTACCCCTTATCTCAAAAGCAGGTAGTATAGATGGAGTGAAACGAAAAGTTAACTTTGCGCTTTTGATAGCGGTATAATATCAGGGGTATGTGGCATGATATCTAGTTTTCAACAGAGTAGCATAGCTGAGTGCTGTTCTGGATGTGAATTGGTACCGATTTTCTTATTGCTATACCTATGACGTATACTTTATCAGTTTGACGCCTTTTATTTCGGCTGTTCATATTATAGCTTTAGAATCCTTACCGATACAGTCAGCTCCAAAGGCCGACAATCGCGGCGCTGCGACTACGCGTGAAAATCCCCTCGGTGATCATTGTGAGGAGATACATTTCATTATATAGAGTATATGTTAATTAATCAAACAAGTAATCTTCAATTGTGCCACCAATTCTTGAAGACGAGAAAAGTAAGTTAAGTTCCCTATATTTTTCTCCAGGTGTACCCCCCTATGTTAAAATTGAGTCCATTTGCAGTATTAGATGGTAGACTAGAGCAACTACGAAACACCAACGGAATCAAACTTGGGGCAGGGGCGCGGTCGTTGCTATTGGGTTAGTGTTTGGTTCGTATATAAAAAACTCCGGCCAATAAAAGCTTTGCCACAGCTTCGCCGCAATAGCACGCTAATAGCAAACGGCAGTCGATCGTCGAAAATCCTAGTCTAGCGTAGCGCCAGGAAGCTTATACTGGCAGGGGAGGTTACCAAGTTAAAGATACCGATTGGAAATTGAATAGCAATCAATTTTGCTACCAATTTATACAGTCGCCGGTATTAGTTTCAATCGCCTTTGTTTAGTCCCTAACCAAGGCTTAGCGGTATGTCCGATATGTGAAGCGACACCTGAACATCGACCAGGCGTCAAGGTTTCTGACCGCGATATTGGGGCATCGGGTAAGACTCAACCCATTCTACAGCGATCATCTTACTGAGTAACGAGATCGCGAAAACACATGAGGATTCAAGTGCGCCACATCGACGTTGACAAAGGTTGTCCTCAAATGATAGCCACGTATGCAGGTTGATCGACGACCAAGGAGCTTAGAAAGAGGCGAAGCAATCCTTTCGAGGAATTGAATATCATGTTGTTCAGCACTACTCAATGATCCGTTACATAAGCACAGGGTTCAGACGTAACTGAAGCCATTCGCGGTCTAGGATCGGCAAGGTGGGGCCGTTTGGAGGGTCGCACGGAAGTCGGTCTCACTAGCGGGGAGATTATATGACCCGGAACTCGGGGGTGTGGAGGCGGAAGCTCAAATTAGAAACCAGGTCATGCACCGCCTCCGAGTTGACGTCAACGGTGATCCGTGAGAACGTGGTTGTTATACCGCTTGACTGGCCCCGGGCAGGGCCTGGGGGATCGGTACCTACTTTCTACTCGTTAAAATATTCAGAGGCGCTATTCCAGCCCTACAGACACCAATGACAATGATGAAGTTGCCTTGATGGGCACAATAATATGACGGAGATGCGTCAGCAGGATATCGTGCAAGATGGAAGATCAGAAGGAACCAAAACTATAAGATGGGCTTCTTCGTGGGATGGCTTGTGTCTTGACCGGAGTCATCTCACACTCACATCAAGATTAACTTGTTCATGATGAAGGGCTTATTCACTAAGACTCTGCCATTTCTCCTGACGCTTGGTTCCCAAGTGTCTGCCTCCCAACCAGAGACTAAGCGAGTTATCCAGTACTATGGCCAACAGAAGAATGACCAAGGTACAAAATTCCACATCGATCTGCTCGTTAACAATGCGGACAACAAGACTTACGCCACGAATGTTCTGATGGGCGAGTTTGGTATCACGGGCAAGTTTATGCGCCTGAACGGTAACAATCCCGACGAGCCGGCCAATGACTGGTTTTGGGACGAGATCAAGACAGTGCAAGACGCAGGCGTCAAGGTGTCCATGTGGTTCCGCCAAGGCTACCAGTTTCTCTATACTCCTCAAGGCGAGAGGCGCGAACCGCCAACTACGATGGGTCGTGCTCAAGAGCCCTTGACGCCGGAATCGGGGAGTTAAAGGTGGAGATTACCACGCTCCATGTCCTTCCAACTTGAATTTAAGGTGTTAGCCTGTAAAGATCGTGCTAATGATGCATGTCTGTAGCTAGGACCTAGCAATATTCGCGGGCTCCGCAGCCCAGCGTTCGTGCGGGAGTACTGCCAACATGGAACTATTGTCAATTTCAAGGCGAGCGCCAAGGCTCAGGGTATCGAACTCCCGAACTACATTCTTTGACGGTTTTAAATCCGCTATGAGTGGCCTGCTTGCTAGTCCTTTATATTTGTACTGAGAGGTTGGACATACTAAATCTAGTCTCTGTGTGGGCATGGGTTAGCCTACCTTCAAAGCGGTCCCGAAGGCGCAGCCGTGGCACTGGAAGAGATTATATGACGCAAGCCGCCGGTGATCTAGCCCACAAGGAATCGCAGGCAGAGACACGGTTATCGGAGACGCCGATCCCAGCGATCCCGAGGTTTTGTTTTCAACATGAGTAAATTATGCGATATGGCTGACCAGATGACAGCACCACTTAAGGAAAGTATCCTCACTGGAAGTTTAAGAAACCAATCTGATTGAACCCATTCCTGTTCACTTAGACGCAGACGAATACACTGTTTATCCAGAATTAGGATCCACGCCCGTTGGGCCTCCGCCGAGGTACCACGAACCAATATCCGTCAAGTGGCCGACGTTATTCAGAAACGTCGCGTTGACACCGACGTTGCTGACCTTGGACTAGAAAAGCTCATGTCAGTAAAGTGGGGTTTGCAGTGAGATCTTGAACGTCCCCAGAGCTCTTGAAGTGCCAATGACTTGATGCCGGGTCACTTGAGAGAGTAGGTCTACTTACTCGAAAAGCGCCGAAATACGAGTATCTTTCGACCTTTTCAAAACTATCGAAGTAGTTCACAGCCTTGTTATAGTAATCTTGAGTTGCTTGCAAACTTTGGTGAGCGTATGCGAACTCCGTGACCCAAATCTTGGCCCTTGGAAACCTACATGACTTTGTTAGCCTAAAAGCTGCCGATTGAACATAACCGACCTTTGATTCACTTGATAGATGTGAATTAAAGGTTTGAAGCTCGGAGTTCTGCTTACACCGAAATAGCTTCATTGATATGAGACTGTAGCCCCCCAAAGTTGTCGTACCAGTGGACTGGTAAAAAGTCGTAAGGGCACTTGCCGCTTGCACCCTTCTGAGCCATGAGGTCGGTACAGTTACCAATGAACTGTTCCAGCCAGACCAAACCGTCAGAAGAGCCTGAGACGGCGGGGAGTCCGATCTTCACTCCCTTTTGCTGAAGTGGGACGAAGTCGGCTATCCAAGCACGTGCTGCATTGACAGGCTTGATCTGGCTTCCACCCCATTCATAGGGGTAGTTCGGTTCATTGTAAGCCAGCACGGCTTTGATGCTAGTGCCACTGTCTATGAGCTGTGTGACATATTGGCTGAAGCTCGTGTCTTCCGGGTCGCTACTTATTCCCCATTTCTGAGGTACAAACTCTAACTGTGATTGAGGAACATTGCTGAACTGGGGGCTCGGCTCTTGCCCGTAGTTGTAGTACCAGGTCAGGTCGGAACTGCCTTGTACCCAGATTGAATCATCTTGTGGCCAGTTATCATTGTGTATGAATACCAGACCACGTTTCGTAGAACGCGTGGCAGCAGCTAACGAAATCAGAAGTAAGGTAAAGACCTTCAGCATCATTGAAACCTCCGTACACAAGCAAATAATTTTCAGGCCTCTACAAGGAAGAAGGACAGAGAAAGTTAACAAGAGTCTGTCAAAAGGAGTGGGAACGCATATAAATAGGTAATATAGCAGTTGTATATTCAAGATAATTCAAAGCAAAGAAATTAATCCCAACGGACATGTGGGATCTGGTGATATATATAGACAGACGAGTGGAGTGTACCCTCCATTAATTCAACACAGTCCTAAGTCTATACAGCTCTAAAGAGAAGCAAAGAAGGACCAACGCCTCCATCCTCATTGATGCAAGCCCTTGAGGCCTTCCCGTGACAGCAATGTGTTGTGTGTTTCCTGCTGAACGCCATGGTTTGTTTGTTTCTTGATGTTCTAGGGCACACTGCCAACTTTTCCTCTCCAATACCTAGGTACGTTTACACTTAAAGAGAAGGTGTTTAATACCTGAGATCACAGACATGGGTGGCCTGTTTCAAAGTGCCGAAAGGGTGTCCCAGTTGGCATAACAATACTGACCAACTAGCGTCACAGAATTCTGTCCGTAATCTTGTTCTGTCGGCGCTTGGGTCTGCTTGCCAAGAACCACGTGCGACCGTCAAGGTCGTGACCCTACCGTCGCAGAATAATAGAGTACCAAGGCGAATCATATGTCCCTGCATTAGATTACCAGAATAGGCGAGTCTATCGGGTCGGCCCGTCCCCGGATTCGCGATGGAGAAAGAACTGTCGGATTCACAGGGACCAGGGTCTTCGGCTTACTCCTATAGGCTGTTCCTCGACAACGGTTGCGATGCACAGTATCTAGCATGGATCCAACCGCCTGTTGGGCTTTCAATCTAATTTCTAGCAGCTTGCAGCGAGTCTGCACATTGCCAGGAATTCGGCTGTTAGCTGATGACTGGACTGGGATCACAAGCGCACGCGAGAAGAAGAGATGCCAGAGCCGTCTGAGCTAGAGGGTACGACGTTAGTACATTTGACCGTTGGAATCATGTCGCTTGAAGGCCGTAGCGTAATTTATCTCCTACAAAGGGGTTGGACAGGTTAGCGCCGAGAGTCTTCCTAGTGCTAATCAGAGACCCCAGGGGTGGTCAAAACCTGATGCAACAGCCGTTCGAATGATAGTTCCCAACAGATGCCCGCTCCTTTCTGTCTGATAGTCTGATATCAACACACTCTCTGTCACGAGCCCTGTAATTACTTCGGGTAGGCAGTAGACACTTGTTGTTGCGTGAAGGTCTCTAAAACACCTTTGTAGACACTGACTATATATTGTGTTTGTGCCTTGTGTCACGCTCAAAAAACATATTACACCACCCCTCGATCGATCTGTTTCTGTTTCCACCCTTCCGCAATGATGTTTTCTGGGCCTTACAGGATAGAATTCATGATGATAATGAGCAATGGTTCGATCTAATGGGTGTGGAGTGCGTTGGTCCGAACGACGGGCCCTCGTCATTTGGACGCATACTGATAGTTGCTACAACTATACAGCTCACGTAGAAGCAGCGTATCTAGCTACTCCATCGTGTCAATAGGACATGGATATTCTTCATCATTCATCCTGGGGTTAAAAAGGAAGGCAGCAGTCAAGCGAGGATACAGCCAGGAGTCGAATGGATATGTGGTTCTTTCGGTACGTCCGCTTGCTAGCATTACGTCCGATCCGGCCGCTATAAAGGGGCTTATTTGGCGGACCGCTTGCTGATGATCGGGTCTTAATTTCCTACCAAGGCAGAGTACCACAGAATCACTCTCGCAGCCAATTTTGCTGCATGATAGGCATTAGTGACTGGCTTTCACGGTGCAAATGCCAGGCATAAACTTGCGATATGTTGAGGCAGCAATTGTGAACTAAGAGTATGAAATCAACGATGATGGTTACCGTGACGGTATATAGCCAAAGTGCGGAGTTGAGAAACACTGTTGTTAAATTGATCAGTATAGGCGAAGCCCCGATATCTCGGTGCCTTGGTATAACTAATTTCGAGTCACGAATTTCTATTATTGACTGGCCGGCAAGACAGCAGGCTATTGACCCTCCGTCGAGCAAAGTACGACAGGATCGGCATCGCTGTAAGGGCTATTGAGGTATGTTCGTCGTTAGCAGAGCCAACAAAGGCAACGGAAAGTATCGTGATTCCGCTTTACATACTTCCATTTCTTATGGCTCAGGCCGAATATAATAACAATAAATACCATTACCTTATCAAAGGCATCTGGACCATTCCGTTGCCGAGTTTAACAGCGAACAGCCCAATTTCCTGTTAAGGCGACAAGCCAATTAGTATCGTTGGGATTTATTTGGTCACATAACAACCTCTAGGCTAAGACCAGAAATCACTTCCGTGACAAAGAAGAACATACGGGTATATAGACTGGACTAGCAAAACTCTTCGCGCAACAAGAGTTTTGACCTGCCCCTATGATTGACTCCTCACACGAGATCCCGACGGACGGCGATGAGGAAATTGCACTAAAGCAGTAAGTTATTCTTTCTCAAACTCGTTCTCTACTGCCGTTGCGAGATCACCCAACGTCTTAAACCTAAATGCCAACTCCACATCATCTCTGAGATCCTCCAATCTGCCGCCTATCGCCGCATCGTCGCATGCTCTCTCAATCCAGCAACTCTTCAGGCCAGCTTTCTTGGCAGGCACGTGATCATGCTTCAAAGCCTGCGCTACATGCAAGAATCCATCCCGTCTCACGCCTAGATCCCGCTCTGCATGCTCGATCATCCATTCGAAATTCCGCAAGTCGGGCTTATACGACCCGATCTCCTGTGCCGTATAAACCGCAGCGAATTCGATTCCTTGTAGCGGCCCGGTACGTGTCCTCTCAAACGCAGTCTTGTCAACGTTCGAGAGTACTATCAGTTTATACCCCTTCGCCAACCTCTTGAGAGCCTCGACCGTGTCTGGGAACGCGGGCCATACGCCAACACTATTTCCGAACGTCGACTTTTCTTCTATCGTGGCGCTTGAAGATGAGTCCAGAGGCACACCCAGCTCCTTGGCCATCTCCTCATACACTTCCCCGAGAAGTTGGGTGTATGGCATATCGGGGAATCGATGCTCCAAGAGACCTTCGAAGTGCGTGAATAGACCTAGCAGGCCTTTTCGGGCATTTTTCATGGGGTGGCCATCAGGCAGGCGTGCGTTTAACGGGCTGAGCGCTGCCGATATGCCACCCTCCCTCCCAGTCAATCAAGGTTGCGTAGACATCGAATGAAAGAGCAGTGAATGATGTGAGCGGTGTTTCCATGATGCACGATAAATGATAACAACAGGGGCTATAGTCAGATTCAAGGTTGGAAGTCTACAGTAGCGCAACTGAGGCCAGGGTATCATTGCTATCTGTCATTTTGGAGCACGTTGTCCAATCCCCAGATTCAACGCACATCCACGATATGCCGTGTTTGTGGCCTAGCCGCACTCAGTTTAGGCTCTCATGCATCTTGGCATGCGCTGCCGCTCGGAGGTACAGAATGCGACGCATAAAGGTGGCACCGTGGGGGGTTGTAGTTACGGGGGTCATGACAAGGGACGGTGCCGAAAACTCCTCGAGAATCGCTTCAAGGGTCGACCGGAAAGGTTCTCTACCTATTAAAACCAACGAGAAATATCCGGGATCGTAAAGTGTTTCTTTCAATGCAGAGGAGACTCTCTTGAGATAATAATGCCTGGGTTGGCTCGGCATTGCTTCTGGAACCCCTCCGACAGGAGCATGTCACATGCCACACTCAATTGATTGCCCAATCAGCTTACATACACTGGATTACAACTCAGGTCGCTTTTAATCAAGGTCAAGGCGCTTAAAGGGAAGTACAGTAGAACAAGCGACAATGGTAATACCCTCTCGCCAAAAAAGGTGTGGCAGCATGTGAACGCCTCCGAGCTGTGCTGTAAAGTGACCGACGAAGTCTATCGCAATCACATTCCAACGACACCTATAAACTTTGGTCGTCAGCCCACTCTACGATAAGCTGAAAGTCGGCAAATACTACACACCTCCATGTTCATCTACTGTAGTATCTGCTTATAGAAATACCGAGACGTGAATTTTCCGTCGGCATAGAGCCTCACACCCAGACCTGCTGGAGTTATCGCATGCCGCCGCCGACCAATCACAGCTCGCCAATCTCCCACAAGAGGCAAACCACCAGATCGACCACGTTCCGCAACGCCGCTATGTGATTGGCCATCTCCTCGCTCCGGCCAATGTCAGAGCTGGATATGGTCGCGTGCTCGACCGACGAGTCTGGATTGTGAGAACAATGGCTCTTCCATCCCAAAACCACCCAATATGGACCCGGGTCCCTACCATGTGCCGAGTGTCTCGCTCTGCAAAATAAGGTTGGCGTCGCTTCCGCTAGGTCGAGACAGGCCGCAAGAAGAACGGGAGCCCGTCAATACCTCTCTCTTTTCTTTTATACGCTGTTTCGCTGCCTAACGCAGTCTGCGTTATCTTGAATTTCACTCCAACGCCTACATCAAGCGATCCTATTATTCAAGGCCGCGTTCGCTGGTTCCACAGCTTTTGTGATTGCCGCCTTATCACTTTCCCCTGTCGCGTGACACCCGGCTGTCCGTGTCTCGAGGGGTTCGTATATAGCTTCGTGGCCGCAGATAAAGTAGTGAGGGCTCTTCATCGGCACAATCAATCCAAGATAAGAAAAGAGGACTTAACTTCGTGTGAGATCGACATCTCACAACATCAACGACATCTCAACAGCACGAACTCACAAACACAATGGCACGCCCAAAGATGCCGCCCACGCCGGCCTCATCCGCTGAGATGAAAGGCCAGGACCACTCAAACAAGCTGTCATCATTACAGCTGACCTTCGAGCTGCCCCCTTCAGCAATAACTCCTAACGAAATCCCCAAATCTTCCTCGAGTGTAGGCAGCAAGATGCCACCAGTATCGCCAACAACGTCGAAGCTGCCCTACTTACAACCCAGCGAAACCGTGAAGGCCAGGCGGCGTTCCAGCACAACCCAGCAAAAGGAGACGTTTGCGCTCCCACCACCACCGACGAGGTCCCGCAAGATCATCCAGATGAAGCCACGGTCGCAGGAAGGGGAGGTGGCAGTAGCGCCTTCTTCCTCTAAAGGGGGGGCCACCATCGCGAGTGGCGGCAGTGCGAAGAGCACCGCTGGCGCGACGGCGAGCTCCAAGACGACAAGTACCACTAAGAAACAACCCTCCGCGACGAGCGCCGCGGGCCGGAAGATCGCGAGGAAGACGGCGCACAGTCTCATCGAGAGGCGTCGGAGATCAAAGATGAACGAGGAGTTCGCCGTGCTGAAGGGTCTTATACCGGCGTGTACGGGGGAGATGCACAAACTCGCAATCCTGCAGGTCAGTCGATCGTCCAAATACTCACACAGTCCACCCACCATGTGCCTTCTCCCCACCATTCACCTGAAAGCAACAACAACAACAACAACAACAACAACAACCGCCACCACAAGACCATACACACTAACGCCGAGACCCCACGCAGGCATCGATAGAATATGTCCGGTACCTCGAAGACTGCATCACAAAGTTAAAAGCGCAACAGCACGGGGAGGACCCGCACTCGCACTCCCCGACGCCGGCGGCAAGCGACTTCCGCCCCGCGGCGCAGCGCGACTCGCGCGCGTCGTCGTCCTCGGACTGGAACAGCAACAGCAACAGCAAGCCCAGCTCGGAAGCGGGCGAGGACGTCGAGATGACGGATTCCGAAACGCCCTCGCCGACACTCACACCCACGCCCACGCCCGCGCCCCACCCGTACTCTTCCTCTTCCGCATCGGAATACGGGTACGCGCACGCGCCGCACCCGCGCAGCGCGGGGGCGTCGCCGCCGCCGACGAGCGGGTATGCGTACCTGGGACAGCGGCAGCGGCAGCGGCATCAGCAGGCTGACTCGCGCCTCACGAGTCCGGGCCTGCGGCCGCAGCAGCTCGCCATCGACCACGAGGTCTCGGCCGCGCTGCTGATGCTCGGCGGGGGCCGGGGGAGCGCGGGCGCGGGCGCGGGCGCGGGTTCGGCGCGGGGGATGAGTGTACGGGATTTGTTGAGTTCCTAAGGTTAGGTTAGACTAGCGTCGCCCCTCGCCCCTCGCCCCTCGCCCCTCACTCTCCTCCCACCCAGATGGCCCATCTCGATCGCGGCGGGGCGGGGCGAGGCGAGGCGAGGCGAACTCATTGGGTCACGATCCCCACAACATAACACACACAACATAACACAATACTCGCATCATCTACCATACATACATATAACGATGCTTCTTCTGCCTATTTTCACTTCCACTTCCACTTTCTTACAATAGGCAGCGTATAGGCGTCCGGCGCAGGGTGGAGAACAAGTCTGGGCAAAAAGGCTGTCTCCAATTTTTCCCGATATCCACACATACATACACACCTATCTATCAGGTGTCAGGCATCAGGCAAGGGGACAAGCGGGAGGGGGATATAACGGTCTGTTTGATTGATTGATTGATTAGAGCGCCTGGTACATACACAAATGCCATGATGCTGCTCAGGGGCCAGTTAATTAAAAGTACCTTGTGGTGTATCTACTTAGCCCTCTAGCATTGAGGCAATATTGTTTGCTCATGAGAAAAAGCTTGCGGTGCTTTGCCGTGAAAAGAGGAGAGAGAGAAGAGAAAACATGCGTGTGGTGAGAAGGGGGACATGAGCGAGCAGGTAAAATAGACTACAGCGTTGAAATAGTCTTTCGCGCTACATAGCAACATTCCGTGTACAGACCTGAATAACCATGGTTCATGATGATTCAGCTCGCAAACATGAGACATATCAAGGCCCCATGATAGACGTGACGCAGGCACCGAAAGTTGCATCGTCACCCTAAGACATAAGTTCAATTGTTTGGCAAGCTTCGTGAATTGTTCGATTCGGGCTGAAAACCCACCCATGTCCATTATACACCCCTTGGTTTCTTCCGGACTTCTACATTTATTCACGTAATCCGTGACCGAGCTATGCCACAGCAGAGTCCGTCTATATTGTCCGAATCCGCCCGCTAGTCTTGAATGGCCGTAGACTTGATTGCCGCCTCATCTCGGGTTATTGGTCGTCGGGTTTCATGCCGCCCGGTAGTAGCTTTTGGCCCAAGCCATACTGGCCGAGCGTCTTGCTCTTCGCAGATATAGTCTCCTCGCGCAGGGCTGGCGGGCCCGGGGCTAACCACCCTATGGCTGTAATTCAGACCCATGCCTCGTCCTCGACATCAGCCACCCACGAAGTGTTCCTTTCTCTAGCCTTGCCTAGGGATTCCAAATTTGCCACGGGGGTTATTTCGTGTAACTGACTTTTGGCAGGCCCTAGTCGCTATCTCCATCATTATCCAGCGCGTCATCGTCGTCATCGCGGGTCTGCCGTTCCTCGAGCCGATCGTGCTCTTCATCTTCATTCTCTTCATCGTCATCATCATCTTCTTCCTCTTCCTCTGCATTGTCCTGGCCCTCGTCATCTTCATCGTCCTCTGCGTGTTCCTGATCTGGTTCCGTATCGGCATCGCTAGCGTCTTGTAGTTCTTGGGTCTCGTCGCCGTCGACGTCCATGGCGGATACCTCGTGGGCGGCGTTCGGCTTTTGTTTCTTGGAGCGCGGTGCGGAGTCGGGTTCGGTCGCGGCGCTCGCGTTGGATATCATGGAGGTGTTGGGGTCGGCGCTGGTCTTCCCGGCTTTCTTTTGCGCGGCTACCTTGCGGCGATAGGTATTACGTTTCGAAGTTTGGGTATCATTGAACTCTGAAACGGTAGAGCTAGTCAGCATGGGGTAGCTGCAGGTGGTGCTCTGGTGCGACCAGTGAAGTGAGACGAACTTTTAAACTCGGCTTCCAGACGCTCGCGAAAGAAGGGAAATTCGATGTCCTCAAGAGCCGCGAATACGTCCCCAGGCATTATCGTTTTCTTGTTATTGTTCAGAGTGTGCTCGTTTGCTCTATCCATGACCCACAGTTAGCATATTGCCATCCCCTAGGATTCCCGGTAGACGCACGCATTGGCGATGTGGTTGATGAAGATGGTAGCACTCTTGCTCATAGCTAATATGGCATTGGCTTGGATCTGGGTGTTCGAAGGGAGGACGCCCTTTGCCAAACGCGTTATGATCGACTTTGGCAGAGTGAGGTCCTAAGAGGCCTCATATATTAGTCCAGAGTCTGCAGTATGCGTTGGGGCAAAGACGGTAAATCTCTAGCCACAAACCTCGATGGTAACGGTTTCCCTGGCGCCATCCTTGTCCTTATCCTTCCTTTCCCTCTCCTTTTCCTTGTCCTTCTCCTTGTCGGCGGGGTCGTCCGTCTCCATCTGCGTAGCAGGTGTAGACGTACATGATGTGGCAGCCTTGAGCTGTGGTGGCACGGCGGACGCGGGCTCGCGCTGGTCGGCGTCGCTGTCGAGCACGAATTGCGCCATGGATACGTCGCCCCGTCTCGCTGGATCTATCTTTCTCGGTGGCATGTCGGGGGCGGAGGAGGGAGCACCAAGTATACCGCGTATGTCTATATGCCAGAGTTTACTGTGGATCTCGCAGCAGCTGATCTTGGCCACGCTAGACTAGACCAGCATTGGCAATTGATGACCGCAATATAGGTTGTGTTGCTCTCTGAAGTGGATGTATTGTATTGTCCAACCCAATTGGTTGGTTCGGTCGAAAGTATCGTCGCGGATTGTAATCGTCGGGTTCACGTTGAGAAGCAGGATGATGGTGGGTGCCTAGCGTGTTAGGGGGTTGTAATTTAAGAAGCTGTTGGGTAGAGTTGAGCGAGATATCTCGATCATACAATAAGGAGGTAGGTAAGAAAAAAAGAGGATTGTCATGGTCGCCAGCTAAGTTACAAGTGGGTAAGTCAGTCGAGGTACCAGTACTTGGGTACCTTAATTGGCACATGCCCCACAAGGACGCGCTGAAGACGCGTTAATGAATTGATCGACGGTGGGTCGGTCGGTCATGAAGTTACCTAGGTAGCACCACTACCACCACCACGCGCACTTACACCACCAGAAATACAGCAATTCAGCCACCAAAACAGCCTTTCTCTGCGCCAAATTTTGCTATGCCCGTAGATCACGGACAACGTATTGCCGCTGCAATTGCAGCGGTCAGAAACGGCCAACTACAAAAGACTGCCGCCAAGACATACCGAGTAAGCCGTGCTACCCTCTCGAGACGACTCCAGGGCGGTCTATCTCGCGAACAAGCACACGAAACAGACCGGTTATTGAGTCCGGAGGTCGAAGCCCAGATTGTTGACTGGATCCATCATTCTGAAAGCGCTGGCCGTAGGCCCTATCGCTGGGAAATCGTCCAATTCGCTGAATGTATTCTGAAGGGTCAAGGACGTAGCCACGCGTTTGGTAGCCACTGGGTTCATCGTTTTATTTCAAGGCATCCGAGTGCAAAAATGGAGTCCCAGATCGCACGCGAGGCTGCCAGACCTGCCGCGGACCGCCCAGATAAAATTAAACGCGTAATAGATAACCAGATGGATTCTGAAGATGAAAACGTTGTCGAAGGTCCCCATCTGATTATTAGTCAAGAATAAGACGTAGTATTCCAAGCATCGCTAGAAGACCACACAGTCAACCGAGTTCTACTATTCAGAATACGACGCACATTGCCAGCGACTAGTATGTATACAAGACAACAATGTGGCAGGACTCCTTCATGGACACTAATATGGGCTGGGTGTAGACATCTGTGTGAAGGCATAGATGCGCGAGGATCTATGTCCTTCTGCGCGGCTACGGAGGCTACCCTACTGGCTATATACAAGAAGACAGGTATGAGGCTTCCTTTGTTGTGTGGTTTTAGGATCACGACCCTAATCCTGGTGGTGTGGGTTCTGGGCCGAGCCTCATGACAGGTATGAAGCACTTTATTACATAATTACTTGTCACTTGCTGTATGAGTTAAAAGACAGTAAAGAAATCTTAATTTCTAAACAAACAAGCAATCCTCATTGGCTTTCTCGTGGCGCAAGTTCACCCGCATCATCATTCCATCAACTGGTTTAGGTGTCACTTTTCGTGTCTATGAGAATTCATATTAGTTAGAAAGTTAATAAATAAGACAGCCTAGGCC
Organism: Xylaria longipes; assembly: GCA_025201785.1. NCBI lineage: Eukaryota > Fungi > Ascomycota > Sordariomycetes > Xylariales > Xylariaceae > Xylaria > Xylaria longipes. The sequence goes on from MU619695.1 coordinate 87,146, forward strand.
AAATGCTTAAGCTTACCGGATACATCTCTGAAGCTACCTTGTAGCGACCATTTTCATCAAGAATTGGCTTGCCGGCTCTATCAAGGTCAAGCTCGCCGAGCCCGACCTGTCAACAGAGAAATACGTTAGCAGAAACTCTCCCGAGATATCACGTATGAAAACCTCGACATAAGCCTCCTAAACGCACCTTGACAAAGTCGTAACGGCGGGCAATAAGCGCTACCACCAGACGTGCTTCAAGATTAGCTAGCTCCTGGCCGATGCAGTTGCGGGGTCCCCTTTCGAAGGGGCGCCAGGCCGAAGCTGGGATTTGCTTGGCTCCAGGCCCATTGCCGTTCTGTAGCCAGCGCTCGGGCACGAATTCATTCGCTGTGTCGCCATATACTTCCGGGTCCCGCTGGATCATGGTTGCGCAGTTGTAGACGTTGACGCCTTCCAGATTGTATTCACCGGTTGAAGTCGTTACCTTGATTCCGGCTCCTGGTTTCGTCATCCGCGCAGTGCCCGCAGGTGGCCAGAGACGGAGGGTCTCCTTGATGGCGGCTGACGTATAGGCCATTTTGTTCAGGAGGTCTTGGCCATTGTCTGAAAGAAGCTTATCCCGTACAACGGAAGGGTTGGTGTCTAGGGTTTGGTATACGGTTAGTTACTTACGTTCAAGGTTTACTAAAGGGAAGTTCGCAGTAGCGGATGGGGATAGGATGAAGTAAGGTTACTGACCTGGGCCGAAGAGGTTGTCAAGTTCATTGCGCAGCGCTTTCATGGCGTGGGGCGTACGCGAAAGCTCATAAAACATCCAGGAGAGCAGTACACTGGTCGTATCGTGTCCAGCAAATAAAAATGTGCTTAGTTGGTCGCATGCCTCGTCAGTAACTGTAGGTGTTATGGCATTGACGTCTTCGTCAAGACTCAAGGAAAGGATACTCCGAGATTTAGTGTCTTGGTCTTTTTGGTTGGCGTATGCGTCCTGGACGATGGATGTGAGCGTTTTCTTCACACGCTTGGAGAGCCGCCGTCGCTTCCACTCCGTATATGGTGTGAAGAACCAAGGTAGATCCATTTGCTCGCTCGCGTAAGTTTCAAATAGCTCATGGTAGGTTGTGATGAATTCGTTCTGCTGGTCCATCTTCTGAGCACCAAAATCGACATCCATGGTAACACTGGTTATTATGTCGAAGGTAAGGTTTCCAGTAAGATTGACCAGAGAGAAAGAACTTCCGGTTGTTGCAAAGTGGTCTAGGTTCTCAAGAAAAGTAAACGACTTCTCAAGTATTTGAGGAAGTAATGTGATTAGATGTTGGGGTGCGAAGCCGGCGTTAAAACGTTTGCGCAACAATTTCCAGTTGTCCCCCTAAGATGTTGCCACCTACGGTTAGTAATGCAGAATGACTTGACGGAGAAAAATTAAGGCGTGATTCATTGACGTACATCTGCGCTTAAGATCGAGGTTGGGCCAGTCACGTGTATTATATGGCCGTATACTTGCGGCACCTTAGGGAGACTGTAGGTGAATTGCTTATACGGCTTGGAAACCTGCTCGGCTACTTCGTGGCTTCTAACGATGACCATGGGCGGACCGAATGGCCGAAGGTCCATAAGCATCAAAGGGGGGCGTCCAAGATCCTCATTGATGGCCTGGAAGGCGAGATCTACTCACCACATAGTTGAATACATACAAGATAGAATAGAGTGGGCGAGGAAGGATAGGGTAATGAAACCTACCCGGGTGACTGTTTGGCTTTCCTATTCGGATGAAGTGGTCCATGATTTTGAGATGACCTAGGATTAGAGTCGTTGGCATTTGAGGGAAGTTGGCATATTGGTTGAGCCTCTTATAACGAAGTTGGGCATAACAGTATGAGACAAGAAGCGCAGTAGCGCTGATGATCAACGGCAAAAGCATTTCAAGTAAGTAATTCCAGGTTGTTCTGCAATTCAATGCCGAAAGGGTCTCATAAATGAAATATGGGATTGTATACTCTGCGAAAAGAGACGTGAGATAGACTTGGGGAGATTAAGGATATAAGGAAAAGGGGGATTCGTTATCTTAAGCCTGTAAAGCAGCATACCTACATAGGTATACATGTAATACCTAGGTACCTAAGTTCCTATATGTGCTGAAACAGGCAGCGTATGGAATGAAATTAAATCATATCTACCTACCTAGGTAGACAGACTGCTTGAGGCCATTCATTTTGGAGACCCCTGGAGGGCACGGGAGGCGATGTGACCTGGCCAGCTAAAACTGAAACTGGTACCTGGATGACATAATCACGCATTACAAACACGTGTACAGGCAAATATGATAAGTGACACTGTGGCTCATACCAACTACAGCACTGTGGTATTTAGCAATCGAGCCCCTTTCGAAGTATTTACGAATTAGAGTCAGCGGGCGAAATGCGATTTGGCACAGGATACACAGGCGAGGGGCTTAGTGGGATAGCTTATCATGTTATGGCCCTGTAATACTGCGGGGAGTGAGGCTCAAATAAGGCTCGGCCCGCAGTAGATAGTTCCCCTGCAAAACTCGCTGAAGGATCCCCCACTAGCCATCTCGCCGTTGCTGATGACGTCAGAATACATACCATCACAAACTCATAGGTGTGCATACCCCTTGGCTGTTCGTGGTACTCTTGATCAGTCTCCGATAACTCCGTAAAAGCTCTAGAAATTCGGGTGAAGTATAGTTTCAATCACTGTCGCTATCTCCCTGCCTCCCATTATCGAAGAGTAACCCCTTGCTCGGTAGTGGTCCTCATAAAAGACTTCAGAACAGGGCATGGCGATCAAATGGAAGCCACCGTCGCATGGCTTTAGCACAAGAGGTTTTCCGCAGCCGAATAATTTGCAAAGCTCGTCGCCCGCTTTGACCTCGCGCTCTACAATTGCCATGTAACCCTATCAGTCCCAAACCACCAGTGGCCAGTCTTGACCTGCGCCATCAACATCCAAGTCTCCCAAAGCGCCCCTTTCAACCTGAGGCTGTCTGGGAGCTTAGACGTCGGGTGGATGAAGACCATCTTCTCGGTAGTACCAGCATACCAGGGGCAGTTCATTCGAACAAAGGCCTCGACAACCCAATACTCATAAGGTCTGTCAGGACTCCTTCACGGACACTAATATGGGCTAGGTGTAGACATATGTTGTTGCGCGAGGATCTAAGTCCTTCTGCGCGGCTACGGAGGCTACCCTACTAGCTATATACAAGAAGACAGATATGAGGCTTCCTTTGTTGTGTGGTTTTAGGATCACGACCCTAATCCTGGTGGTGTGGGTTCTGGGGAGAGCCTCATGACACAACTGGCAGTGGATATTCGGCAGCTTCTAACAGCCGACCCTAGGCTAGCGGTCTTGGCTCAGAGATTTTACATCGATCAGCAACAAGCCCCCTAAGATGCGGCGTACAGCAGCGACTTTATCGATTTCAGCGAATGAAGCTATTGGTGCAGAAAATGCAAGAATATCTGCTTCGATGCGGGCCAAGACATATTAGATGAATTGTAGGATTCGGTTGAAACAAGGCAGGGGTTTCGTTCACGTCCTAAGAAGCAAATCATAATACGCCATGTAGCAAATACGCATGTCGGAAATCAATAGTCCTTTATTTTGAAAGTGCAGAACGTGACTGATCCTACCTCAAGCAAGACGAAATGCTTAAGCCAGGCTTTTCCGCCTTCGCCTCTATATCTATCCGACTTGTCTGTGGACAATCTGCCACCATATAATACAGGCTTGTATTCAAGGGCTTAAAAGGATATTGGTATTACATACAGATATAGAAATATTAGTACAGAAGCCTCCAGGACTGGAAGTTCTAGAATCTGGGAATAGAGTCCTTCATACCATCTATACCCCACAGGATAAGCTGTGGCACATGCCTTACGAACGATTAAGCCAACAGACCATTATCCGGTCTACTTAAGTGCTAGACAAGAATATGAAATGGTGTTAAGGTCACGTGTTAGGCTTACCCCGACAAGTAGATATACTAGGTAGAATAAGACAACTCCCGAGGTCCCTTGGCGCGCCCAAACAAACGAAATGTGGGGGGCAATGGACGAATAGGGTCGCGTTACGAGTTGGATATTTGAATATCTCACCGCTTTCTCCGCAAGAAAAATAATCAAGTATCTTTCTTCCACCAACAAATAATCAACCTCAAACCACGTGTTACGTTACAAGTCTGAAATAAATATTACTGAATACTGCATGTCATGGCTATGACTCCTCAATTGCCCCCAGAGCTCTATCTCCTCATCATCGAGTTTATCACCGACTCGAACGATCTTTCATGCATCTGGCTCAACTTCCGCCGGGTTTCGCGCGAGTTCAAGGCAATCACCGAGTCGGTGTTTGTCCGAAAACATCTTGCCCACACACGTATCGAGTTTCCTGCTATCACTCGCCGTGTCTACGACAAAGACGACAATGAACACTGGCGTGAGCTAATTCTCCACTTCGAAACACTCACTGGGATCAACGGCGAGCGTGCAGTCTTCAGCCAGAAACGAGAAGAGTATCACGCGTCAACCAGAATCTTGCTTGGCTACAGCAATAGTGATGACGAGGATAATAATACTCTTTATAAACATGTCACGACTCTATGGAGGGAATGCTTCTATGGGTATTCCCTGCCGGCTCCTAAAACAGCTTTCGCGACCCCACCTCATGTTTTGAGTGTACGTCGCGTTGTTAATGATACTGCGCTTCCTGGTCTCGAGGTTAACTGGGAGGAGCACACCATATCCGTGCTCTGGAAGGAAATGCTCACCGCTTTATTTGGCGAAGAGGAGTACCTGAAGCAGGTGGAAGCCAACGAGATCCGCGAGTACTACGAGAAAGAGGGCGGGTTTGAAGCTCTGGCTGAACGGATCAGAGCTGGGGATCGGGAAGCACTAAGATTCATGACTCTGGCTTCTGGCACGGACATGAAACGACGACGGATGGTGCGCAAGAAGCGTTTTCGAAGATGGTATGAGAACCATACTGACCTGGATGTTGAAGAACAACCCGACAATCCAGGAAAGGTCAAGATCCTACGGGATTACCAGGTCGGCATGAATTTAGTCATTTTTGACGATGAATCTGGGAATAATTCGGATGAGTAATTCAACGCGGAGGTGATGGAAGAGTGTGGTGCAGACAACGACAACAATTAGAACGATAACGATATCTATAAGCTACAAAAATAATTTCACCATTTAGCTAACTTTGCGGCCCCAGGTATGATCATCTGGAACAAAGCCGTGGACTAAAAGAGCTAATCGTTAAGTCTTGTGTTGACAAGCGTTGCAAGAAGCTTCCGTGAGTTATTATATTGAAGTCATAGTATGGCTTTTTAGGACTTTGCAACACCTAGTCTCGGCCACTGTACGTCCATCTCCAGTAGGGAACTCCGAAATGTCATGGGACTGCCTCTTTTCACACCCGGAATCGGACCTGGGCGTGACGCGGGTCTTGAATAGTACCATTATTGGATAAATATAGGTCGAATACTGACACCCATGGAATATAGCAACGAGATAGATCATATACACCGCAGCTCGAGAGGGAGAGGTTAATAGTTGGAGTGCTGACCTAGGCTCCAGAACCCCTGTCTAATAGGACGGTAACTGAGCGAGAGTTGGCCACAACTCCCAGATCTCGACTGATACTGGTGCCCGTAGTAGCTCCACATGTCCTTCGCGATTCTGCTTGTGCGGTTTTATTGCCCCTGGGCCACTCACGTCACGTCTTTTCGAACTTGGCTGTTGAATGTCAGATGTATGAGGTGAGGTTGCAAATTAGAGACTCTACAATTTTATCGGATCAATAAAGAGCTGAAGAATAATGTGTGATCACATCAGAGGTAGATACGCCTACTTATCTGAGTAGATGCAATGATTTGGTTTTCATTATCATCCGTAGGCGATAGGCTCTAATCTTACGTGTCTACCGGGTTGAGAAGCTATCGTAGTTCCCAATCGAAATGATTCTCAAAACCTGCTGCTGTCTTCCTCACTCCAGGCTATCGTACACAAACGCATCAAGCCGAGCTGTAGGTGTGATACACACGACATACTGTCTTTGTAGTACATGTATGCCCCGATTAGGCTTTTACGCTCAGCGCCACACCGCTTCTAACTACACGAACGAATGCATGGTAGATTGAGGATAGGATAGCTGTCGCGCCGCCAAAGACCCAAACACCGGTCCGATCCAACGGGTCTGTGGTCGCGGCGAGAATGGCACTGGCGATCGGCTCAGCTGCCAACAGACCAAAACCAGGGGGCGCAAAGCCCATACCTATGCGCGTGCCAATCATGGACTTATTCTCATGAGCATCCTGAAAGCCACTGGAGGTAACGCGATGACTACGCCGCTGAAGAAGCCCGTAGCGATGGCCTCGACGACCATGCCACCGGTGTTGAAAACGCGTAGCAAGGCGAACTGGGTCACCTCGAGCACGAGAGTGCGGGGGACCAGGGTGTTGAAAACGCCAATGCGGTCCGACAGGGCGTTGGGCAGGATTCTGCCGAGCACGGATCCGGTGTTGAAGATGGCGACAATGTAGAAACCAAGAGTCTGGTTGGTGAAGCCGCGATCGAGTGGGTAGTAAGAGATATAGAAAATGACGACGGTGTTGGCGATGAAGATGAAGAAGACGTCCAGTGTGAATATCATGAACGGCGCGTCGGTGAAAGCCGTCTACGATAGAGCGCGGCTTTAGAGCACGCCGATGCGCATGGCGAAGAGCGGCAGCATGAAGGTCCCCAATGCAACCAAGCCCACATCGCATACAGCCCAGGGGAATCCGACCTGATCGATGAGCTTGGAAAGCACAACCGGATAGATGACGCCGCTGTCGTTCCGCCCTCCTCTCACGCCGTCAGAGGCTGGTCTCACCCTCCCCAACTCGCCTATTAGGATGACCCTCAGGAATCTAACACGCCTCCCTTAGAGTATTGAAAACCCCAGCTTGTTGGCTGCTTTCCCATCTGAACGCGATGCCAGACTTCTTCTCCAGGAGAGCGCCAGGCCGTCGCTTTACACGCTCATGGTCAACACGCAGCGTCACAGCAAGTTGACGCGCGAAACGCTCGCGGCGCCATACTCCCCGGCCGCCGAGCTCCCAGGCCTCAACACCCACCCTGTCAGTATCGCCCGACTGATGCTCTTGTTCGCGATTGCCTTACAGAGCCCATCTCGGGAAAACCTCGTCGCCCTTTCGGAGCCGCATGACGCGCTCATGCACCGCCTGGTCGTGGCCGCTACCACGTGGGTGACAACACAGGACGAGATACACGGCACCGTCGACTGCCTGATCTGTATGATCCTCGAGGGTGTCTTTCAGATAAATTGCGGCAATCTCAGGCGAGCCTGGCTTGTATATCCAGGGCTATGAATGTAGCACAGCTGATGGGCCTCCAATGCTCAGGTCCTCCTCCCCTCAAGCGCATCGGCCCGACCCTCGAAGTCAAACCCGAAGTTCTCTGGTTCCGTATCGTCTATGTGGACCGTTACCTCAGCCTGATGTTCGGTGTACCCCAAGGCACATCGGATAGAAGCATGGGATCTTCGACTGCTCTACAACAGGAGACACCTCTCGGCGCATTCGAGCGGCGGCTTACTGTCATCGCATCACGCATATTGGGACGCAACGAAGGCTCCGTCTCTACTGACGAATATGCGGTAACGCAAGCCATCGATTCCGAGCTTCTCAAGGCGTCTCAGGACATGCCCCAAAGCTTTTGGCGCCCCGCAAACTTCCAGAGTCTCACTCCGGGGTCGCCGGAGACGCTTTTGGAGACGGTCCGTCTTGGGGCCCAGGTGTATTACTACGGTCTATTGGTCCAACTCCATCTACCTTACACTATGCGACTACGTGACAACGGAGTGCATGAATATTCTAAGATAACATGCATCAATGCCAGTCGGGAGATCATGACGCGCTTCATCACTCATTGGACTTTCAACCCCTTCTCGTCTTGCTCACGGCCCGTCGACTTCTTCGCCCTCTTAGCAGGAATGTCGCTTCTGCTGGCTCATTTAGACGCTCACCACAATCGAGAAGCTGTCAACTTCCTGGCACATCAGCACCTCAGCAATCGCACCTTGCTGAGCCAAGCTCTAGAGAGGATGGATGTCATCAGCAAGACGAACAAAGACGTGATAACGGATAAGAATGCCGACTTGCTTTGCTGGTTGCTTGATATCGAAGCCGACGAGGGGAGCCAATGGTCATAACTTTACTACCCCGAGGATCGCCGATAACGAAGGTGAGATCCGGAATGAGAGCAATGAACAGAAAGGATCTCATTCCTTACGGATCCCATATCTTGATGTCATCAAGATCGATCGACAAGGGCCCATCACTCGAGTATCGCCGTCTACAGCTCGATCACCTCAGCCTCCTCAAGCTATCAAAAAGAGCTTTCGTCGACTCATGCGAATCCAATCTCGCCCGTGGCTACCGCAAGAGGGAATGTAATCGATGATCTCACAGGTCAGAGTTCTGAACCGTCGGGACTAAATGAGCAATCGCATGAGCATGATCACACCTCAGAACATGTCGTCTTACAATCCGATGTAGATTTTTCTTCCATCACGGCCGACGCTGGTGCTTGGAATTTTCAAGGAGTTGATGCCGCATTCTTCAAGACTCTCATGGGGGGATCTCTTCCGAAGACCTAGTTGAGTTTGAGGATCAGTGGGTTGATGATGCTCTGGTAATTAGCGATCAGTATGTACAGAACAATCAGCACTAGGGAATAAAAAAGTATGCCTTGCATCCCAAACTTGTCATTATTCGGGTAGTAGTCGATGAGAAGACCAAGCGAGAGAAGGTATTTACAAATGACCCAAAACATCAGAATCTAGCGAGACCGTGATGGGTACCTAAACGACGGTGAGCCTTTAATTTTGTTAAAATATATATTTTTGTCCGATTCCAGCGAACTTTAAACCATAAGCGCCTAAAGGTGACGACAAGCACATAGATACGTAGTGAGAAAATTGGATTAGATATAAAGCTTAACTGCCACTCCTCCTGTGCCATCACTATGTTTCAGCTGTTAATAGGCTTATGCCCCAACTTGAGTAGCTCATCAAACATTCTGCGTGATACCGCCCTGTATCTCTTCCAACGAGGTTGTAAGTTCTTCCCAGAACTTCTTCTGTGCATCAATACCGGCTTGGCTATTGACAAAATCCGAGGTCCTATAAGAGTGCACAATAAGTTCAAGCTCCTGAGATGTCCAGGGTGATTTCCATACCTGCTGACTTTGCAGTCATCGAGATACTCTCCGTGAGTTTCTCGTCCCCCTTGTGCGGCATGCACGAGCGTTTTCGAACCTTCTTCGGCCGTTCGTCCAACCGCCCCAACAAACACTGACCAGACTATAGCCCGGGGTCCATGGCCTTCTCGATCCAGTGCAGTTTGCACGGAGCCCGGATTGAGCATATTCACCACGATGTCGCCGGGTTTGGAGGATTTCGTCACGGCCTCGCTTAGTTCCCGAAACGCCAAGAGCTCCAATAGTTTGGATAAAACATATCTAAATAAAAGAGGTTAGTAAATCGTAGGTTCAGCCGGAATAGTTCTGCCTGTTATAACCAGTCACCTCTGTCTCATGTCTGCCTTTTCCTTATCGGCCAGTGCTTGTAAAATGCTGGAGCTATTTCGCTCGGGGAAACCAGCAAGCCAGTGCACCAAGGATCCGGTAAACGTTAGCACTACCTCTTTGTTGAGTTCAACCGAGGTACTGCGAAGCTTGGGCAGCAGAAGAAAGGCTAGAAGGAAGGTATTGATGACATTAACGGTGATGGTTTTCTCATTATCCTCAGCCAGGGAAAAGTCGTGTGTTAGCACCCCGGCATTTTCCACTACAACGTCCAGTCTCTCGAGACTGTTGGCACGCGCAGCAAAGGCTTTAACCGAAGCGCGGCTGGCGAGATCGAGCTCCCACACATCAATAATCCCCTCTTCCTTCCCGGTCGTTTCAACAATAGAAGCCTTGGCGGCAGCCCCCTTTTTTGGATCGCGTACTGCTAGTATCACTTTGGCCGCATCTAGGCGCACGAGGTGACGGGCAGCCTCTAGACCGAGGCCTGAGTTCGCACCCGTGACGATTATCGTCAAGCCCGAGAATGTCCTGGTAGGAATAGGGAGCTTGAGAAACAGATGCGACCGAAAATATTGAAGAATTGGGGGCACCATCGTGACTCATAAAAAGGTGGCGTGAGTGAAGAAGCCAGGCAAACGAGACATGACAGATTGAATGATACAAAGAAGTGATCCGGATCGAGCCTTATTTATATACTGCGACATTCGCGGTCTCAGGTCCCTCCGCCGGATATTTCTCACGTCCTGATAGGCTGTCATCTGATGGGACACAACTAACTACCTAGGTAAGTACTTAATGAATCGGCGGCTAAGACCACCTGGGGCACCTGCCGGGCCCGGTCCCGGGCAGGACTCCGAGTCCGTGTCCTTGCATATGCTTCTATCCGGTATTTGGAATATCTCAATCAATTAAAATGCTGGTGTGTTTATCTTCAGGTTTCCAACTTCATGAGTTCGGTTTGATAATCTCAGCATATTGCAAATTAGTGGCTAAAACATCCCGTTGGGCTTACGCGGACGCTCCCATGTCTTCTAGCTGCCAATTGCTGCTTATGTGAACGGTTAAGGATACTACGACAGTGATATTATAATATGGGTCAATTTAAATGACTTGGTATAGTTCTAAGTCTAATGAAAGATGCCAATAATATCAAGGTGATGGCACAATTCATGTCACACGGATCTAGTGCCAAGACTCCATTCTAGGCAAATAATCAGGATACCGAAGACTATTGGAGGACTTACGAGTCACGAGTAGACCTTACATATGTACGAAGACCAACAATAAGGACCCAACTGCATAGGAGCCTAATTACCCATATTCTGAGGGGAAAACCCTCTTGAACTTTATGTACAAATAAAGGCCAGGACTCCTGACTGAATAGGAGGGAGAACCATGGACCTTGAGACCCAAAGAGAATTATCTGTTAAATTTGAAGCCTATTCCAAGCCCTTGAAATCAAGCCCTTGTCACAATTCACATGTACGAATAACAAGGAGGGAATGAATTTCTGGAAGATCGTGGCCTGTCACAAGGGCTTGTATCAAGGGCTTGAGATGTGTTCTAATTCAACTAATAATCATCTATGGGCTCAAGGGGGCTCTGGATCTCTAGTCCTCCTGTTCAGCCAGGTGGGCGACTCCTAGGCTATATGAATAGCTTCATCTGGGCCAGCCGCCTGGCTTCCTCGCTTCCACTTGCCCTCGTGCCCTCTCGTATTGCTGTCTCGGATAGATCAGAACATACGGGAGGCAACGGGACAAGACGGGAAACCCTAGATTTTGGGCGGTACGAAGAGTACTTTTAGGGGGCTTAGGACACGATCGTGAATAAGTGGTCATTTTACCCTAGACTTACCAGAAGCGAAAAGGGGGGAACGAAGGAATTTATCTGAGAAGAGGGAACTTCTGGGCCATCTGACTGATAGTTCCAAAGAGATTTGTATCGTTTATAGCATCCAAGAAGTCAGATCATTGTCCTATAATTATGATGGCGCATTAGATATTGCCACATAGGGGGAAATACTACGTAATGAAAGGTTCAAATTCGCTCGTGAACTTACCATCTCTCAGATGATGTATTTCGCGGCCATACGTCATATCTGCAGACATATCCATCGCAAGCCACATAACCCAATATCAATCAGAGTTAGTATGATGAACTCACAAATCCACCTACAAGTTTCTTTTCTATTTGTTTTTCTTTTTTTTTAAAGGGGTCTTCTTTCACCGAGCTTTGGCAACTCAACATCCTCCTTCGACCCCCCTATCTTGCGCATTCGCCAGATGAGCATGTCGATATACATCTGCAGAACATGCTCCTTCGCCTTGATCGACTTCGTGCTAAAGACGGGGGATATCCTCTTGGCGACCTTGCGGTGCTTGGCGGGGTCCTGTTCCCAGGAGATGCCGCTGTCGCCAGTGCCAAAGTCGTTGAACGAGGTCTTCACCCATGTCTCGTAATTCTTGATAGTTGCGCTGTATATATCTACGTTTTGTTTCATCAGCCAGTTTTCTCACGGTGATTTGAAAGGATAAGTGGTCAGTCTCACCCGTTATCGCTTGTGGAGTTGAGAAGACGAGCTTGTTGGGGGCGATTCGAACTACCTGTCCTATGATTATATAGTCATTAGTCGTGAAGTTCAAACCCACAAGATAAGCGTGATATGATTGATCTCTGACATACCGTATTTCTTGATCATCCTTTCTATTTGCTACAACTATCTCTCCGTGATCCTGCATCCGATTTAATCTCAACCTAGACATAATTGGAGTTCGCAAGTTACGAATCTTCACATACTATTAAGGGCTGACATGATAGGCAGAGAGAGTGAGGATTTAAATCGTGTTGCAGTTTTCGAATTCTTTGAGATGTTATCGGAGGGAATGCGTCTGCCGCTGGTTAATGATCACGCCGGCGTAGCGGGCGTGCTGGAAGGTGTGATGGAAGTGACCTTGGGGGTGTGAGGATTGAGCTGCGCAACCTGAAGGCTCATATAGGTGAGGAATGTCATGGTGATTTTGAAGAGCTACCCCCGAGAGAGTAGGCTCAGCAAGCTGAAGCCCGTGGACTGCACGAGCTTTTAGTGGCGTTCTTTGAAATTCTCGATGATATGTGCCCGGTGACTTACCCGCGGCTTATGCGAGGAACTGGCACGGAAGAATATTCCTCTATCTCTGATTAAATAGCGCGGCTTGGATGTATTATACTTACATCAGGAAGGACAATATTGAATCGTTAAATCAATGCCCTTTGCAAATAGTAAAGCGGAACAGAATAGGGGTAATAGTGGCTTAAAAAAGGACAGCAACAGCCACTTTATAGCTGTATAAGATCTGCTACGAGTACCATACTAAAAATGCTACAGTTAGTAAATGCTTCAACAACAAGATAAACATTAATTTAATTTTTACCTTTTTTGAAAGAATGGTTGGTAAGCAAGCGCTCTTGCGCTTCAAGTTGAATAGGATCGAGGTGGTACAGTACATGTTTAAATAAGTCTCTTCCCTGATGTAGAATAGCAAAACAGACACGCTTGTTAGCCAGTTCTATTGTGTTAGAGGTTCATTTTGTGATCTTATTATGATCACTATCAACATACTAGCAAATTTGATCATTAATTATATGTAGAAGTGTAGGATTGGTCGACTCCTATATATCGGGGCTATATGACTTCTCCAACCTATTTCACCTACTTATAGAAGCCCATATCGATAGATATTTATTGTACAAGTAAAATAATATCACAGCAGTGAGTTTTGACTCGCACCTTGGCGACCAGGTGACGTTCACTAGGCAGTTGTACCCTCAGCTCGCTCAAGTCACGACTACTCTGAAATTCCACCTCTTCAAATGCTTTTACGGCATCGTCTGGCATATAATCTTCTACTACAAGGCCGCAATATACCTCGAAGTGATTATCTTCTGGCTCGTAGCGATATAGCAACATGAATGGGGGCCATTTTGGGTTTCGAAGGTTTTCAAAGAGGAGATAACCTCTGCCGCCTCTAGCCCTTAGCCAGTAAGTATCCTTGTGTTTTGTGTCTGGGGTATTGGCTGTTGATGTAGCCCAGAGTCTATAGCCAAACCTTCCTACGCGAGAGTGAAGGCATACCGCTGGTATTGGCACATATGGATCGTCGTGAGTTGGGTTATGATCCAAGATTATCGGTAGGACCTTTGATGGCCGTATCTCCATCCCATCTCGGAGAAAATATAAGTGACCGTCGAAGTGATAACGGCTGTATAAATCTGTATCATGCTCGTACAATAGAAGCACAATCCTTCCAAACGCTGTTCGACACTGCAGGATTCCGACCGTAGCATCCAGAACTGTATGATCTTCAGGGTAGTCATTGCGAATCGTCGACATTAGAGATTGACGCGTCTCAGAAACCCGGCAAATTAATGAAAGGGAACCCACATGGTCGTATAGTAGGCTACGAATTGTTCCAGCAATGCTAATTCGTAGCTTCGCACTGTTTTTCGAGATCTTGAAGACGCTGGAAGGGCCAACGCTGAGTCCTGGTTGACACGCAATGCCGTTCATGCCCCCGAAACAGCGAGGAGAGTCGGCAAGAATCCCCGAAAAGCTGCCACTGTACTCTTCACTATAGTGAGACCAGGCGAATATCGAATCATCATCCGAGCTGTTCATTATTTCGCCTTGCAATCGCCGAAAAGCCTTAACTCCCTCGCCGTATATCAGTGGCATGTTCACGTCGAGTAAGCCTAAGAGGCAATAAGCCATATCTTCGACCTTAGTCGTAACCCTAGTTGCAGCCCAAGACAACTTCCTGGCAGTGCTCAATTGGCGCAGGGATTCAGTGATATCCCGTCTTGGCCGCACAGTCCCCAAGATGTTCTCGTCTATTCCACTGACCTCTGAAATGATGCTCATCGAGGAGGCCTTCGTCCCAATCTCCTGCCAGCTTGCGTTGAGAAACACGACAGAATCCGGGGCAATTAACTCTTGCAGCGTCCATCCCCGCGTAAACCATTTACTGGCTGGGAAGTCGGACATACTTTGTACATCGCTTAGATAGGCGTAACATACTGCAGCGTTCTTATACCAGCGAAACATGGAATTGATAGCCTCCGAAAGCTCCGCGCTTGATGATTTATCGATACAACAGCTGTCAATCCAAGTATACTTGAAACCTTCAGTTCTGGATACTCTGCAGCAACCAAGGATTTTCTTCCAACCTTTCATATCGGAGTACCGGCCAGTGGCCAAGTCTTGGAAAGTGACCTCTTCGTCCTCCCATCTGTGCGACAGTATCGAATATCGTGGGATGTCAGATCCAATATACTCTTCTAGCTTGAACGTCTTCACATTCAAGAGCCTCATGGTTGGCACCCCAAACTAGATAACGATAAGTCTCGTTTGATTCGTTAGAGATATCGTACAGCTTAATCCAGTTTACTCGATCTAGTTTCGCGGTGAATACTCTGTGCTCGGGTAAAAACCAACGTCTATGCGCAACGCTACTTATGGGTGGAAAGACCTGACCACTTCGAGCTAAGCATCAATATCGTACCAACCCCGCTCAGTTCAATAGCCTGTTGCTCAACTAGGTACTTATACTTTGAAAACATTTCAACAATTTTAAATACTTGTAAAGTAATTATTTCAATGATACTTAAACAATATTTATACATTAATTAATTAAACGTTTATTTTATTGTTTCAACATGTTTAGACATTAGAAGATCTACAGCAAGTTTTCCCACTGTCATTTACCGAGATCACGCCAAGCATACTGTCAACCTATCTATCGGGGCTGTGTCTGTTCGTCTGTTCAGCTACCTAATGCAACCTAAGCTCGGATCAACTGTATGCCGAAACTCCTATTAATTATCACCCCTGTCATAAATCGCGTCACTCGTCTGACAGCAATCCCCATGCCCCTCACAGCTTGTCTAATCACTCCTTGATTTTCTGCAGTTGGCATTGTCCCGACCAGTGTTGCCTACCTACATCTTGAATGGATATGTGTACGACATATATCTCGACCTACCCCGGTGTCGCGTATTAGAGAGCCACATTGTATTAGAATCTAGCCCTGTGGCTCAGTCATAATTCGTTTCCATCAGTCGCTCTGAATGGATATTAGTGTGGTTGACAGATCCGGAAATGGCCGGTCCGTCGCTGGAGACCCTTGAAGCTTTGCCTTCCGCAAGGTCGGTTGGTCCGATCAGAGAAACTGGTTTGACAGTTCTTTGTGGGCCAATCCAACCCACTCTAGAGTATGGGTTTGCTCTCTCTACCTGACTTCATACTAGTCCCGCTAATCAAACAGCGTGGTATTTATTCACGGTATCACTGGCCATCCTGAATGGACCTGGAAACACGTTCAAGCCACCTTCCCAGGCTATCAAATTGAAAAACCCTCCAGAGACAGCTATGACTATGCCTTTGAGTATGGGAGTGACAATGATACTAACATCAATGATGAAGATAATGATGGCTACGCCCATGTTAACTCCTACTCACGCCTAGTTCAGATGGATGAAGAGTCGTACCAAGAGGTATATTGGCCTCGAGACTTAATCCCTATCACAGCTCCATACGCACGAATTTGTACATATGGATATGACACCAATTTGAGACAAGGTATCGTCAAAGCAACAAGCCAAAACACCCTCTATGATATTGCGTGGGATTTGTTGGTAGCGCTTGATGTGCAACGTCGATCCGCCCCTACGCGGCCAGTCCTATTTATCGCGCACAATCTCGGAGGCATTGTCGTCCAGGAAATGCTGCGACGAGGTCGGGAGTGCCAATCCCATCAGCAGCACTTATTTCGGATATTTCAATCTACTATCGGGATAATGTTTTTTGGCACACCCCATGGTGGTGCTGATCCCTGTGGTTTTCTTCACCGAGTTTCGGAATCTATTATTCATGCGTCCAAGTTAAAACCAAAAGGAAAGGCCATTCCCGGCCTTCTCCCCCCATCAGACCGTTTACGTGAGCTCAAAGACGATTTTGGCCCCATGGCACGCGCACAGAAGTGGAAGATTCACTCTTTTCAGGAAGAACTAGGCTCGGATAGCATCAAAGGTAGAAAGGTACGGATAAACATTTATGAGACTATATTTCTTTATCGCCTTGCGGTAGATTCATATCGAAATGAGACAAAACTGAAACAGAAAGTTGTTGATAATTTTGCTAGGTGTTAGAGGATGCTTTTTCCCACCTCAATTGCCCTGCTATCGAAGCTAAGCAGCATATCCATGCCAATCATATGGACATGTGCCGCTTCTCTGGTATGGAAGACCCTGAATATCGGAAGGTTGCCGCAGCGTTCAACCGGATTGCGCACTCAACTATTGAGAAAATGACGAGAACCGAGGTTTCGGCGGAGAGCAATAATTCCATCCGCCATCCCAAACCCAGCTTTACTCTAACCGAGGAACAAAAGCGGTCAATACTTGACTCTCTAAAGTTCAACCAAATGGATGCTCGTCAGATTTCCATACAAAGTGCATATGCCGAAACATGCAGCTGGTTACTTGAAAAAGCAGAGTATGTTGACTGGATAGATGCGACTAAATTCGACCAGCATCGGGGATTCCTGTGGGTTAAGGGGAAGCCCGGTACGGGGAAGTCTGTCCTACTGAAATATGCGCTAGCCAACTTGCGAACGACTGCCTCAAACCGCATTCAGATTTCTTTCTTCTTCAACGCGCGAGGTAATGAGCTGGAAAAATCCACCATTGGAATGTACCGCTCATTGTTAGTTCAACTATACGAGAAGCTACCTCGACTTCAACGTGCCTTTGACGCACTCGGGCTATCTCCAACTGTTGCTACGGAGTCCCTGGCAGGCAGCATTGAGTCACTCAAAGATCTATTCGAACAGACAATTCGGCTACTCGGTACGACTCCTATCGTCTGTTGTGTAGATGCATTAGACGAATGCGATGATAGTCAAGCTAGAGACATGGTCGCTTTCTTTCATCGCCTGGGTGACATATCAAAGGCAATTAACGTCCGATTTTGGGTCTTCTTCACCAGTCGACACTACCCACATATTACCATCACTAAGGGACTCCACCTTGTGTTGGAAAGTCAGAAGGGGCACGATCGGGATATTTACGAGTACATTGAGAAAATGTGTACATTCGGAAATGGAAAGATGGCCAGAAACCTGAAGAGCCGTATGCAAGAAAAGGCTTCAGGCGTTTTTCTGTGGGTTGTTCTTGTGGTGAAAATCTTAAATAAGGAGCACGATGAGGGCCGCACGATGCGACGTCTTCAGGACAGACTTTCTGAGATACCTAGCGACCTACACGAGCTCTTCCGAGATCTCTTAACACGAGACACCCGCAACAAAGACGAGCTCTTTTTATGCCTTCAATGGCTCCTTTTTAGCGCGAGGCCACTGACACCAGAGGAACTATACTTCGCGATCCTATCTGGTACTGAACCTGAGGAGGTTATCCCATGGGACATCGAGGAAGTGCCAAGAGATACCATCGCCAAATTCATTTTGAATAGTTCTAAAGGTCTTGCTGAGAGCACGACCTTAGACGAACCGACGGTGCAGTTTATCCATGAATCAGTTAGGGATTTTCTTCTCAAAGAGGATGGATTGCGGACAGTATGGTCTGACCTAGGAGAGAACTTTCGAGGTGAAAGTCAAGATCGATTGACGCGCTGCTGCAGAAGATATCTAGACGATGATGTCATGGCGACGTTAGACTTCCCTGCATATTCGGAGCTGTATTCGGAACTGTCACGCCAGAAACTTGCAGACATCCGTCAAATTGCGATTCAGAAGTTCCCGTTTTTGCTCTATTCGGTTCGCTATATTTTCTATCACTCCGATTTGGCCGAATACGAGAATACTAGCCAGGGAAACCTCCTAAGAAGCTTACCCCTCACGAACTGGATACAGCTTTACAACGTTATTCAAGATGAAGAGAACTACAAAAGATTGTTCGTTCCATATCATAACTTGGCTACATCATATCAAGGACTGTTTACACCATATTCGCCACGTGCGAGCCTGTTCTATGTCCTAGCAGAATCGAATCGAATTTCTCTAGTCAAGCGGCATTTCTCTACATCGTGTTGCTTTGACATCGAGGATGAAAGATATGGTGCGCCAATATTCGCTGCATTAGTAGCCGGCAATAATGATTTGCTCAGCATAATGCTGCTGGCGCATGCGGCCAATCAACCACCTGATCCTTTTCTTGAAGGCATTCTCAAGCCCTATATGAACGAGCCCAGGTTTTTTACAAGGATGGATCCAAACTTCTACTTCAACAGGGATGTTGGAATTCTCGATACTCTATCACAGCAAGGAGATGAGATCATATTCGCCTTCTATTTGGCGGCAAATAGGTCTCATATAGACCAGCCGGACCAATCTGGACGAACACCTCTGTCATACTCGGCGGGAAGGGGACACGGGGGACTCGTACAGTGGCTTCTTGGGACAGGCGACGTAAATGCTGATTCGAAATCGCGGACAGGACGTACTCCGTTATCCTATGCGGCCGAGGAAGGCCACAGTTCCGTAGTCCGAAGACTAATGAGAGAAGATGGTGTTGATCCCGATTCAGAATCGACCTCCGGACGCACGCCCCTTTCCTATGCCGCAGAAAAGGGACATAAGGAAATCGTATCTCTCCTACTTGCTACTGAGGGGGTCAATCCAGATCCGAAAGATACACACAAGCACCGCGAATTGCCTCCCTTCGTGGTGGAGCGAAATCACAATGACATTGCGCAAATGTTGTCATCAACGACGGATATCAATATTGATTATAGAGACTGTGAGTTCGAAGGAACATGTCTCTTGTGGGCGACCAAACATGAAAATGAACCAGTCGTGAAGTTGCTTCTCGAAAAGAACGCCGATGTCGACGCAATCACTCGAACTGGCCGTACAGCGCTGGCTTTAGCAGCCGAGAACGGTAATGGGGAAATTGCCGGCTATTTGATCGAGAAAGGCGCACATATCAACACATCAGATAATTTAGGATGGACGCCGTTGCTTCTTGCTGCTAAGGCCGGTCATAGTGCTATTGTAAGGATGCTCGTAGGAAAGAACGGCGATATTGAAGCAGCTGATGGGCAATTTGGACGCTCGCCACTTTCATGGGCTGCTGGGAATGGACACGCCGCCGTTGTCCAATTTCTTCTAGCAAAGGGCGCAAAGACGAAGTCAGCTGACAAATTTGGCAGGACGCCGTTTGACCACGCTTCTTCAGCAGCACAGATGGCAATCGTATGGGACCTGATGAATGTTTAGATAAAGATTTACAGAGAGAGTTGGTAGAGCTGCGGCATCTCGGAGGCTATGTGGTGAGCAGTGTTAATTGTATATACGACAGTAGGAAGTGTAGGCCATGTGAGGAAAGGGGTCAGTGTATTAGACAAGTGCTTTATTGTAAGTTATTTCATCTACGAGCTTTTATTTAAGGGGCGAAAGCTATCCTATAATTATAGACAGGCGGTTATCCGGGCATGGACTGCATATACATACCTAGGTAGCTAGCCAACACGGCAGACAGCTAATCGGCCTTAGTCAGCTTCTGTATTTTCTTCACTAGAAACTTGAACAGCGAAGGTCCCAGGGGCATCTTTTGATGCCTCGGGTCTCTCCCCTTGCTGTGGACGTTCACCCCAGACCTTGTTTTCTTCATCCCAATGAAGCTCGGCCTCTTTTTGAACTGGCAGTCCGAGCTTTAACTTAGCAAAAATGTCCAGCATTTCTACAAGGCTGCATTGCCCTGAAGTCCAGAGATTGTGTGCATAACGCGCCACTCTTTCCTCGTTATACCCTTCCTGCATTGGGTCTGGGTTTCGGCGGCATTTACAGACGGATGCGCCCCTAACGTGTTGCGTGATGTTGCTGAAGTCTATTCTTCCTTCCTCTGTCTTTGTCATCTTAGATTCAACTCGGCAGCCCCAAGGAGCTTCGACGACAGTGGTGGTAGTTTGCGGTGTTTGCGGTGCTGGTGTCATTTTCAAAGTAACGGCTTGATGATTTCGAGGGTTTGAAAAACCACTCCTAAATAGGATGAACATGACACTGCTTATAATATAGGATTGGACACAAAGGTTTTAGGCCGTCCCTGTTTGAAAACACGTCTTGGGCTAGGTTATTGTTTGACAACAGTCCCATTGTTCACTATAATGTTCTTATACAAGCCTTCCGCAGGTAAGAAGGTTAATATTATAGGAAAGCCTTGTGAAATTCGCAGGGCATGTGGACCCTTGTATTTCACGTTACAGTACCTACATTTCTACTGACCGATCTATCCCATTCACCCGCCCGCTGGCTCTTCGAAGCCACCTAGGCAAGTTAGGATCTTAATATATATATTGAGATACAGAAAACAGCGCCAAGATTACGAGGGTTGTGCATGATGACTTGCACCCACTGTTGTTGAACTCAATGGTACCATGCTAAAGATCCCACAGGCGGGCCCTCCAACGCTGGCCTACGCACATAGTCAAAGGGCGCAGCCATATACTCCTTCGGGGCTGGGACCTGACGATCCAATTGCCATTGCCAATGAGCATCCCAGTCAGCGCATTGACGCGGGTTTGATTGGTCAGCGACGTAGTCGGCGTCGTCCTCGTACCAGTGGAATGTAACGGGAGTCGTGTCAACACGCAGATGACAAGCTGTCGCAACGATTCGATTCGATGCAATGGTCGAAGTGCGACAGACTCCTCTTCCGGGTCATATTCCACATAACACTGCGGGAATCATAGTAGTCCTCGTGTAAGCTCATATGCAAGAGCCACAGACAGTGAATAGAGTGGTGGCTGGCCAGGTATCCTAAGTAACCCCCACCACTCTCTTGAGGTAAGCGGATAGCGTCTGGCGCCACGCCTGGGAGGCGCAATTTGTCCTGTGTGAAGCCTATCATTCCAACTGTGATGATTTCAGCTACATACAGACGAGGAATATATTAGGGATTGATGAAGGAGGGATGGAGGACTGGGCAAAAGGTAATAGTAAACTCTCGGAAGGTAATACCTACCACGGAGTAGTTTTGTCCAGTTTCCCTCTATGTTTTCCATAGGATCCCCTCGGTCAGGGCTATAGGGCGACCATTTCGTGTAGTTAAACTGGGTTAAAACAGAACCTGGCTTCGTGGCTTCGAGAGCCGGAGCTGTTTGACGCCGGACAAGCCCCGGGAGATGTTGATAGAATTTCGAATCACACACACAAGCTCTACTAATTCTAGAGAATAAAAATATATACCTACAGTAGTGGCGCATAACTGTTGTCCGGTTGCATTCAACGACTCTTGCGGAGGTATTGACCCAAATTATGACGGTACTGCTGAGAACGAGAGCTAAGAGGGAATTAAGAATCAGAAATATGTCGTTGGATCTTCTTGTCTTTTGAACAAATCATTATTCGTCGACACAGAATTGTATTGAGACATCAAAGTTTCCATCTCAACGTCTTTGTCCTCCAAGGTAGATTCGCAACTAGCCCTGGAACTGAGATCCATATTGGTGGGAAACCCGAGAGTGTTAGATCTGCTTCTGTTTGAGTTTGGAGTGTCTAGCAAAAAGAGTACGCCCAAGATAACTAGACTGCGAGACCTTAGTTTAATAGGGGATTGATATGGAGAGTCAGGGGAAATAGGATGGCCAGAGTCGAGGAATATATGAGCGGGGGCTGTGAAAGACGTGATTATTCCAACTTGCCTGGAAGAATCTCACAGCCACGACGTACTATGGCTAGCAGTAATTTGTTGGTATGTGGTAACTACCACTGTATTATCGGCACCGTCACACAGAAGTGAAGCGGTGAAAATACACGAGAAGTGCATCGGAAGTAGGACTTCACTCTCCTTATTAAATTATTCCTCTTTTTCCTCTCATTCGTTGGACATATCATAGTAGGATGCTGATGATATAATATTGAATGATGGCCTCATCTCCGCCATTCCGCAGGTTTAATTTGGGACTCTTCACCGAATCTCTTGAGTATAATATTAGCATATATCCGAGTACTTGGCTCCTTTCTTCGTAAGTTTTATTTTCCAGCGATCATCGGTACCTCTTCTAATACAATTTCAACGCACTAAATTCTCTAGAACAGGTCGGAGTGTGAATACAAATTTCCTTATTCAGCTAGGATTCGCGAGATTCGGTGTTACCAAAACATGGAGCTCACTGCCGGCCACGCCACAGTCCAAGCTAACCATAATCTACAAGAATCGATTCTGCAGCGGCGTTAATGCAGCGTTAAGGCGTAGTTAGTTTTGCTACTCCTCGCCGAGATCGCAGTATTGCTATTCACTACCTCAAAGTATTATTTTGCCTATGTGCGGCGCTGCGTATAGGTCCACATACCAGGCCCTGGCCTCCCATTAACAATAGATTGAATAAAGCCCTTTCCGAGCCGGGCGGCTAATCGTGTCTCACAAAACCCCGAGACCGCGCCAGTTGTAGCGGCTATTAAATGCCTCAGGGACGTTTAATTTTAACGTTGTTAAAGAAAGTAGCGATGTTATTAAAGCCGACCTAGACAGCAACAACGTTTTCCTCCTCGATACAAGGAACACCGTCTGGGTCTGGCAGGGGGCTGGGGCCAGTAAAGTCGAAAGGGCCATATGGATCAAGGTGGCCGAGCCGCACGTTCGCCATGTTAATAGCGCAGCGGATAATGGGAACATATCGATCGCCTATCGCAAAGGTTGCTGAGAGCAATAATAGTGCCGCCTTTTTCAGGGCGCTAGCTAGGAGATATGTGTCAGTAGTGTGTTCACCAGATTAGTGTATTCAACGGTTTCTTGACTTGGGATTCTGTAGTATGTTTAGGGCCATCTTGGACTAAAGGGCAGTATAAGGTGAGGTCATGGTTTTCTCTTCGTTTGTGCTTAGCTTAGTGTACTATATGGACTACAATTGTAATGCCTAGCTGTCAGAGAATCAGGGGCCTGCTTGGTGAGACCATGATATTATTGAAAGCAGAATATGCAAAGGGGTCGGTCTTTCAGTCTTTCAAAAAGAATTCCTTGTCCGGCAAGTTAGGTCCCTAAACCATCGGCGTTGCTAAGGTTCATTTTGGTCTGTCCTACCTAAAGTCGGTCCAAAAAGGTTTCAATGATCTCACCGGAAGCATTGGAAAGCAAAGGCGAAGAGGGCTATCCAATGTTCAAGGTTAAAGCTGGACAGATTTTGCCTTTCTCCTATCGTAATACTGGGTATAATTATACATAAATAGAATAGCCACGCAGCTGCCACCAGCTAACTTACCCTTGCCTAAGATCCCATTCACTCCAATCGTTCCTCTTCCTCTTGGAAAGCATATCTAACAAAGCAGGTAGCAAGGTCTTTGCCTTCTATGTTAGGGGTATGGTATAGGTTCCATTTCCGTCCACGTCGTACCACCGAAATGCACCTGTTTGATCCGACCTCCGGAATAGAAGTAGCACCTACTCATATCATATTTCGGCGACATGGCTGCTTGGTCGAACCATAATATCGACTCAGTAAGGCAGGTAATATCCGTGGAGGCGTCTGCACTTTTGAGAACATCTGACGCCGGACCGAGTTTCCATGAATCTCCATGATAATAAACATACTCAAGACCATTCGATTCGGTTTGGTATAAGATGTAAATATTAGTGGCGTTGTTGGGGTCATTTTCCCGAGCTACTGCAAAAGCGCCGAATCATGAATGACGACGAATGTGATCCGCCAATCGTAACTAATGAACTCCCATTGATTAGAAATGCCAAAGGACTAGGGATTGTGATACGGCGAAACATAACTTACCTACATACCATTTACTCCCGGTTGTACCATACTCTAATGAGCGAAGAGCTAATAGGCCGTCAGACCCTCGATATACAAGCGCTGCGCCATACGGGGCTTCGTATGAAATCGACAGTGGAAGAACAGCCAACGAGGTTCCCTCTAGTGCCGTGATGCCCAAAGACTGGTTCTGCCACAAATTTTCTCCCGCCCCAACCCAGTTGACCACGTGCAAAGTCAGGTTCGGCTTTTGCAATACAATATATGGCCAGCATGTGCTCAGTCGCGACCTTGAGTGAGCAAGAATGGGGTACTCGTCAATGCTATCAAAACCACCGCCTGGCCCTGTTACGCGATCCCGGAAGTTGTTTCCGGTAACCAAAGACGATGTGTTTTGAAAGAAAAGCTCGTACTGCGGCTGATTATAGCATGTCATGTCAGTTTGAAGATATATTTCACAGATAACTCCCGGTTAGAGAGCACGTCAAGGACTTACCGGGTTCCATTCAAGGATCGCAGTAGCTCCCAGAGTTGTATTCGACAAGACGGCTTCTCTTTCCACCTTTATTGAGTTTCCCCAGCCGCTGCCGTCGCTTCTATAGTCAGAAAATCGAAGACCGTCATCTTGGTCTTGATAGAAAACACGTAAGTTGAAAAAATCCCCTGTACGCCATCCCGCCACGGCCAGCCCTGAGTTGGATTGGAGTGGACGGGAAGGCGTTAAGGTAGATGTCGGCGATGAAGATGATGGTGTGGGCGAACCCGATTTTGGTGTTGAGGAGACGCTGTCGCTACCCCTGCTACCGATCACACCACCAACGACGGATGCAACAATAACTACAATGAATATGCCAACCCCTACAAGAATAAGTCGTCCATAGCGCCCCTTAAAAAACTTTGGGGTAAGATTGGCAAGCCCGTGGTTCCTCTCTCCCAAAGAGCCGCTTATCCATATTTTTTCACTCTCTTCTAAAAGCTGGATTGCTTCTGGCCTAAGTGACTGACGGTGAAGAAGCTCGAGTGGGACGACTTCAGGGTATGTATCTACATATGTAGGGAATTTTTGTGATGTCGAACGGGACTGCGATACGATTTTCGGGTCAGTTGGGAAAACGACCTCGAGCCCCGACTGGTCGGCCATTGAGCGCAGGAATGAGATGTCTACAGGAAATCAGCGTAATAGCCATACTTCAACGATCGAAGCTCGAATGCAAAGGAAGACCCAGGGCCGCTTTATTTAATACGTGATAGGGTCTAAGTTGCCTGGCCATAGTCCTCGAGGGCATCTCGGTTGTAGTTTTATAAACAGTTTCAGAGCAGGCCTCTCTTATGCGGCGTGTCAGCCCCCATGTCGCGATATATCCTCGTACGTTGCTAGACCTATGGGTATCATCTCTTCCACAGAGGTTCTTGCCGCCACCTCTCGCCACTTCTTCGCCCATGCGCGTCTAACGACCCCCTATCCGAAGGCATACCAAGGTAGCCTGCAGGCTTCGTTTGAAGACTTAGGGTTCTCACCACTTCAGCCTCGCCGAGTAAGTGGTTATATGAGACTCCGGCCAAAGAAATGTCATACAACGTTATGAATAGATGATATTAAAGTACAATAGATGTCTGCATATTTAGCCTTACTTGTCAGCTTAGATAATTCATGTTAATATGCCATAATTGAGGTAGGTCGCAGCAAGCGCCAGTACTAATTAATCACAGGCACCACCAGGATAGTCCAGCAGTTGAGCGCTACAGCCCCCTCAGTCAGGCTCCGATCGAAACCTTCCTCGCAGACCTTTCTAGTTTCGTAAGCCTTATAGACCAATAGATACGGCCTCCTGGTCTATATTTCTTGCTTTCTGTAGTGTATCCTGAATCAGGGCTTGGTAGGCTGGTCCGTGTGACATGGTCGCAACCGTTCCTCTGGGCTGTTTCAACCCGAGAATCGTACTCTGCCCAGACAACTTGTATTCATTCAAGACGACCCGGACGGCGAAGATGGCGCAAATCAACACTCGCCTTGTGATGACCAGTCTCCCACCTCTTCGTTCAATTGAAGGCTAGAGACACTAAACGCGCTGGGGCTTGGTCAAGACGCCGGGATGGCGGCTGTCTTCCGTTCTGCCGGTGGGTGTAGGCCGTAGGGCTCGGATGGGGGCCGGCCGCGGTGTAAGGCAACAGAGCTCGACTAAATCAATCCCCAGCCCGACCCGTCTAAAATCGAGGGTTGGTCTCTGGATGTGCATTGGGAATAGATACGAAGCTCGATATAATACGAAAACGATGAGCGGCCTTGTTTGTAACGACGTACCATTCTTCATGGCTCGGCCCTTTTTGGGGGGTGGCGTGTCACTTTCTAGGAACAAGTTTTTTGTCACCATTTATGCTTACCTACCTAGGCAGTCCGAAACGTACTCAGGGTGCGCATCATACATTACCTATTCACTTAGGTAGTCGTAAATGGGCAAAAGCAAAAGCGGATGGGAGCTTCGTCTAACATACCTAAGTAGGTAGGCAGTGACATATACTTTAGGCTACTTCAGGTAGCCCAGGTCCCATCAAGTCTAGGTAGGTACCTATGAGGTTGAGGTAGCGCTGTGGGTGGCCAGACACTTAAGAAGTACCTAAAGTTACCGAGGCAGTAAAAGATGAGGCGCTGATAACGGGTAACCATTAATGGCCCCAGCGCGATCACACTGATTATAATGTAGCCTTCTTCTAATTAACGAGCAACGGGACCCTTAATTTGCAATGAGATTCGAAACCTACCTCGTTGGCGGTGTTTCTTCCACTTCACCATCACCACTGGCCATTGGACACTGCGACCTATTCACACCCTACTCCATCGCGGAGTCTCCGTGTCGGCCTTAACGCCCCCATACACCAGACATCGTATCCCGCAGTCGATCCTGCAGTTGACGCACGCTGCGGACCACGGGTCTAAACGAAGCCCAGGCCTATATAGTACACCCAGACCTGACTTGCGGGCGTCGACCTTGTGCACTCCCAGCTGACCATCGTTAAGCAAAAGCCTAGGAGCCATGACTTCGTGACTAAGTATTCTGTCTTATGTTGAAGCAGTACGGGTGGCGTTTTAGCCGGCTCAGCCAATGAAGGAGTCGGTAATTTCATATATAAGAGATATGGAGGTTTACTGGGAAATCAGAAATAGGAGGACATGCAGATTTAACTCCCTCCACACTCATAGCTCTTCTTCACTTAGTTTTCGTTAAAGTCTCAACTAAATTTAATTCTGTTGTCGGCGATCAAGATCCTCATTAGTTTAAGTGATTATCTGTAGCATTAAATGCGTATCGGCTAGTTTACCTCCTCAGCACGGGCTCGAAATAAATAAATAAGTCACCCGGGCCAATTCAATGTACACGATAAAAATGAGATAGAAGGCTAAAACGGTCACGAAGTTCACGAAGTTCACGAAGTGGCACTCCAGCGAAGCCGACTGTTAGTACAAGGTCGGAAGCGGACCTATAGCCTCGAATCAAGGTCTACATAGCTCTTGTGTTGATACGTACCTAATGAAGAGCCTTATTTCTCTTCAACCTCGACGCCTCATGTGTTGTATTACATGATACGAAAATCTGTAATAATTGGCCTATACATACATGTTAATAGTGCTAACAACGAATACGCTAAGTGGCCGTCAAGCTAGCCTTACAGCATTCGTTCCTCTTATCGGTTGCTCCTATACTACTGTTCTATGGGGTAGGGGTTGCCTAATAATGTACTTTTACGCGCATCCTCCTGAAAGTTGGTGCCAATTACTACCTAGATCATGAAAGGCAATATATATTGATTGCATCCCTGTATTATGTGCCTCACCTACCCAAGTTGGGCACTTGGGGAAAATCAAATGCGGGTAGGTCCCGGTATACGAGCTTCGAATGAAAAGACACCTTCCAATTTATAACAACACAAAAGAGGCAAAAGGTATTCCAATAATTGTTGCAATTGATTTTCTCGATACTATATCAGTGGAGTTGTTCCTCGAATTTGTCAACAATCGTGTAGTTAATGATATACATATAAACATCTAGCGGATGCTCTCGCCGTGCAATCAAGCATCAAGCAAGCCATCTCCCATATCTCATCTTCATACCCTCTTCTAATCAACCTGGTTACCCTCATATGATCCCTACTTGCTTCAGACAAGAACCGATGCACGATCCCGTGGGATGTGTCCTTGATAACTCCATATTTCAACAACCCTATATAAATCCAAGCAGAAGTCGAAAAAGATGAAAAAAAGGAGCTGTCGCTCTTCAAAAAGCCTCCCAGCCCGTGTATGTAATGGCCGACCTGATAAAAATGCCATTCTGTTGGGGTATATCCTTCGCATCTCAACAGGCATCTAAGTCCCGGAAACTCCATAAGCATAGAAGATAAAGAATTAAGGAAAAAAATATTCTAAATGATGGAACGTGCGCGCACGTCTTCGTCGGGATTGAGGGGAATGGGTAAAAAATACTGAGGTCGTCTTATAATGCAGCGTGTCATATATAGCTCATCCGACTTTCCAGCGCCGCAACAAGGTGTGAGATCGAAGAGCATGATACCAAGTCATCGGTATCAAGTTCCAAAATAGCGCGTTCGCAAGCGAATCGCCAGTGTCTAAAATGGATGGGGCCGAGTTGACCCTCTGATTTCGGCAAACTTCCTGGCGTAGGTTGACGTGAAACAGACGGACCCAGCCCACCTCTCGAATGTCGAACCCAGTCCAGCCAGGACCACCGGGTCATGGTGGAAAGCGATGAATCGCAATCTACCCTATTGCTTGCCCTATAATATCGTGTCGTCGAGGATGAGGCGGGGCCGACAGGCCCGCCAGCAACTCCTTATCGTCACTCGACGTATTCGGCGGAGTCGATGGCGACGAGTAGAGCCGCGAGAGTCCACCGCGCAGGTTCGCGTCCTTCGATCCGGTGGGCGACGAGTCCGAGCCGCCCTGCCAGTTCTCGGGGTGGCTTTGACTCCGCACCATCCTCGTACGGCTACTCGCACGACTGAGGGTTTTAGGCGTGTTCGGCGGCAACTTCTGCAGCCGCGATGGCTGGCGTCTCAGCGGCGATACGAAGGGGTCGTCGCCAGGCACGGTTTCATCGGTAAGTCCGGTCCGCGCGTTCGGGGCACGCGCGAAAGCGGCTGCTTCGGGGGTCCGAGGTAGGTCTAGGCTGAAGCTATTTTGAATAAACGACCGCGGTGTGGGGGCGACGTCTGTAGAAGGTCGATACGCTCCTCCTGTCTGGTATTGTATCCGGCCCGAGCCCGTCGAGTCTTTGGATACGTGGCTCGTGAACCGTTCCGTCCCCATCTCCATCTCCATCTCCTTTTCGTGCGGCCGGGTCACTTTCCATGTCGCTATTTCGTCGTCACCGATGGGGGTGAGGCCTCTGTTAAATAACCTATGCCTCCGCCGGCTTCGCAGGAACCAGAACGCCGCTAGTCCTATTAGTACAACACCGATAGTGCCGAGTACGGTACTCAGCACGATGACCAGCGTCTCGTGGCCCGTTGTGCCGTCATCACGCTTGAGCATGGTGAACATGGTGATTGTTGAGTTTAAGGCGATATATCGGTAAGCTGGGGCTAGCCTCGCCTCGGAGCAAGCTAAGAGGTCAATCCAGGGTGAAGTATGCTAAGTAGTCCGAATGAGTATGTCGGGAAGGGCGCAAGCATTCATGAAGAGGTCGTTAAGGAACTCCGGGAGTCGTCGAGCCAGCGTTATGAAAGTTTCGGGATTTTCCGACGAACTCAAAATGATCTGAAGGACAAGATATCCATAAGATTCGCCGAAGACAATGGGATAATAACCACGGTTTCCCCGTCCCAGAGTAGATAGTCGGTTGTCAAACAAGTCGCTGTGAAGCTAAACTCTCCTAGATCCTCAAATATCCCTAATACTCGATAGGCTCTGCGATAACCTGTTAGTCTTACTACTCGTCTCTCGTCTTGGACATGATAATCAGAGATATCCGTGCTACGAAGCAAGCCGATCGTGGTTCTCGAGTGCGTACTGCAATAGACCGAGTCGGCATATTCAATCTTGAATT
The DNA here is from genome assembly GCA_025201785.1 of Xylaria longipes. NCBI lineage: Eukaryota > Fungi > Ascomycota > Sordariomycetes > Xylariales > Xylariaceae > Xylaria > Xylaria longipes. The sequence goes on from MU619695.1 coordinate 117,565, forward strand.
CTTGGCTGCGCCTCGACATATCATGACTAGCTCGCAGGTCGTTTGTCGACATCAAGTAAAAAGTCCAACACGGAGCTCGAAATCGACTGCAGACCTTTGCAGGCGAGACGGACACCCAAGGCATCATCTCCATAAAATGCTAGACAAAGAAAATTAAACCTACCAGGCTCAACTAACACTTAAAGATCCGAATAAATCGAGCATAATAGCCGTCAGACTTCGAGGCGTAAGGGTAAGTGGAGAAGGAGGCGTAACGAGCGACAGTCAGTTAGAATATAGCGAGTCTCTTATGAGAACCCGCTCATCGGCAAGAGCATATGCTCCCAAAACCAAGAGCGAGAAAGACCGAGGTCAGTAGACCAGCTCAGCGACGGTGCAACGCTGATTGCTCTCAGCTAGGGAGAGGAAAAGAGAGAGCGGGAAGCTCGAATGAAGTATGGAGCAAGGTATAGATAGATAAGTGAATGCTGAGAGAGGGGTGGGTGAAGTGCTACGGTAGTAAGCTTGCTCCCGCTCGCTTCATCGAGCCAAGGAACTCCGCAGGCCAGCTGGCTGAGCTACTGTACTTAGTTTACGAGGGACGGGCAAGCCACCAACAGTACTACTGCTCCGCAGCAGCGAGTAGCAGAACGGGTAATGGATGGGTATGTAGGCAATAGTGTGGTGCTGTTGGTTCGGTGTGTGTGGTGCGCGGTGGGCCTTGGGTCGGGGCGTGCAGACGTGCAGATGCAGGCAGTGTGTTAAAGATGCAGGCTATGCGTGCCAGTACACGATTATTTGTGTTGTACGTGAACAAGCCGTTGCTGATCCCGCGCCACACGTTTCGTTTCGTTTCGCTCGAAGCTACAGCTCACAGTTGTCGAGGGGAAGACAAAGGATTATGGGAGAGGAACAAGAGGACTTAACAGACAGTGATAATGCGAACAAAGGAAAGGGGTTGGCTCGATTGCAGTACAGGCGGTCAGAAGGTATGGCCACTAATTGGCCTACACGATGTACATAGGTAATTAGCCCTCCATAATGCCTAGAAATGACAAGATGCCTTGAGTTTTATTCCCCTTGCGGCCTTGCCAATGCTCATTACCATTCAATTTCTCACCGTCTATGCTAGTAACCCCTTCATATGTGGTAAAAGACGGTATCCACGAGTTCACCCATGTTCTGAGACAGCATGGATCACTAGAAGTCGTACATAAACTTATGGAGACACAAACCACCGTTTGCGGCGCCACACCACAACGGGCGCGGGCGATCGCTGTGGTGAGCCCTGATCGGACTGGGGCCGCAAAAGAAACGAAACTACTGTAGGTAACCTTAGCCTTCAAACAAGGGTTCGTTTGCATCGTTGGAAATAGCGCCTCATGTCTCCTAACCCGCCGGGTAATATTGCAACCACCGTACTCCATAGGAGGCGCAGAGTTGTACATGTACATGCAGGATCTGGTGACGAGAGTCACTTAAATCTGCAGTGAAAATAGAAGCCTGCTTCATCTTGTTCATCAATCGAGCCGCGATGCGGTTTCGCCCAGGGCCGGCGTCAATTAAATTGCGTAGTTTCGGCCGCCGTGCCTAACAGTGTCGCAATCCACAGGTTGGAAATGCACGGAAACGGCCCCCATTTGTTTTTCCGATTTTTTTCGATCCCTCGAATCGCATCTGCCGTGTTAGCCTCGAACGAATAGAAGCGAAATGATATGTAGACTACAACATAGCAAGGCGCCCGTTAGCTTCGGGACCAAAGAGCTGAGGCACACCGCTTGCTTCAACGCCCTCTGTCTATGCCTACCGTCTTTTCCGTCTCCTTTTCAGAACTTCAGGTTGTCGGGATGGCTCGATAGCTTGCCAAGATCTGCGTGACGGTCATGTTGTCAGGAACCAGGCCCGAGAGGTGCCATGTGTTCGACGCAGTTCGTGACCGCCTATCACGACCCAGATCCAAGCAGTAGGGTATTCCAGATCTCATTGTTCACCGCGCAGGACCTACCGTATTCTACAATCGGTACGCACTACAGAAGGGTGCATGGCTTAGGCCGCGTCTTATAGGCATTTCTGTGCTGGGTTTGCATTTGCTCTGGTGCAGTAGTGCGGTTTAGTGTAGGGATCCCCAGCCTGATTGAGCCCGCAATCCAGGCACGCGCGAATAAGCATCGTGAAACCAACTTTTACCTTCGATCCATGCCTGCAGTTGTGCCTTGCGATGTGGGATGCCAGGCAAGGATGAGTAATCTCGTGGGACTCAAACCCATTAAAACTCCTCCTTCTACTCCGTCGGAAGCAATGGAGGTCGACGAGGGGCAAAGAACTGCATTTATCATCCCGCCTATTCGACTTGTTTCGTCTGCTGTGCTTGAGTAACTACTCCGAGCTGAGAAGACTATCAACATAGCTATGCATATGCATCCTTTCCGAGAGCTACGGAGTCCGAGTCACTGCTCACGCCCAACAGCCTCGTGGTGAGGGGCTTGCGTCTCATGGAAATGGTCAGCAAATCAATGTCACGTACTCTCTACAGTAGAGAGGTACCTAGTCGCACTTACGACGCATCCCGTGCCATGCAACCACTGAAGCCGTCACCTCATCGTGATCGAGCCAGCTGGATGGCGTAAGCCGTGCCGGTCGAGTTTCTGAATCAATCAATCGATCGATCAATATTTGGAGCGGAGTGAATACGGCGGCCTTGCCATGTTGAGCACGTATTCCATACACGGATACATAATAGCCTCTAGCCTTGATTGGACTTTGTGCAAGTGTGACCAAGTACCTCGCCATCTTATTTCCCTATTGGTCACCCCCTCGACCGTTGATGACAATAACCCCTAGTTCGAGAACGGAGCACAGCAGCTAGCTACCGAGAACAAGAGGCTGACAGGCACTTCGTGCAAGGCCATGAAACATGCGGGACGGTCATCGTGTACCACCCTCATTGGCTTAGATTTGGCCGCGACCCCTCTTGGATTTTCTAGAAAGACGACAAAACACATCCCTCAACCAACAATTACTCCTTATACATACTGTAGTACATTTCAGCTGATGAGTCCTATGTGAAGCGGTCAATCAAGCGCGCAGTTACGGTCTATACTACATCAGAGCTCGGAGAGGCAGGCCCCCGACCCAGCCATCTACAGTACTACGTAGGCAAACATTACCCCCAACTCTAAGAATACATTATTCTGGCATATGTTCAGCCCGCGCGTCACGACGTTCCGTTTATCGTCGGCCGGATTGCCGAGCTTCTCAGAATGGAGGGTATAAGGGGTGGGATGGCTTGGGGTGATACTACACTATAATCAGTTTGGTATCCTCCGTACACTACTATTTCCGCCATTTCCACGCTTCGAATGGCGGTGAGTAACCCGTAGCGTAACCGAAATATAAACTAACAGAGCGATGTGACGCCCCCCAACTAAATTAAATAAAACCAAGATACACTACGCAACCCCTCCTCACAGTTTAACTTAGCCTCTTTCATTTATAAGTCGAACTTTCCTACCCCAAAGCCCCCCAAAATTGTGCACGTGGGCGCTTCTCATTATGAATCTGTCTTAAAACACCTCCAGACGCGATGTAACTCACCTACATAGACGCCCGGATGAAGCCGTCGCGACATGCAGAGGAGCGGAAGTGTTCGCATCATACCACACAGGTGGGTGCACACCTTCACGCGCCATGAATATTCGGAGTCAGGGACGCGTGGCATGCGTGTAATTCATTTCATGAATCTATCCATAGCGTGATGTCTATCATGAGGGATAATTACCCATTACTAGCAAATGATGACAAGCAATTGGATTGCTTGGCAAGAATTCTTGAAACAGAAACAATCTTGTGCACTGTTTCGGAGGTTTTCTGCGACGGCTCCTTCAATCTTACTGGGTCCTTCGGTGCTCACGACAGGCATATACCTGGCACCACGCATGCCAAGGACCTGGAGGCGGTAGGCAATACCCCTGACCAGGCGCCGATGGGGATTCCCAAGTTGGCAAGTCGGACGGACCACTTCTACCTGCTAATACGTACACCATTAACAAGAATGACACTGCCTTCGTATGTGTAGAAGGATCGTGAGGAATTATCGATATTGTTTTGCAGTCTTCCTACAAGCACACAAATAGCATTCAAACCATCTCGTTGGGTTTTCTCTTTCCTACTTCCGTCTTAGCTCTGAGTATTCGGGACAAGACTGGCATTCCCAGGATTAGAAGACAACCTGCCTCCGCACTTACACTAGAATACACGTGGACGAGCATTCCTTTGGAATCTTGGAAATTGTCTATCTTACATGTCAGCTCGGTACCAACATCTTATCCGTGGCGTTAGTTATCGAGAGTTAAGAGTCAGATGACACACCTCAGATGCAAGGTACCGCGATTATGAAGCTAGCTGACCCGTCTCATCCCACTACCGAACGATCAAGGTGCAACTTAACACATTTGGCCTTTTCTCTTTCCATCTCGGGTGCATCATTTACAGGACAGAAGCAAGAAGACCACCTTACCAGCTGTATACTAGATAATTACCCCATCAAGATAGGAGAGGGTCGTATTCCAATTACCGCTGTCTCACACCTCGACTCAGTGATCTCTACGATGTCAAACGGCAGTAGATAGCTCACAAGTCCTTTCGGCAATCCGGCCTTGTGATCGATGACCGAACAAACAAACAAAATGGTTTCATGCATGCAAGTAGTACATATATGGTTTCCTCCCAACAGCGCTTACTATAGTATCCGAAAATACCGACCACCCAGCAATCTCCCAGAGCCGCTGATTGCCCTCGCTTCAGCAGTGCAACCTCATCCCATCATTTTTCGGCCGTGCGCCCGCAGCACATCAATCCATCGTAGACTTGGGCTAACTTATTCTTGGCCGCGAATACTATGCGGGGTATGCCGCCACCTCTGTGAGTAACTTACCTGGTCAGGCAAAAAGCAGAGCGTGGGCAGAAGATTACTGGGAGGTTGTATCCCAACGTTAAGCTAACTCTCTTATCTCTTCCCCTCGTTTATCGCCGGGATAATCTCTACCGTAAGAAGAAAGGCGGCGTTTTATATACGTCTTAGCCACTTTAAGACCTCGTGAACTTACACTAGTATAACTAATGCAAGTCAGCCAACGCTTGCTGAACGCCACAATGCGGGCAGAGATGCGGGTGGCCTAATATGGAGCTCGAGTTTACATAGTCAACTCATCCTTTGGCAATTGCTACAATCTCTGGACAGATCTGGGCATGAAATGTCAGTGCCCATTGCACAAGTACTAAGGTGAAGCTGTCGCTTGCAAGGTTCATGTGATCATCAGCATGGAAGATGTCACCGTGCCTTCGGTAGATACTTTACTCTAGGGATAGCCTCGTATCGATATACGCAACCCTCCTCTCCTTCGCAAGGCATCACCGGGCTTCCACTTAACCCCGCTTGGCTGGGACCACGTTTTGTTCCTGGCAGATCTGTAAGTAAGACTACTAGGCAGTAGCCACGAGTCTTGGCTTAGGCTAAAGCAATACCTCGACCACTAGAGATTCTGTACTTTTGTGCTGGATCTCAACTGTACATAATAATTCAGTCAAGTCCTACGAACGTGTCTTACACAAACCTGCCAACCCGTTGTGATAGCGGGGCAGTTAACTGGGTAAACTAGTTCGCGGCATTTTCCGCTCAACCGTTACGGTAGCTTTCCCGAATCTAAACCCCAACTTATCAAGCCTCGCTCGTCACGGGTCGTGTTTAAGATTAAGTGGTGTAGTTCACTAGATGGAATAGGTTAGGTACGATAAGCTGTATAACGCCCAAGACGCCAGCTCGTTTCTCTACATAGTAGATAGCCGATGTCTTGCTGATCACGTCAAAGAGCTTGGCGGCATTGAACCGTCTCACCCAATTCGTCACTTATGCACGTAATAGCTAAGGCGCCGCCTTTTTCCACAGCTTTATTAGCCTCTCGCTGTCTTTTACCGCGTGACTCTTCCCCCTAGACTAGTGTCTTACGCCCCGGAGGCGTCGGGCTGCCGATCACAAGGCCGAAGCTTCTATAGCACACACATACACAAAGCGAATAGGTAGAGGTAGATAGGCTTGCGACGAGCTAGTGCCACACGTTACAGTCCGTCGCGAGAGAGTGTGACGCCCGGTACAGTTGATGACAACGAGCACCGAAAACTACATAGATAGATCTCAGGGTTCATGGATGCAGTTTACGTCTAGTGAGGTTTAAACATATGCGGAGCAAGAAAGATGTCGCAAATACGCCACAAGCGAAGCAACTCCTGTCGTACACACGCAACATCTATAAGCACGATGCTGTGGAATCTTCGGTGTTTAAACGAAGCCACGTGGAATAAATGCCTCGCTCATGCAAGTTGTTCTCCTTGTCCAGCATAATAGTGTCTGGAAACACGCGTCAGAGTTGCATGATGTGCGTGGCGCACCCCTAAAGTCGGGGCACACGATACTGCTTCATAGCAGTCGCTGAGGATGTTTCGGAGACAAGCAGCTGAGCTGACTGCAACCATACCGGGTTTCGACCTCAAGACAATAGCGTCGGTTTACTTTAAAATGCCACATTGCAGCCCAAGAGCCAATTTCTGCAACTAGCGGCGAGGGTCAAAAGTCCCAGCTTCCGTAACAGAGTATAGATAGGTTGATAGTTCGGTCTCAGTCAATATGCACCCTCAACTCTCTGACACCTGCCGTGCGACCCATCAATACCCCGTAGCCACGCGATTTAGAGTAGGGGGCGTCGTGCGTAAGCAATGCAATGTTAAGGGATGGGGCTGATAGTCCGGGACGGACCTCTAAGGGAGCATTAGGTCAGCTGAGAGAACTGCATAGGTCGTCACTCAATGCTGTCATGCTCACCTCAACCAGGGAAACTCCGAGTCTCATTTCTTAACAATTCCAACATCAGTAACCCTAAGAAATCGGGAGAGTGCGTATGTGACCAATATACAGAACGCTACGGGTTGAAGGTGATTCAATATACGGAGACATCATGGTGTGTGCTATCGCCTCTTGTGGTCCGCTCTTTCGGTCATCTTCGCGCTCATCACAATCGTATCATGCAGGAGGTTACTAAACCACCAATATCATCCGACGAGGCTTGTCGTGCCATCAAGGAACATCCCCGATCTCCTCATCCGAGTTTTTCACCCTGCTTACACCCATTATCTACTCAATACTCATGAGCTACGGAGTAAGACGAGTTATGCTACCTACTAGTTAGATACTTCAGCGTCATACGACTTTGATATGACAAGCACCTGTTGTTGGTCATCTAGTTCAGAACAAATAACTCCCAACCAGCATGAACCTAGTCACCGGTAACAAGAAGGACAGTAATCGTAAGCGTAAGAGTCTCCTCTATAAGGTAATCTAAACAGCCTCATATCGGAGATCACGTATCCCCAACTTGTTCATAAATGCCCACAATGCTTATGACCCACGACCAGTACTTGGTCAACAAGTATACCTTGTACAACGTAGTGAACAAGATGTTTCTCTCATCTCACATCCATCCAATAGCCAGGACACTGTATCCTATAGCTCCTATCCGAAGGAACATCACGCTGATATTGGTAATTAATTAATATAGACCTGCTCGTACAACTAATCAAAACAACCCAGTGCGCACCACACCATGAACGCCATGAGCACCATATATAGTAGCTATCTGTGATAGTAATAGATATAGTCACGCCGACTACGATCCACACGTCCGCCTACAGATAGCTAAACAAACCCCCTATCATCCCGGGAACTTTCGTGGTGTTAACCCAACGATTGTCGGGTCCACGGACTAGATATACTGTGTCACGATACTAGTACTAGGACAAGAAGATGTATGTATATAGCAGCAGATTAGCCCACGAAGGCATTTAGGCCCTTCACGCAACAACAAGAGTCTATACGTACCCCTATATATGAAATCCTGACATACTGCGAGGCGCTGCGGAGCGTTAGCCCAGCAATGGACTATACCCAATAACCCAGTCCAGCATACATCCCATGCCCATGTAATCAGTGGAGCGCTTTACCGGCTCCCACATCTTTAATATCCACCGCATATCATATGACACACCTAACTGCATATTAACACGACCTACCTAGTATAAGTCACATCCGATGCCAGACACCTAGATAACTACATGATCACACAATAGTACCCAACCCGCAATATAGCCCCAGACAAAACAGCGCTTGGGCGGGAAGTTTGATAGAAATGAGTGAATGTTCGGATACTATTCGCTAGATTGGCTATAGTAAGGCCAGGAAGTAACGTGGACAAGGTAGACAGGGTATAGAGGTGAGGTGGGAAAAGGGGTATCCTACGGTTATCATCCTAACTATTAACAATTACCGTCTCCCATCTAACATGAGTACTTCTCCCCATTCAAGTAGCATTTAGACACGCCAGACGAACCGCATCCAGAGGCAAGGAAGTCCTCGGAAAGGCCCAGCCGATACCCGGGGAGATATCCATGTATAGGACCGAGCAATAGCTAGATAGGCATTAAAAGGGAGCCAAGAGGTACATTGCCATGAGTGCCTTGAACGAATTTGATATCCTATGAGTTAGTGTATACCAACCTCGAATAAGTACTCATTTACAAAAAGGAGCTCATCCACCGAGGTAGTATTAACAATTCCCCTTATCAGTAGAGCAGCAACGCCGATTTGTAACTTACAAACAATTACTCGCAACATCTCCTCCGTAGTCTAAACCTACCAAATTCCAATATATTTACCTGTCTTTTACCTATCTAACCGCCCTAAGTAATCAATCAGCTCAAGAAAGTTCAAAAGACATGGATGATAAAGGGTATATTCATGTATTATATAACAATTTCTTCTTCCTCTTCATCAGTAGTAGTAATTACGTAATTAATCGATCGATATACGTGTACCGCGAGATAGTAGGTCTGACAAAGAGACTTATCATCATCCACTTCTTCAATATACACACTACCTTGCCTTGCCTACTCAACTCAACAACTTCCCCTTTCCTCTCCTCTCCTCTCGTCTGCTCCAAAATATCCACGTAAAATATGTAAATCTGTATGTATGTAGACAGCTAATTCGACGACCTAGCAAGATATACGTTCCCCCTTAAGGATGACTCCGTCGCTGATGCAGCCTGTGTTTGATTGATTTAGCTCCCTGCGAGACCATCGTCATTCCGTGATATACATCCCATAGCATTCGTTCCTCTGACACGATATTCCAGCAATAGCGTGTGGACCCCTCTGCGACGTACTCTGACACGCGTTGTTCGTATTCATTATGGTTGGCTGTTGCAAGAGCTGGGCCCGAATTCGAGTTCTAAGATGTCTGGAAAATTGGGACTCATCCCGCCCGGATGAGCTGCAGACTCGGACTCGGCTCTCTTTCTGGCATAAGATTCTCTGGCTTCTACTCTCCTGACCATCTCCTGCGCTGCATGCATGGTCACAACCAGTGGCGCAGTGCCAGTGATTTCCTCAACGGCCTTCGCGTCCAAACCATGTATAGTATCGGCGTCCCCTTCATCGTCATTTAGAAGTAGTTGAGGAAATGTGGCTATCTCGCCTTCCGTCGAGGTGACACGGACAGTAGGTAATGCTCCAGTCGGCGAGTACTCCTAATAAAACCCGTCGGACCCAGCGCTTGACCTGCTTCCTGCCGAAATGGAATGCGGTGTGTTCTGGGCGGATCCGCCACTGTCACTCGGCGTTGATGGTTGTTCGATGACCTGGTTGCGGATGCACATGATCCAATCGTGTTGGAGGAGCTCGACTGCGCTCGCTCGCTTTTTCGGATCTCGGACGAAGCAGCGCTTGAGAAAGTCAATGCCTTGCGGACTCAGTTGGTCGGGGCCAGGTAGCTGTGGTGGGTTGCCTTGCGCGATGTTGTACATGATTGCCCATTCATTGTCAAGGTTAGACCACGGTCGCCGCCCGGTGACCATTTCTAGGATCACGCAACCTAATGACCATATATCAACTGCCCCGTCATGTCCAGGGTTCTCCCCTGTGATGACCTCGGGTGACATGTACATAGGTGTACCTGTCATTGACTTCTGGGGATTGCTACCAATCAATTTATGGACGAGCGTGCGGCCCTGACGTGCAATAACCTTGGCGGCACCGAAGTCAACATATTTGATAACACCATTGTGATCGAGAAGGATGTCTGAATACCTTTTAGCATCAAATCAGCACTTTCAATAGACGGAAGGATACTCACTCTCTGGCTTAATGTCACGGTGAGCAATGTTACTTTCGTGCAAATAAGCCAACCCCTCTAGAAGCTGCAGAGCATAGACCATGACGACCTGTTCATCCTCAATGCGGCCATGTTCTAACAATCCTGCTAAAGAACCGCCAGAGCAGAACTCCATGAAGATGTACACGCGGTCACGGTGCACTTCGATACCGTAGTAAGAGACGATATTCGGGTGGTCGAGAACTTCTAGAACACCCATCTCATCTTTGATCTGAGTCGCAACTTGCGGGATCAGCTTGGGATCTTGAAGCCGTATTTCCTTCATAGCCATGAGACGTCCGCTGTCCAGATTCATGGCAGCATAAACGCTTCCAAAGGTACCTCCACCAACGAAATGGCCTTGTTGCCACCTTATCGTGACGTTCGTGGCCGATGACGAGAGATAAGCTAACGATCGATCGACTTCATTGGAGACTTCTAGAACCCTTCCTAGGCCTTGCCGTTCGGCAACAATCTCTCTCTGGACTTCGTCAACCGCCTCGATTTTCGTAAGGCGCTGCTCCTGAATCAACTTGGCAGCCTCCTCATCGTTAATGCTCCTGTTTTTGTCGAATTTTCGGAACTGTCCGACGAGCGCTTCGATACGCTCGCGTTCCGACTGGGCTGCTTGATTCGATTTGGCGCCGAGGATATCGAAGTGGGAAATGAGAAGGGACATACAACCAGACACTTTGGAGCGAAGTCTGGCGAATTCTTCATCGCCTAAGCCCAATATATGTCGACCTGTGGTCATGCTCATCGTAAATTCCAGAGCAGGCACTGCCCATCTGAACGATTTACGGTCCGTAACTTTGCAATCGTCGCAAATGAAAGTGACCCAATCTAAACCAAGCTTCGTAAGTTTGATATTGTTCATTTGACGGCGATTACTATCCATGTAAAGAAGCGATCGTCGCCCGAATTCGGTGGCGAATACGAAACAGGTCTGGATTAGGTCGAGGCAGTCCATGCCTTGCGTCTGCTTTCGAATAATGGCCACGCTGTCCATGAATGTATTGGATAGTTTGAAGCCGACTTTCCTGATCTCAAATAGTCTTGTGTTGACCTTGTGTAGGTTCGAACGTGCCTCCACAATTAAGTCCAGATGCATGTCTATTCTATCTAAAAACACGTTCCTCACGTGCGCCAAACGAGCCTGGGAACCGTCCGTGATCAAACGCATTTGGCCTAGTTTCAAGTCGGTGGACTCAAAGTTCAGTGATTGAGGACTCCGATTGCCGAACCAGGTAAGGGGAGCTTCGGGGCGTAGTATCAGTATGTATGGGTCGTTTGGGTCTTCCGACATCTGGTCGTGTAAGCAAGTCCGCAAGATGGAGCGGACTTCATCATCACGGTCAACTAGGCTAGGCGAGGCGATTATCTGAATGCCATCAAACTCGTCAACGAGGAAGTGGCCCGTGAGAGACAGGCGCTCGTATAATTCCGACAGGTTATCAGCGTTTAATGCGATACTCATGTCCGAGGCATTCTCGTAATGCTCGCTCAGCAGCCTCGAAAATCGTTGTAACATTCTTTGCCGTACGCGAACGGAGTCCAACATTTGCATATACCTCTTACTCATGTCATCCGCACTCTCCTTCGGCTTTCTCTGAAGCTCGCGCTCGAACGTTTGGCTCAGCCGGCTGAGAACCTTGTAAGTCAGGTTACTGAACTGTTCGGCCACTTCAATGTCGCCCCCTTGGAGATACCGCCCAATCTCATTGGCGAAGTCCCATTCTTGAGACAGAATTTCGGCTTCTTTGAAAGTGTTTTTATTCCTGCTCAACTTCCAGTTCAGTAGCTTGAAATAGTATTTTAACGCATCTAGCACAACCTGATCGAAGGATTCGTCGATGCATGGCGGTAGCTGCCATCCTGGCTCGGGTTGTGAGACGGTGAGGGTCTCCTGCTTGATGCGGATTGCTAATTTCAGAAGTAGTTCGAATTGTGAAAGCATCTGATCCTGGAGAATAGGGGTCTGCTGGGTGGTCTCTCTCATCCCCCGCGCATAGGCCACCCTTACGCTAATGATCTCTTCGATCAAACGAGAGGGGAAACTGATCAAGGTGAGAATTTCCTCGATGTACGGCGGTAGGTGCCGCTTATGGAAAGCATCCGAATTCATAATCAGAGTCTCTTTGGCTTTTGCTATGGTGCTTGAAATGGGCGCGAGCATGCTCCTTCGTATCAACGTCTTCGTTTTCAAGGCATGTTCCTGCTTTGTTACTTCATCGTCATCATCATGAAGCGACGTGAGACCATCTTCCTTCAAGAGGCGCTCTAGGAAGGTCGTCTCACTGGTTGAGTTCGTACTTGGAGACCCCGCCTCTTTCTTTTGGAAATCAAGCTCGTTGTTCCCTACCCATTTCCTCAGGATGGAAAGCTCGGTATTGATCATTTCGTTGGTATTGTACCATGAAAGCACAGCGTCGCAAGCTTCCTGGAATGATGGAGACGCCGCCGGCGGGTGGGCTTGCTGCAAGGTCTTCCAGGATGGATACAGACTCTCACATTTCTCAATCTTCTTCATAATGTCTGTGATCTGCTCTATAGCCGGCTTGCCTACCTCGGTCTCGCCTTGGACCTCGAAGTGGGTGATGTCATTAATGTCTCGATCGAGGTTCGCCCGCGCATCGTTGATTATCTTTCGCTGCAGTGCAAAGGAACGGCCTGTCGTCTTTGACCTGATGCCTAGCCACAAATCGGCCTTGTGGGCAGTCTTCGCTCCTTGAAACTCGGAGCTTCCCAACAGCCGGCGCTTCTCTTGCTTCACAACATCTCCGGTCAAGACCGCGGCTAGCATACCATGCCATTCCAAGCGCTCGCGGTTGGCAGGATCCTTAACATCATCCTCGGTGGGCTGGGTATCATCTATGAGATTTTGGAACATGATGGTCTCATCATTGAAGCGGTCCTCGAAGACGCCCTCGGACGAGGGGGTCTCTCCCTCTGACTCTTCGTCTGAGTAGTCGACGCTGGGCGTCTGCGGATCGAAGTAACTGCTCGGTAGAGCGTCCTGGCGCATCATGCGCAAATAAGCGGGTTCTTGGTCACGAAACTTAGCGACGGGGTCACGGCGACGGGAGACGGATCGGATGGAAAGGGAACTCGGCTGCTGGGCAGGGACTCGTTGCGGAGCGTAGGTGTTGGAAGGCGTGCGGGCGACATGCGGGCGCTGCATAGACCTCGTACCTGCACCGTTAGTGGAGGGACTCGTGGCGGACGCATCGGCACCACCACCACCGGGGGCGGTTCGCTGGCGACCGGCGTTGTTGGTGACCGAATTGGGCGCCAACGACACCACCGAGGCAGACAGGGCGCCCTCTCTATAGGGACCCAAGGCGGGCACCTCGTCGTCACGCTCCAGGTCGGCCGGATCGTGCAAGGAGAACTCGGACGAGCCGGAGCCAGAGCCAGAAGCATCGGAATCGGTAGGGATAGCGCTGAGCCGCGGGTGCTTGACGGCATCTTGGGCCATGTCGGCGTCGCTCTGGAAAAACCGCACAGCGCGGGGCGACGTCTCGGCCGCCATATCGACGGGGAGGGGGCTAGCTGGAGCTGGGGCTGGGGCTGGGGCTGGAGCAAAGTCCAGCGGTCGTGGAGGACCTAACTGTCATCCGGAAGCCCGAGTATGTATCGATGCGACGAGGCGGGCGGTGGTGGTGACGAGTCACAGCCGGAGCGAGGCGGTCGGGGGCTTGTTACGGCGTGGCAGCCTACAGCTCCCGAGACGTTCTATGCTGTCTCAGAATGGCTGTTGTTGTCGGGTGCCATGCGGAGACGAGAAGCAGTATGTATTGTATGTATGTCTTGGTGCGAGGCCCGGGAGGGTGGTAGGTATCAAAGTGATCGACAATGGAGAAGATGGTAGCGTCGGGTACTGAATTGAATTTAAGATGCCTGCTATCGAGATAGGCACTTAGGCATGTTGCCGGTTACTGTTACCCCCTGCGCTAGTGTAGCTCGGGGCGGAGAGTCGGCTTCGTGATTGGACGGACGCGGCTGTCGAATCTCGGATGTTACCAGCAAGCTTAGGTGCTTCTATGCTGGACATAGCAGGTAGGCACTGTCGGTTCTCCTCTCGGTTAGGCTAGCTCTGCGTGCAGATTAGGTGCTCTTGCGCAGCATGTCATGCATCAAGCATCTGGTGGCTTGGACAGGGGCAGATGATGCTTGCAACCTCTGCCTAAGGCCGCTGTAACATTACAGTACCTACTTAGTAAGTAAGTACCTATTGGATGTCTTATGGGAGCCTGTAACAATCTCGATCGTACGCCTAGCTTCTGATCGTAAGATGTGGACGGTAGGGTTCACTAGTGAATAGCACTAACTTTTTTGTTTTTTAGAGCATTACTTGGGCGTTGATTGCCACCTGCCGGACCAAGAACTCCGCAGGAAGCACATTTGCAAGTAGGTGTAGCCGGGATCACTAGATACCTACCTACCTACTTAGTAAGTAATGTAGCGGGGAGTAATCGTGCAATCAGGGGGCAGGCATCCGCTGTACCCCGTACGCTAGTCTACCTAGGGGCCTTGGTAGGTACAGTAGTTAGTTGGGTACATGTACAGAGTACAGTATGCGGCAACCTAAAGTTTGATATACAGTGCATAATCCAATTGTTAGCTCCTTAGTATGTACTTAGTGTAACGTATCTGCCACCAGTTTGGACCATCCACCAGGTTGGACCACAACCCCTGTATTTCAATCATTCTACGCTAACCCAAATTAATATAGCGTAGAAATATGAAAATACAGGGGGTGTGGTCCAACCTGGTGGATGGTCCAAACTGGTGGCAGATACGTTATATATACAGTGTTAAATTAGAGCCCCTCAACGCGCGTTGGGAAGGAAGACGCGTGAAGTCGCTTACCTAGGTGCTTTTGACAACGGACCACTTAACGCTGGGCCAATGCACCCCGGGCACCTGTGGCGCGTAGTTTAGCAGCTGCAGTACATTACCTAGGAAGTACTGATTAAAAGTTACCTTAGCGCCCCGGGGGGGGTGTAGGTAAGGGTTGCAGCAAGGCTTTCGACGCTGATAAGCCTGCCTGCAATTGGTACAAGATATGTAACTCTTTCGACGGCACGAGACGATTGCTACAAGGCTTTTATATATAAAATGCTTATATTTTAAAAGTATCCTTTTCAAGCAGATTATCTAACCGCTGTACAACCATATCGAGTATAAAATCATATCCAAAATAAAAAGGTAAACAGCTGTAGAAAAAGTAGCTAAGCAGCTGTAGAAGGGGTAGCCGCTATAGAAGGGGTAGCCGCTATAAAAAGGGTGGTAGCCGTAGCTAGCTATATAAAGGCTACCCCTGTAGACTAGAGCCAGGTATATACCCCTAAAAAAAAGAACCCCACATAACTCTACTAATGGCATAGCGGATTGGCCACCCGCTTTGCTGCAGCTAGTACTCGCACACCTTAGGGTAGGTGTTCGAGTCCTGGCTGCGGCGAAGCGGGTGGCCCCCCCTTTTGTTTTTTTCCCCTATATTTCCGTAATATTTAACGGATATGATTACAGCAAGGCTTTCTAGCCGGATAGAGTTTTATTTTATATATAATTTGTATGTGGACATGGAATCGATCGCTCGACATGGTTTCGAACGTCGACATGGTGGATACCCCGTAAGAATTTAGTAAGGCAGTTCAGTAGACATGCTTTCCAATTTTCGACATGGTTGCTGCAAGCCTTACCTACACCCCCCCCGGGGCGCTAAGGTATCTACTGCCAACAAATTGTATAGCTATCAACACTCATGAGTATTGAACCTGATTAGCATTGTTTGAAGGCCTCTTTTCCTACTGTCTGGTTTGTATAGATTCAATATACATGGAGCATCTTTCTGTCATCTCATATGTCTACGAGAGTGCAGGATCCAGACGCGTCGCGTCCTCTGCGGTCTGCCTCCTGCACCGACGCTCCCCTCCATCATCGCCATGATGCATCGCCCAGTTTGGTGAAACCCGGGGGCTCGTTGGCCATGGAGGAGCTCCTTCGGCCCTTGATCGTTATCAAGGTTAGCTGGCATCAATTGTCCATCGCAGTCCCGCGCGACGCCTGCTAACTGCCCGCCAGCCGCACCCGCCTAAGCTCACCATCAAGCCTCGAAGCCTCCAACCGTTGATGCTCCTCCCGCGCGAACACCTGCGCCTGTCTTTCTTGGACCTCTCTTCGCCCTATGGAAGCTTCGAGTCCTCGGCCGCTTTCGAGGCCAACATTCGCATTCTGGAGCTCGAAAGCCGCATGGGCAACCGCCCCGTCGTCTTGATAGCTCGCCTGGAAAGCAATAGGACTGTTTACGTCATCGAACGACAGGCCAATTCCCTATATACCCTGTGCCACTTGGGTTCCTGGGTTGATCTCGAACAGCTTTGCGGCCTGGCCACCGTCTCCTGCTCGGCCTTGATACGCAAGCAACCCGCCCTCCGTTCCGAGCCAACCACGCATGTGCCCTTGACAACACCCCAAATATCTCACACGAACAAGAAGAGACGACTCGCTATCGAAGCCATCCAATCCCTCGTCAAGAGGCCGGCGAGATCCCGATCCATATCGGCCCTGTCACAGGCTGGAGAAGTGTCGAGGCCACCCACCCCAATTCAAGGAGGCAATGTGCTCGGTTCAGGAGGTGAGGCTGCCGCCCAAGATGCGCCGGCTCCTGACACTTCCACCCCCGGGCCGGGTGTAGAGTCCCAAGCAAGTCTGGTACAAGACCAGGACGATACTCTTGCCATGCCCAATGCTGAAGGCATTTTTGAAAATATTCGAAATCAGTATTTTGAAGCGTTATATCACTCAATGGTATGTATGCTTTGACTCATCCCACCCCGTTCCGCTGCTAACACAATGAAGGGGTCTCTAGCATACTTCGCTAAAGGCCCGCTATCTCGAGCACGTGCTGCTTTTCATCTTGATTGTGATTCTACATTAGAGATGAGTGATTTAGTGGAGTTCTTGAAAAGCCTGGTTTTGACTACTGTTCAAATCGACAAGAAATATCGCGAGACGATCCCGAAAATTCAATTGGAGATGAAAAGTATTATTGAGGAGTCCGATATCGAAAAAGGACAAGGGAAAGGCAAACCAAGAAAACGAAAGACAAAAAAGATGAGGCTAGGCAAAGACGGGCTATATCCTAATGAAGATGGTCATATCCGAAAATGGTGGGCTATACATAAACCCCAGCCTAACAACGATGAAGAATCGACCACAAAATCGACCGAGCAACAGGATATCAAGTTACAGACATCCCTGTTACGATCTCGAGAAACGCAGTTGCAGATGATCATCATTTTGGAGATTCTCTCCTTAGAGCCGCTGGTACTCCGCGAAAACGCGATCGATTCACAGCTTCCAGGCCTGCTTCCCCTCGAAGAGCCTCTTACGCCCAAAGCCATGCCCACCAAGAAACGAACGAAGCACAACCTTACTTTACTTCTTGACGTACACGCGGATCGACTATGTATCTGGCAGTCTACGGCCTTCGATGAATTCAACATGACAAATGAGTCCCAAACTGGCCCCAGACTAGAGTCACAAAGATCTTCCAAGTCCACATCGGACCCTCTAAAAGATTTCTGCGTCGATATCATCGTGCCATTGTGAGTTAACTTGGCAGCCGTGCACAGTTATTAACCGCTAACCCTATTTCAAAAGCTTCTCTGCAAGGCTTCCTGAGCAGTGCGACTCGATTAACAGGAAGCTCGGCGGCCCTGTCATGATGCCTCCTCCAAAATCAAGTCAGACGAAAACAGAGACGAATTCTAAGGCCAATGCTAAACCCGGTGCAGCGGTCAAGCGGCCAGCACGTTCAAACTCTACCAGGACTCTTGAGAATTTTCTGTCTAAAGAAACAGAGAAACATCGACGAAGCATGTCCCGAGGTCCGGGTGGCGTTATCGCATTGATGCGATCTGCAAGTACACCGACTATACCTCTATTAAAGCGAGAAGCAAGCGAGCCGTTGTCCTTGGCGAGCATACCGAAAGCAGATGCGAGCACATCTCAGGAGAGACAACCGTCCTCCACAGGTCCGGTGTCCGCTAAGCGTAGAGCCGAGTCCAAAGAGAAAAGAGATGCTTTTGTAAAGGCAGAGCTACAAGATGCTATTTCCACACTCAGACGGCCTAACAGAGAGGTCGTGGGGAAAGCCATGGCTGAAGCAAACGAGAAGCGAGCCGTTACAAGCTTGTCACAACTTCGTAGTAAGTTGAGAGACCTCGTAGAATAGAGTGCCAGCTAATTAGTTTTCAGAATCTAGGAAGCCAACACAACACAACCGATTTCAAAATGTTGTTAAAGCAACGCCAGTTGGAACCCGATTTCACGATGTTCTGGCAAAGGGAAATAACTCACAACCTGCGTTGTTACAACGGTTTAACACAGTAGCAGAGGAACAAGCTCCGCCATCCTCAATGGTTCCATCATCAGCACCTAGGAAGCGGAATCGTGAGACAGCTTTTGGGAGCGAGCCGCCAGCACGACGAACACTTGCCCCGTCGAGAACGGACCAAATCATGGCAACGCCCGCAAAATCATCAAACCTGAACCGCAACTTCCTCTCGGCCCCTCGGCCCGATGAAGGCATTGTGCTAGCATCATCACCTGTCATGTCTCGGAAGATCTCCCAGCCCAGCTTTGTAGCCAAAACCCGGCCTGCTACACTTGGGCATCGGGATAGTGGCATTGAGATGCCCCCGTCACCAGGAGGACTCAACGTCCTAGCCGAGACGCCCGTAAAGCTGCGACAGAACAACACCTTGGCCTCGATGGATAACTACGTAACCGTAACCCCCGTCAAGAAGAGTGGCGTTGCTATACCTGTAGCTGGGACCGAGGTAGACGACACCGAAAACAACCCCACGAGAAAATTGACCATCTTCGAACGACTAGGTTGGGATGATTACGACGATTTAGCATGATGGGATGGGATCTCATGGTGAAAGAGCTGGCGGAAGACGAAGAGAGGGTTCATCAGACGGATTGGCATGCATGAAAAAATATGAATCACGAAGGGCTACGAAACGAGAATTCTAATTCGGGGCTGGGCATACATAGCGTGCGTGACTGGTAAGCAAGCAAGCAAGCATTGCATTTCAAGGAGTTTGGGTTGCTCTTGGGGGTTTTACAAACACGGATATATACATTGCATGCGTACATATCAGTAGCGAAGTATTGTTCGCATCATCATCATCAAGTTCATAGACGCACAGAACAGGGTCGTCGGTATACATACATACATGGCTAGGAGCTTTCTTCCATGAAGCGTTGTATGTCTAGATAATAGGTACCTGGTAGGTTAGCTAGGTACGGCTTGATATTGACTGCTATATAAATGCTGGCTGGATAGCTCTGTGAAAAATGAAAATGGAAATAAAAATTGGGAGAAGGCGTTGTCATTCACTGGTTCTTCATCATAGTAGTATTAGTAGTACACGTATTTTCTCTTTCTAGACTTTAGCAACTGTCGGTGGATATGAAGTATTTGCAACGTGACCGGATATTCATCTCCCCGTGTTGAAGAGATTGCTTGCTTGATTCTCTCGGGCTCTCAAATATGCCGCTTTGGAGTTACTTCACATCTCATAGTATAGCACAGCCCGTCTATCTATCATATCGTATACAGACCGAGCGTAGACAGCCGTCATCTTCGTCGTCCCATCATAAATAAACCACTTGAATTACCACGACGCACCAGCCACCCACCCATAATAAGCCCATAGCCTATCTATCCATCTACCCTACCCAGCACGCACAAGCTCCATCTTCGCCCCGCGCTTGCCGGTAGCCTCATCCTTGACATCGCGAATGCGGACCCGGACCTTCTGGAACAGCTCCACGGAGGCCTCGTAGCTCCCGCTGAGCCTCAGCACATAGTCCTCGGCGTCAAAGACGCTCTCGGGCTCCGGGTCCGCGAGGTCGCGGAGGCGGATGAGGCCCTCGATGCCGAACCGCGGGACGAGCACGACGAACCCGTTGCTGAAGATGCGCATGACGAAGGCGTCTTCTTCGGCGACGCGGCCCTTGAGGGACTGGCCGACGTAGTACGCGACGCTGGCGCGGCCGGCCAGCTGCGCGTTGCGGTGGCGCACGTTGATGTTCTTGCACACGCCCTCGAGCCGGCCCCGGGCCCGCACGGCGGGGTGCATGGCCTCGTAGCCGATGGCGGCGGCGAGCTGGCGGTGCGCGACGAGGTCCGCGTACCGGCGGATGGGGCTCGTGAAGTGCGTGTAGATCTCCGAGGCGAGGCCGTAGTGGCGGAACTCGGGGAACGCCTGCGTGCCGGCGCAGAAGTACTCGGCGCTCATCATGCAGCGGGTGGCCATGATGCGGACGAGGGTGTTGAAGAAGGGCTCGCCGTCGGCGACGCAGGCGTCGAGGGAGTCGGCGAGGGCCTTCGACGAGTCGAAGCGCAGCTCCAGCCCGCGCTTGACTTTGAGCTGGTTGGCGAGCTCGTCGAAGTTGGTCTTGGGCGGCGCCCCGTGCCGGCGCAGGATCGCCGTCTGCGGGAAGGCCTCGTAGATCTTGCGCGCCACGCTGATGTTGGCGAGGAGCATGAACTCCTCGACGAGCGAGTTGGTGTCGAGTAGCTCCTTCGTCTTGACGTCGATCGGGTCCGACGTCTCGGATTCCATCTGGACCTTCACCTCGGGCGACGAGAGGCTCAGTGCGCCGGCGTCCATGCGCTTCTGCTTTAGCTTCTTGGAGAGCATAAGCAGTGTCCGCATGCCGCCTGTGAGGTCATCTTGCTGCGACGCATCGTCGATGCGTAGTTGGGCTTGTTCGTAGCTGAACGCCTCGCGAGACTTGATGACAGATTTGGTGAACCGCACATCCACGATGTCGGCGGAGGGACTCAACTCCCACAGGACGGAGAAGGCGTAGCGCTCCACGTAAGGTTTTAGGGAGCACAGGTCGGTACCTAGAAGCATCGGAAGCATGTCAATGCGCTTGTCGACCAGGTAGACAGTTGTGCCACGTATACTGGCTTCCGTGTCCATGGCATTGGCTGGCTTGACGAAATGCGACACGTCGGCAATGTGCACTCCGACCTCATAGTTCCCATTCGGTAACGGTCGGGCATGCAGAGCATCATCGATATCCTGGCAACCGACAGGGTCGATGCTGCAAATCAGGAGACCCCTTAGATCTTCCCTGTCTTTCCAGCCTGGATCGTCTGTGCTTGCAGGGACTTTCCAGTCGTGGCCCTCCTTAGGTAAACAGTCCAAAACAGTTTTGGGAAATGGCCGGTACTGCACGTCATACTCGAGTAGCAGGGCTTCGGTCTCTGCGGCCTTGGTCTCCAGTTCGCCCAGCGATCGGACAAAGTGACCAACAGGGTGTCTGGATTCGCGGTCCCAAGAATCAATGGTGACCAGGATTCGGTTTCCGAGAAGTTCGCCAGCCTGCCGTGTCCGTATCCGGATCTTCGGGATCTTCTTATCCATCGGGATCAGGAACACGCTTTCCTGCTTTCTGCCTTGCCTTGCTGTCTGGCTGACAGAAGACGGGTCCACATGGCCAACGTACTGACGCCAATTTCGTCTGATGACACCGACGACCTTGGCAGTCGGCTGTGGCCTGCCTTCGGTGGTTTGGCCTTGCGTCTTCTTCACCTCTTCCTGAAGAGCCCGCCTTTCTTTCTCTGTAACGACATCCGCCGCACCCTCGTCATTATCGGCGCTCTCATTCTTCGTAATGGCTTCCTCTTCGATGATCTTGGTAGAAGGCGCTTTCCACTGATCCTGCGGTAACACTTCAACCACTACCACATCTCCGTCTACAGAGCGGTTGATGTTATCTCTTCCGAGAATGAGAAGGGGTTTCGGAAAAGCGGGCACTTTTATTGAGCCCTCGAGGTAATTGTATGGTGACACGTTGAATATACCTTGATGCAACATGCCGCTCTTCACTCCTGTCATCATCTTGGACAAACTGAAGTATTCAGGGTAGAATAATTCAGTCTTTTTCTCCTTAGTAACGGCACGTTCCTGTGACTCGGCGATCATGTCTAGTAATCGTTCGGCATCCTTTAAGCCCGAGACGTAGTCGCGTAATTTAATAGCAGGAACATTTTCTTGTTTTGCCTTTTCCAGGTTACCTCTGTCATCAGATAGCATAACTGTGATCGGTATACTATTATTAGACTTAGTTCGACCTAGGTGGTCGTTGTACCACTTGACTGCGCGTCGGACAGCGCGGTCGTTGCGGTCGTTGATGCTCTCATCCTGCTCACGGTTTACATATGTCTCTAATCGAAACTCGTTGAAGAAAACATAGAAGCGCTTTTCTTGGCTCTTAGTTAACCCGATAAGCCGGTTGTACAACGGCAAAGATCTGTTGCGCAGTTCCTCGAGAACAGTCTGTAGAATGATAACGTCAAAAAAGGCAGACCCTTGCTCAAACAGGTCCATGGCATTCAACAACGCATTTGTGTCTGGAACAAGATAATGCCCCTGTGGATATGTCTTGGTGCCTGCCGGTCTGTCTGAGAGCACAAAGGGGCTCACTGTGATGAGAGTCAGTCATGATGAGCTTCTTGGCAATGAATGGAAGTTGGATGAAATGAGAGGAGCCTCACCAATGCCAGCAGCACTTCTTGGCGCCGAAGCAATACATGCTGAGCAGAGCCGCGAAGAGCACGGTATGTCTTGCCGCAGGTAGATTTCACGAACTATTTTCTGGACCTTGCCACTTTTGGTCGATCTCACATACACCTTGTTGGAAAGGTTGGACGCAAATGGATCCGTGTTGACGGATCTCTTGAGACTCGTCATCGTGCTCGTCTCCGTCGCCTTCAACGAATCAGATCTTCTGTTTATGTATTTATGTGTTTATGTCTCCAGATCCAGTCTGTCTTGGTGTTTGGGTGATGCACTGGCCTGGCGAGGTGTTGATGCAACTGGTTGAGTGAAGTGACGATATTGAGTTTTGACGTATTAAAAAAATGATGGCGGTAAATCGGGCAAATCAGCAGCAGCAACAGCGCGCCTGTCTGGCGTCTGACGGTCGCCTGTTTTGGTTTGCCGCTTATCGTTATCAACCCCGCCATTAGCCCATGGAACATGCAGCGGCAGCCGGCAACGGCCCGCATGAGTCTGTGCGCATTACAGGACTACGTACGCCGAAGTCACTATAACTGGGTTTTGATGCAAAACGATTGGAAGCCACTTCACCGGATCACAGCGCTGTCTTCGTTGGCTTCAAAAAATCTCCGCGGCCCCGGATTGGTGAAACGCACGACTGACAGGCTAATTACATATACATACATACATCCATAGCACATACATTATACATGGGCGTACATCCGCTACGTATCATCGACCACTCATTAGCGACCGTGCAGCAGATTGCCATTTCATGTACGCTGATAAAAAGTCGCCGAATCAAGGCAGAGCCCCCCATCTCACACCACCCTTACCTCCTTTTTTTTCTTCCTTTGACCTTGTTTACTGCCATGTAAACGAGGAACGCGACTTTGCGGAAGCACAATGATGTGTGTAGATCGCCACCGTCGATGCAATCAGTTACGGCCATGGTCATGAACACCGTCCAGTCGTGCCATGATCAGAGACATACATCCATGGACACACGCCTGTACAGCACAGCACAGCACAGCACTAAGTGGAATCCTGCTGTGCTGCGGAGGCCGGCGGCAGCGAGTAGAGGTATTTGGAAGACGCGGTAGGCGGTTTATACTGTGAGTCGACTGCAACGATCTCCATCGCGGGCAGCAGCCGGCACGCGGCGCGTTGCAACACCACGAGACCACCCCTCCATCTGCACCTTATCTGGAGTCCACCATGTGCGCCGCGTCGTCGCAGTGCCTTCGCGCGAGACCCGACTCCAGCTTGCCTCGATGGGGAGTCTTCCGCAGCATCTGGCTCCACGCCCCAAGACGCCAAAACGTGCGGAGTTGTGTGTCTACGAGTCTCCCGCCCCTAATAGTGTTGATAATACAGTGCAACAGCCGACAATGCAAGTGTACGTCCTTCGCCACCGACGCCGGGTACAGCACCATGCCACTCCATTGCAGATGAGCACTGCTCTCTCTCTCTCTCTCTATCCCTCCCCCGTGAATACGAGTACAAGACAAGACATCCGTCATCTGGGGGCCTCTAGTCATATGATCGGCGCCATTCAACCGGACATTTCTGCCATATTGGTCCCTTGTGAGGACATGCAGCACGTTGCGGATCGCCTGTGGCGGTGGTATACTGCAGCCACCGAACCCGCCTAAGCAAGCGAAGCGAATTTTGCCCACGCTCTGCGCGCGTTTATCTTATGAGTGTGCGTGCGCGCTGCTGTGGGGGAGGGTGGGCCATGAGCCACAAGCTGCTGTAGCTACCACATACAGTTTTCTGTTGGACAGCGCAGAGCTTTTGTGAGAAGTGACAGACTCACACTCGCGCAGCATTCGCATGATCGATCTTTGTGTGACGTGATGCTGAGGCACCTCGACTACATGTCCTACACCAGCCACGCGCACGACAAGAAGCTGTGCCACCGAGATCGGCCACGGTCTGCGTGGAGAAAGGGATCCCGGGGCGGGCTAGGCTGCTCGAGATCGACAATATCTAAATTCGACCTCAACCGTACACATAGGAAAGCGCTCAAGGGGACCCGGTCAACGACGTCCTGGTCCCTATCTTTGTGTAATACCCTGGTGCGCGTGACGAGGTAGATTGGCGAGATGGCATGATTTAGCCCGGTCGACATCATGTATCCATTACGGGGCTATGGAGAAGTGGAAATCTGGCATTTTGTTTCAGAGCGCCAAACCATCCTAACCCTCAACCAGAGGCGTCGACAGGAGTTCTGCACAAGACATCCTCTCTAGCTTGCGGCCTTTGTAATAGTGACCTTGTGGAGCTGATCCATATCGTGCCCGGCGATCATACGGCAGCCCTCAATATAGAGAAAGTGCCGTGCCGGACAGTATGGGCCTTGCTAACAGATTTACAATGACCCTCTGCTAAACTTGGATACTGTGGCGTGCCCTCACAGAATGTGGAATATCCCCCCAGCGAAACAAGCCCCCCTAATATCATGAACATCACAACCCTATGGGGCAAGGCACAGGGGCTTCACAGACAAGGGGAACACATATTTGCTCAGTGAAGAGTCCTAATTATGTAAGAGAAAATAGTCTCTCTACACTAGATTAGAACATAGGGACATGTAAGGGAACATGTACAAACATAGCCTATCACATTAAATTAGAATATAGGGTCATGTCATGAGCTACCGAAACGAGAGCCTATGACCAAGCTCCTGGAAAGCTATCCGAGGATGCTGTAGCACGATGCAGTCTGTGGTCCCTTCAGATGATCACCTTAGTGCATCGCTAGGGCAAAGCGACGACGACACCGCCACTTTCCCGAACTTAGCAGGAGCAACGGCGCCAACTAAGAACCAGAGATGTAACTAAGCTCCCGAGATCTCACCATGCAACCGGTATGCTATGCTAGCATTGTCGGTGAAGATGGCCAGTCCATTCGAAGGTCTGGTAGTCCGCTAATGCGCGGACACTAGCGACTAGGTTACCTAGCTGCCATTACGTCACCCCTGCAATGCGGCCGCTGGTGCTAAGATCTGCACGGTATAGCACTCTCTAGGGCTGTAGGCGCACAAGCAAGGACATGATCCATATGCATCGGAACAGAGCGAGGGGAGGGGGTATGGATGGCATCAACAGATGGCAGGGAGCCTAAAGGGTAGTTAGCTAATTAGTTAATTAGTTCATTCATGGGTTTGTAGGACTGGATGGGCTGATTTGACTCACTGCCAATTGTTAGACGTGGGTTTGTGGGAGCCTGCAAGAGCGGGTAGCAGGGGTTCACCCGCGCTGTTGTGATATGCACAAGCAACGGGCGAACAGGTAATACCTAAACTTGAGTGTTCTTGGTGGGCGAGTGGGCGGGTGGGTAGGTAGCTAGGTCGGTTGTGGGATGAATCCCAGATCGTGGAGTGCACACCTTGCAGCCTATCAACACCCTGTGCAGGCAGACGTCAACCTGAGACTGCCGAAGGAGGGCGGGCGACTACTACGTAGATACACCAAGACCGGGCGTAAGTTTCTCTCGCCGTTGGTCCCCGTCCTGGCTGCGCCGGCCAACGGCCAACCAGAGCAGAACGCCCAGGGGCGCTGGAGAGGCTGAGACTGAAACTGTCGTCGACGAGCCTGCTCGGTTGATTCGGAGCGAATAGGCCGGATAAGGGACTCGAACAAGCCGCAATGACACGAGAAGATAAGAGGTCCATGTTTCGTGGAAGGTCGTATTGCCAAGAGCGAAGCGACGCAAAGTCATACCGACTTGTGTGCAGGCCGCAGCTTCGCAACGCCGATGGGGGATGCAAGACCATCTGGGAGATGCTCGACTGCGGAGGCGCGATTGGGCGGCCTCGACAAGGTGCAGCGACTTGCATTTGACGTGAGAGAGGGGTGGGACGTCCAGGCGCCAAGCTGATCGCTCATTCGCAGGCCGGTCTGGGGTTGGAGCCGGGTTCCCAGCATCAAAGGGTGTCAGCTGGTTGGATAGCGAGACCTCGTTGCAAAGGCTCGGGCCAATGGCCGCGCGCCCAAGCCGCATGCCCCTGGTCTGTCGGCCTCCTCACTGGTCGCTTGGATCCCACCTTGTCCCCATCCTACACACCCTCTCGTAGGAACAGCGCGGGATGGTTGTGTTTCCAGGCAAGTTCTGGGCCTTTGACAGAAAAGTAGGCCTCCTCAATCTATCAGAGACCAACTGAGTCACCTGAGGATGCCCGAACGCGCTCCTGATACCGGCATCTTCCTGCCTCCTCGACCGAGGGCGGCGGTTGTGAGCTCAGTCCAAAGCTCCACGAGAGCAGGAAAAGGTTAGAGGAAGAGGCAAGTCGCACACGGAACCTGCCCGCGAAGTGAGGGGTAAGTACTAAAATGGGGTCGGGGCAAGGCAGCGAAATGGGGAACTTGATAACACGGCTGTCTTCGGGGGTCTCGACTGTCTGGTCTGTTGGTCGTACGGTCCGCTGCGCTCCCGAATCGGAGTATTTGCCAAGAGCGACGGTCCGGTTGGTTCGACGAAGGGTGATTGGAAGTGGACAAACACGCATGCCTAATGAAAAAAATGCAACTTTGAAACGACTGCGACCTACGGGATAATTAAAGAAGATGGATCCAAACGGCCTGAAAATATGGTAACCATTCAGCGGTTCAGGCAGGTGGTTTCAACATTATGGCATAAAGTGATAGCGACGGCCGTTCTTGGTAGGTTAGGTGCTATCAACACTATCGACGCTATCAATCGAGAGGCTTGCCTCCTCCTATCAGCCAGAAGTATTCCGGTTGTGGCCTCGTTATTATTCAGCTGTGGCGTACCAACTATCACTCGTACGGTATAGGACGTCAGTCCGTCAGTCCCCCTTAGCCAATAGAGTCAGATGATAGCACGTCCAGACACACGCGGACATCAAGTAGGCATGTCGAGGCTAGATCCTCAATATGTCTTACACTACCCGACGACATCGTTAGCTTTATCGCGGTTTCGACCCAACGCTCGTACACGAGGTCGATACAGTGTATAAGCTTAGTCTATCCACCTCCCACCCCATTGCCGACGTTCCAGTCAAAAGTACGAGCTCGGCGACGCGGTTGGGGATGTGCCGCGCACTTGCTGCCCCGTGAGTGCATTGGCTCAAGACTTTGGCAGTGGCCAATCTCGTATGAATGTTTACATCTAACACTAGCGGCTGCGACGGACGCGGGTGTGACTTCTTGTGGCTAGGCCCGTAACACCCACTCGCGGGTTGAAGGGTGGGATATTATCCCATGTCGAGCTGACCGTCAGTATTTCTGATAGCTGAAACGCTTCGACCTACTAAACTATGTAGAGCGTACACTGGAGGGACAGATCGCCTATCCACACCTGTGGTCGATGGAGAGCAGCTGCAGGTCGACGAATGTGCGAAGCTCGAAATGCTTGGCTGCAGCATCGTGCAGTAGTCTCCTGTATAAATAAAAGACGGCGTCGTCTAAGTAAAATGGATCATATGAATAGCCGATATCATTATGGCTAATGATTTAATAGTCTCCTTAGTAGTAAATAGCACAAATATCAAGTTAAAAATATTATTCCCTAGAAATAACTCTTTGAAGTTTTTGTTTTCTCAAAATATTACCTAGAGTGGTGATGGCAAACTTGGAAGAGTTAACTCCATTCCGTTGTATCCCATATCCCGGGAACTACCGATGTCGAAACATACCTACATTAAGAGTGAAAAATACAAGACTTTACTCTACTCCTTTCGTGATGGTCGTGTTCTTATTCATGAATTCAAGTCAGAACTCTTCAGAATAGTAGCTAGCTCGGTGTACAATCTACGCAGTGACACGCAAGACACAATACCCTAGGTTAGCTACAATATCGAGGCCACAAGCATCCTTCGCAAATCTGCAGCTGTGTCCATAGTTGGGCATCACGGGTTACATGGTAGTATCTACCCGGGTAGTCTAGCGCACGATGTTTGTCCTCGAGTGAATATTTGTCTACTGACACCCGCTTGACGCCCCCGGGGGCCAGTTCCTAGACAAGCTAATGACACAGACAATATACACAGTAGTTTGAAGGGTGGTTTGGGGAACACAGATAATTCAGAGACATCGGTGTTTGTACTTTCAGATGCCAGAGAGGTATGTTTCGTAGACATGGAACCACACAAAGACCGACCAGACTGGTGAAGTCTGCCCAGCGCAACGTAGCATTCGCATGGCGCGGCATATATCATTTTATGTATCAAATATGGGATCTTGTTTCCACGATTCGTATCTGAAACTTATCTTACGATACATAGAAAGACGCAATTTGGAACCTGTAAGATAGCAGATACATAGCCCAGCTGCGTGGATCGGCCGGGTGCATTAGACCTGTTGTATCCAACAGGCAGGTCGCAGCATCCCCTCGTATGTTCCGTCATAATCCTATTGGGGACCACCGCTGGGTAGTCAAATGACTATGGATGCGGTGGCTCTAGTAATTAGGCTCTTCTTGAAGCTTCTGTTCAGATATTAGGAGCGTTCGTTGGCTCGACGTGAGTCCAGCCAGAGCAAACTCCGAGTAGACACGTTTTCGGCCGATGTAACAGGAGTCGTTGAAAAGACAGTAGTTGACTTTAAGCTCCGGCAGTCAGGCCGTCGGGATAAACCTCTATCTCCTATTAGCGATCGAGGCTGTGCAAGGGGCGTAAGCGCCGAGGCGACAATGACAGGAAGGGTAAGCCCTGGAGGGTAAATCATCTGAAGTCTCGCACATTCTAACTCGGGAAGGTAAGTCAAGCTCTAGGCTCACAACATACCGAAGGCGATAGGCGAAGTCTCAACGCCTTGCAGTCTGGTCGAAGGTGAGGTCATCGAATAGGTCAGGTGGGATGATCAGGGTCCTCAAGCGGGGCAACACGATGCTACCGGAACCACACAAGCAAGACTGTATGCCATAATCGACACCCGTAAAAGGGATGGTCTAAGGGTCGGTAGAGCTAGGGAGGTCGCGGACGAAGTGAAATACCGTCGACGACCAGTACCGACTGCTGGGCACTGTATGAGTCAGTCAACAGTTCCTTGTCGAGGGGGTGTGGCGCTAAGATGGGAGGAGTTGAAACTTGTGTATAAGGAATGGGACATTGACTTTGCAGTCACTACTTACATGACATTGCACACGCGTGCGCTTGTTACAGAGTGGTCCTCTTGACCCGTTTCGACACAGCCGATGTACGTAACTCAGATATGCGGCAGTCTTCCAAATAATCAATAAGCAGGATGCCGGACGGGTCCCGATACTTGTCATGTCAACTTTCGAGGACCGATACTCGCTCCTGGACGGCATAAATCTCCCATTTCGACGCTTTAACTCGTTTCATCTCGGACGGAAGACGTAGTCATTGCATTAGACCGGTGCAGCTGGTGGCTGATTGACGCGTGTTAGTAAACCCCGACAAACCGGAGCCCAGCTGAAATGCTACTACGGAGAATTAAGTGTTCCCGGTTATAAATGACGAAGCATAGCCATATAGGTAGGTCTCTATAGCGTTTCTTTTTACGTTGACGAGTATCAGATATAGTGCGGTGTATTCCAAGTAGTTGGAACGGATAACATCAGGCTTGTCAGTCATATGTTGGTAAGCCTGCTAGATGGCTCGCACAGACGATAACCGAAATGAGCTAAAGTACGCAAGATAACATCTCTCTATACTCAATCAAGTTAAGTCTAAGATCGTATAACATATTATGTAATACATACAATGCCAAGGAAGCGAGCGTTATACGATAGACTCGCTTTGCGTGAGTAGTTGCAGGCAATTCTCAAGATCAAGAGTCTTTTCCGGGCGCCGCATATTTTGACCCAGCGACTAAGTTACAAAGTCGCTTTGTGGAACGTTTAAGGTTACGTCAAACGCTTTAATTATGTCCCATGACATGAGTGTCCTGTGTTTACTTTCCCGAAAGAAGCCTCCGAGACGATTGGAACATCATCACGAGTGATCTGCAGCGGAAACGCCCACCTGTTCGTGATCACTGGCGCCAAGACTTTCTTCATCGTTTTGTGACTAAAACGCCGCGTAGAGCTAAATTGCACAGCTAAGTACACGGCCCTATTCAAACTCGACTTTTCTCTTCTTCGAAATCTCGAATGAAACCGGCCGGCCTTCATGGCCACCTGATGAATGATTAATTCTACGATGATCCGATCTACCAGTCAATTTGATGCGAAATAGAGTTATTCAACGCGGGCCGATTCGCGATGGACCTAGACCGTCCGTACCCGCGGGCCGACTGTGCTATGTATCTTGATCGATTCGATGGCTATACCCATTGGTTCCACCGTTGAGGCTACCCGCGGACTAGTCCAGCATTACAGCGTCCAACTGTATCGCGTGACAAGAATAGCTTCCCAGTAGGTAGCATCGTCAAAACTCAAGACGTCGGACCAGTCTCTCGCGCCCCAGTTCCCTGCGCTCAAAGGCGGTACAGTACAATCCGTATACTAATAGTAATAGTAGAATTGCGACCGCTTACGCATCGCCAAGGGATAACATGTATAGTAGGAAAACATACAGCGACTTGAATAGAGAAACTAGTAGTATACTGTAGATAATGCACCCGAATACCCTTGCAGAACATAGATAGAATCCTCTTCTGATTGGCTTGCTTAGGTCGAGAACGAGGATTTAAGTCTAAAGTCTATATGTAGTGTAATCCAGAATTGAGAATGTGAAACAACCTTGGAAGTACAACTGTAACTGCGCCACAAGGCTATCGCAGAACATCCAGGCGTACACGCGGTTAAAGGTCGACACGAACCTAATCCTGATCAGGCAATTAAGGTACGCTCTTCGAAATCGACTTCGCTATTCGTGAAAGTGGGTGAGCGAGTGAGTAATCATTTGCCATTGCCATTTCCAACTACTCTTAGACCCGCCCAAGAAGTGGCAGTTTGAGACAATACTGCCGCCTGTTCCACATATAGGACGTAACCCTCATAACATCGCCGTGCATCGCATCGCATCGCATCGCATCGCATTACATGGCCACGCATCGTGATGGAGAAGGGTTTCGGCTCATAGATAGTGCGTGTGCAAAAACGCGTTTCGCTTTCTTTTCCAAGACTGAACAACGTGTCCTCGGCGCGGAGGCTGTATCCATCCCGGAGCGAAGCGCGTCATCTTCCTCGTCTTCCTCGTCTTCCTCGGGTGCCATTACGCCTCTCTCGTTGCCGACGATATAGTGCTGTGTAGGGATATTGCTCGAATCCCCGGACTTTACGCGGCCGGCGCGGCTAGTATAGATGGAGGTGTGTGCATGTCATCAATCAATGTCATCCGTTCTGCGGGCATTTACTTACTTACTTACAGTAAGTATATTGCCTCTTGCTCGATGTACGGAGTATTACGCTCGGTAATCTTATGCCTGCGACCATGCATGCCATCGATTCATCATCGTATTATCATGGACAGAGCCCTACCCTCTCCCCTCCAAACAACGCCATCGTCGTCTTATCTCACTCTCCGACGCCTATCGCGTACAGGCATGCTTGCAACTCTTTGCATGAGTCTATTCAAGTGGGCTTGAAAACATCATCTTGACCCCTGTCCTTCCGTTCTAGGTGTTCTTGGCCTGCCTCCGCTTTACCGGTTGGCGCCACAGTATGGCATAATCATTAGTACCATCATCATCATTGCCGTTAATGAAATATAGCGTAGGCGGCGATGCTTGCGTGATGTACTTTTGTTTAAACCCTCACCAGCCCCAGCGACACCCGTTTGTAGCTGTCTGCTGCCCAATGCTGTATGACCCTGGGTGCTTATACGCTACTGTGAATGGAGTGATTTAACTTGGGTACATCTTCCCTACGTAGTAATTGCTGCTAAGTACTTGAATAGGATGTAGTGTCTAGTAGAAAGTACATGATGGGTCTACCTGATATATAGGTACTTTCGAATCTGACCAGGGCTTATCCCGAGGTCATTCGTCTATACCTACATTCACCCCACGCATTGGTTATTACACACCTGTTCTCAACATGTAGGTACCCCTCTTCATCTACAGAGTACACAATCACCATTTCTCAACACATATCCTTACGGTAGTCTAAAACAACGGTTCATGGTATCTAGGGCGCCCATGTCCTCCGAAATCTGCGATTATTAACGGTAGCAATGACGATGCAAGTTGATCAACAGTCGATTATCTAGCATAGGCCATATTCAAGGCCTGTATCGCTTGCTGTAGGTATAGGTAAAGCATCCAAGATGCCCACGCAACATCTTGCATGCCCCCCTGCTGGACTAAGAAACACTTTCACAATACCTCGTGAAATGGAAATAAATGCTCCAACCAACACCATCATCGGTGGACTACCCGTCCGTCGATCCACCCACCCATCAACAACCGCCCCTCCATCCTCTGTCACTCTGTTTGCCTCCCGCTTCTAGCTTCGAGCTTCTAGCCTTCCCTCCTTGACATTGCTCGGTTCCATCAGATAACATTGATTCTCTATTGGTGATCAGGGTCCTCCCGAAGTCGAAGCCGGCTCTCTATAATAGGGAATATAGTAAGTATGACAGCTGTGCACCAGGAAGGCTGTTGCTGTACAACTACTGCAGCTGCCCGTCTCCCACACCAGACGCAGACCCCAGATTCAACCCGCAGCGGCCCTGTCTATAATATCGTTACGCTGAGCAATAGTCGAGAGACCTAACAACAACAACAACTCTATAAAGGAACAGCGAGTCGTTCACGTCTCTTGACAACTATCCCAACCACATTTTGCGGTTTCGCAAGAACTACCGGCCTGGGCAGACTATTGAAGGATCTCGTGTAAGACGAACAGTACCTCAGCTTACGGCTATTGCCTAGATAGTCCCAGTTCTGTAATAAAGGTAGCTAATAACACGCCCTTGTTGGACAGAAGTTCGGAGCCGCCTCTTATAACTCCCCGCCCAGCTTCGCGTGCTGCCTCTGGTTTGATTTCGGCCAACGACTCATCTGAGAATGCCTGTTTCTATTATTAAGACTCAGACCCTTGTCTTGCCTTGCCAGTTCCTTTGCTTTTTCCCTCTCTCGTCTCTGCCTCTCACTGGCGTTATCTGCGTTCATTGGGCGTGGTAACCGGCGTAGTTCGAACACACACGGCTTAGTTACCGAGTTAAGGCGCAAGTGAAGCCGAAAGCGCGATATCTCATAAGAAGTCTTTTGCCTAACGAAGTAGAAGAACAGCCCAAAAGCAAAAAGAGAAGATTAATTGCACGGAGCTGTTCTCTCACTCGGTGTTTCGTCTCAATGCCCGCGAGAGCCATCTCGAGCTTCTCCGGGGATCCGATAGTCCATTCGCCCATTGATCCGCCCACTTTACTCGAGCCGCCTGCTCCCTGTTGGATTTCCCTCA
The DNA here is from genome assembly GCA_025201785.1 of Xylaria longipes. NCBI lineage: Eukaryota > Fungi > Ascomycota > Sordariomycetes > Xylariales > Xylariaceae > Xylaria > Xylaria longipes. Next base: position 151,732 of record MU619695.1, read on the forward strand.
TACCAGACAGCGACGGCATCATCGCTGTCATCATCATTATTCCGCATGGTCATCATCGCTAGCTCCCATCATCCGAAGCCCGGTTGTCCTCATTCCTACATACTATAATATCATATCCGCAAACAGTGTTAGACTATTACATGTAAGCGTACAAGCACATGCCGACCCCTGCCCCGATACCCACATTGTCGACGTACGTACTTTATAAACCACATCGAGGGTCCAGAGGACATTGGATGCTGCTGCCAGCTAGCTGCTGCTTGCTGCACAAGAGTATCGGGACCCTCTCACTCGAATACCCACCCCGGACCATCATCTGCCACACGCGGTTCGTTCACTTCGTTTGCCTATTAGTCGACTGGCCCTCGATGCCCCGCGCCGTCTTCACATGAAAAAACAGACGGACACGGCAAACACCAAGACCAGGCACACAGGCATATATCCGCGCGGGCCAGCGTACAGACCCAACAAGACCAACACAGGCTGACAGATTGCTCGTTGGCAGGCTAGACGAGCAGGCAATAATACGAGCAAGGACGTGATTCGGCACTGCGCCAATCTACCAATTAGACACGAGAGCAGTCCTGCCTTGGAGTGGGAGAGACGATAAGTTACCTCGTCCGGCTGTAAGTGGTACCCCAAGTCCTCCTCATTGCCTATCTCCCTGCCCCGATGCCTCGATGCCTCCCAAGCCATGAAACCCTGGTCCTTCGCCCGACTTCGCCTGAGAGATCTGGAGTATACCTACACTACGATAGCAGGACTATCTTGTCTTGCTACGGTAGCGTGCGTACTGTACTGTATACTCCACGGCCCCGTACTCGCACTACTGCGCAATGCCCACAGATGCCTGCGGCATCCACTTCGACCTACATGTACCCTCGCTGGCCCCTGCTGGGTACCTACTACTACTACTACTACTACCTACCACCTACTACTGAGTACTACTTGCACCATTAACAAGACTAATTCTTCGTTTGCAGTTAGGCAGTTGGTGTTTTCTTCTCCTCTCGACCTCTCCCAATCGCGAGGCCTGGTCCCCGTCCCAAGTCCCAGCTCTAATCCTCATCCCAGACTTTGCCTAGGCTAATCCCAAAACTCTCTCTCGCAGCCCCCCCGGCTTCATTTGAGTTCAGTTCCCTCTCGCACACGCCCCCTCGTAGTCTCACACCCGCAACCACCCCCCGCGCCCACTCCTCCCACGCGCTATCCACACGCCCCGGTATATACTGGTATATATAGTGCTTTATAAGGTCCCATACAGCAGCCCACGCTCGTCTCTCCCAACCACAAACCACCACTCCCCCCCCCCCGGTCCCTCACCCCCTCCCGCTAGCTCGCTCGAGGCAGCCAGACGGAGACGCATTACACACAATCCCCACCCACCCACCAACGTCCCACCCAAACCCAGTCCACCCAGTCCACAGCAATCCACAATCCCACAATCCACCCTGCTCCTGCTGCTGCTGCTACCGCTGCTGCTTGCCATCCCTCCCAAGATCTGCTACCTTGGCTACCTTGCTTCCCACTTCGCGCGCGTCATTCTCACCAAACCACCCCGAACCTCGTCCTGCGGTTTGCTCGTCCATCCAACTATATCAAGACACGTCGCTCTGCAGGCACCGCCCTTCTCCACGTCCCTTCCCGCCGCCGCGACGCCGACGACGCCGTTTGACGTTTGGTCCTGTAGGTGCCGCCCAGCCCAACGGCACTGAGGGTGCGACCATCAATCCCGCGACCATCAACCCTGCCGCCCTCAATCCAGGTAAGTCCAAAGTCAGTTTCTTTTAATCTTCACTCCGTCGCCGTCTCCGTCTCCGTCGCCGTCACCATCGCTATCCCCGTCGCCTTGTTGTCTTGTCCTGTCCTGTCTTGTCTTGTCTTGTCTTGTATTGTGTCTTTGCATAGTCCCGTATGAGCTCTCCACTTCTTGAATTCTATTTTTATAGTTCTTGTTTTTGTCTTTTATAAACTCTCGTGCTGCATCCTCAGTCGAGTCGATCCCCATGTCGTCGTCGTCGGCTAGCGGGTCTTGCGCGCAAGCTGCCGTGCCATCTTTGTGCGCCCGTCGTGTGCGCGCTGAGCATATCGAGACTTCCTCAAATGGGCATCGCATCCGTTTCTCCATCTGTTCATTCCTTCGTTCGTGGCCGCCACCGCGCTATCAAAGATGACCAGTGCCTTCGCAAAATCCGGCACCCCTGTCGCACCGTCCCTTGCTACCGGCATTGGATGAATCACCCACCGTCGCGGTGCCGCTATGGGTGCGCCTTCTTGCACGGTTCAACAGCCGTCGTTGTGGTGGTCGCGACAATTGTCGGCTTTCTTGTGTTTCTTGCTTGCCGTGTCTCGCCCAGTGTCACGACATGTCGCCGGGTACAGGCTGGTTGCTGACCTACTGCTCTCTCATTGCACAGTAATTGCAGCAAACTCCCGAGGTTTGAAGCGGAGTCGGTCCCCCGACACCTATCAAGACGCGACGCCATCTGAAACCCTGGATGATGGTGAGTCTCACCCACCCTCTGTTTGACTTTGTGTACCCTGCCTGCGCCCTCTCGCTGCTCGCGCACTCGGATTACTACGACCACGCCTACTAATTACAGACCTCCCCGCGCTGCACGTCTTCTCTCTCGCTTCTCATCCTTTACGTCAGTGTGGGAAAACGTGGTCGCCGTCGCCATAATACGAGCAGCAGCGGCATGGGACGAACAGTGGCTTTTGTCGCGGTCACTAATTGATGGGCATGGCCTCTTTACACTTACTAATCTTTCCATCGCTTCGCAGGTGATTCGAGACAACCAAGGAAACGCGGTCGCCCTATGAAATCCCGAACATCTGATAGCTATCCCGACCCTGCGAATCATAATACAACATCCATCCCTCCTCCAATGCCTCAGTCTATACCGCCGCAGACTCCCCAGTCGCAAAATGCGCCGCTACCGGCACAGCCCGGGGGCTACACACCGGCCCAAGCTTCCCCTCCGCCGAAGACCACGCCCAGCAAGACGACCTTAAAGGCTCTCCCGACCGTCCGCGACCACACAACTGATCAACTCAATGAGGCTGGTGACGAATACATACCGCGCGAGACCGATGAGGCTGGAGAGAAGAAGGTCATGCCCAATGGGCAGCTGATGGGCGGCCGCGAATATCGATGCCGAACCTTTCTTGTCCCAAACCGAGGAGACAAGTTATTCATGCTCGCTACCGAATGCGCCAGGGTCCTAGGATACCGAGACTCATACCTGTTATTTAATAAGAATAGATCGCTCTACAAGATCATCGCGAATCAGGTTGAGAAGGATGACCTAGTTCAACAGGAAATACTCCCCTTCTCGTATCGGTCCAGGCAGATCGCCATCGTCACCGCTCGATCCATGTTCCGACAGTTTGGCAGCAGAGTCATTGTAAACGGTAGGCGAGTGCGCGATGACTACTGGGAGGGCAAGGCGCGAAAACAGGGATTCACCGAGGCCGACATGGCCGGCGAGAAGAGGCCTGGCGCTGCCAAGGCTAGAGAAGCGGCAGCTGAGGCGAACAACATGGCACCACTTCAGGGCGGACCTCAAGGTGAGATCATGTACACGAACTCACACCCCTTCGGCAGTGCTCCGCAGCCTCTCGCGCAACCAGGTATGATAGGACCGCCAGGAACCTCGACAAGAATGCCCATGATAACAGTACCAGATCTGAATGACACGAGGACGCGCGACTACAGCAACTTCATCAAGGGAGGTCCACGCCAGGAGATCACTGGTCCGGCTTACCAGGACAGGACACAACCGACCCCACTGAGCGAAATACACCAGCAAGCCCACCACGCCGCCGAGTATAACCGCAGTCTGAACCAAGGCCGTGAGATCCGGAGCGAATATTTGCAGAATCTGTGGAGGAGGCCGCACGACCAGCCGACGACCTCGCAGCCCGTCGTCACGGAACCCAGCCTACCCACAACGAGACCTGGCCAGTCGCCACACGCCACACCCGCAGGCCTGGCGTCTGGGATCCTTCCCAACCAAAGCCCTCAGTTGATGATGACCGCGCCGCCATATTCACAGCCTATTCATTCTCAGCAGCCCATGGGCCAACCTACGATGCGCGCCATGCCCCAGCCGACAAATCAGAAACAAGCCAGACCACCCAGTCTCCAGTCGACCCCAAGTGGCATGTCACAAGGTGCGCCGGCGTACAACTATGGTTCCTCAAATCACATGTGGGGACCTCCTCAAACACCGCAGGCTCAACAGTATGGTTATACGACGCAGGCACAGGGCTCGCCTCACCCCCAGCAGTCGCCAGCCCCTCAACTACGCCAGCCTGGTGGAACGCCTCAGATGCAACCTGGCGCGATGCAATACCCCGGCATGCAAGGCCTGCCTCACGGTTATCCGGGTCAAGGACAAGGAATGTATCCTCCCGAGCAAACTCCGAGGCAGTTCATGCCCCAAAACCCAGGTTCTGGACCTGCCGTCACATCGGCGTGGACAAATCCCCATACTCCCGCAGGTGGCAATTGGTGGCCCAATCAACCTCAATGATGGACAGGTGCCCGGCATTTATCATGATCTCCGCTTGATCAAGACGCACCCATCGACATGGCATTCTGCATAAGCTATTACGGGGTTCCCTTTGGTTTTATTGTTGCGGTCTTGTTTGTCCTCGGTGGCCATAGAGGCGTCCAAGAGGGACTTTCCGTTACGTATCTAAAAGTCTTAGTGGCATCACGCTGATGAGGCATGATTATTACTACCGGAGTTGGATAGCATTTGTCATGCGCATGATACCACACGGGTTTCTGTTAGTTCTATTCATACCGCTGTGGATGCTGTCCACATTCGCTTCGGCAGGCTGGTAGCCTTCTACTTGACGCTGCCTGGTCTCCCGGTCCAGCATCTGAATTAGTGGTAAGCCGCGACGTCGGTTCACCACGAATCAGAGAATCACGCATGTGTTCAAATCGCACACAAGATAGGACGGATTCGCTTATACACGAACATGGGCTGGAATCGTGTCTGAGGAAGGACGACCCTTGAGAATGGCCATGGCCAATACTCCATTAGGTGGTTTCTTCTCTCAGAAGCCGACGAGACGTATCCGGGAGGGGATGTCTCTCAACGAGTCTTCCTCGTAATTCATTTTTCATCGAAATCTACTGGGATATCCAATTTTGGCGAGGCTGGCTTGTTGTTCGTTTTGGCTCTTGCATCCGAGCTTGGTTATTATACCCCTTGTGTTTGATTTTCAAGCTGTGCGGCGGTGGGAGTTTTCGATACACGCAAATACGGCAGCATGGAAGGAGTTTGCTACATCGGTTTTTTCTTTGGATAATGCTCTCACATTTGCGATTCCCGTCTCATTCCTTGGTTTCCGGTCATCTGGCTATACCGTCTTTGTCCCTTCTTTCTACTCGCAGCGCATCATTGATGGATACATGGGGAGGTTATCTACGTACTCGGCTCATTGAGTGAGCGGGTACGGGGCTTGCCGCCAGAGCAGTATCTTTATTTATTTTTTGTCTCATTTTGTATGTGGGTAATTTGCATAGGGATACCGGAGACCCGATCGGGGGCGGCAAACTTGCTCTTCTTCTTGTTATTCTCTTTCTAGCGGCCTTGACTTCGGCCTCGTTTCATTGTGTGGTACTGTTGATGAGTTTACAAGGAGTTGCGCCACGGGCAATGCATACGCGCAGCCACGTAATACTACTTTTTACAAATATGCATTTCGCTGTCGTTTGCCTGCTTGTTTATAATGACATTTTCGTTACGCCTGTAGAGAAATCTAACCTAGGGACTAGAGTAGGTGATTCGTAAGACACTCCCCGGAAAGCGAAAACTTGTAGACTTACAGGAGCTCAGTTCGGTTCAGCTCATGCTCGTGGTGTCACCTCACCCACGACTGTTACTGTCGACAACTCGAAACCTGCCACAATGCGTCCCTGCAATACGGGTTTGTTTAACCAGGTAAGTAAGTTGTATTTACATGCACACCCCTATGTCAATATTTTACAACGTCTAAATACACCGGGTTTCGCGCGACACGTCTCACGTGTCCATCGTGTCTACTCACTACCTACCTATCTTAGTCAGCATGCATCGCGAGGAATATACGGCCGGCTTTTCTTTGATACGCCTGTCTGTCTCACTAACTTTGTTTCTTTCTTTCCCTCTTTCTTTCGGCATACATCACATCACATCCATTGTACGTACGAAGTCTACGGTCCGTAACTAGCAGGCAGCAGCGAAGCTCCCGAACGCGCCGCGGCGGTAACAATGGAAGGAAAAACTGGACGATGTAAGTAGGTTAGGTAGGTAGTAGGTAGGTAGGTAGGTGGGAGAGCAAGGCACCGCCAACGACCTACCATGAAGCCCGGGTTTCCCCGCGCTGCTGGGCCGGTTAGGTAGGTACCTATCGGGTATTTGCTCGTCTGTGTGTATTGTATGTATTGTATGTATAGTTATATAGCAAAAATAAGGCGATCATTCATTTATCGTATGTCTAGCCTCGTGGTATCCGAATGCTTAGCTAACTACCTAGGTATTCCGTACAGCAATGCGAATATAGGTACAACACTTTTTATTTTCCTTCTCCCGTTTCTTCCCGCTTGACCCCCCCCCCCCCCCCCCTAATTCTGGTTGGTTCTCTCTTATATATGAGGTTATAACAAAACTTCGACTATGCCCTATCCATCATGCCTGTTCTGTTGGCTGACCACCCACCCTTCTCGAGCTTTCGGCAGGGGGAGAAGGGGGGAGGCGGAAGGAAGGAAGGAAAGGCAGGGAGGGGATGGGGATGGGGATGGGGATTCAACCTTAGTCCCGAGGAGATGGTAAGCTTCCACCCCTCCCCCTCTTTTTTTCAAGTCTTTTTTTATTTTCTCTGCTCTTGTTATGGTTTCGTCATCGTTGGGCACTCTTGGTATCAATATTTACCTGCTTAAGGTTGCCTGGTCATTTAACTTTGGTAAACAACCTAACCTACGAACCTAGGTACGTATGCGAGACACACGCGCGTTCACGTGCGTACGTGCGTATACCTCTACGTATACCTTTCCACGTGTCGCCTACCTACCTATAGATACATCCTGGGATAAACGCGTACATGGATACATGGATAGGGAATGTGTACCCGTGGCTCCTTGGTTTGGCATGGGATGCTTGTTGGCTTGGGAGGCAATGTAGCCTTAAAGTTCTGTGTGTCCGGGTGCTTGCTTATGCATCCGTGTACTGTATGTGGATGTGGATGGATGGGTGGGTGGGTGTGTATGAAAAGGGGCAGAGTTGGAAACTAAGTATTCTACTGTAATGCAAAGAAGGAAATAGAAGCAAGGAAGCAGTATAGTGTGATATATTACCTGTCCTGTAAATGTATCGCGGATTCGAACTACAGTGCAAATTTATATTCGCTAACTTATTCCCTTTATGTGTCCTTGCTTTTCTTTTCTTCTTTGTTTCTATTCAAGTTATTGTACATTTACATAGAGGGATAGCTTTCTAGTTATATGGTGTCCATAGACCCAAGGGGCTGGAACCACATCCGAGACCCCGGGACTGTGGCTTTGCATATTACGTACTATGTATATAGTCTCATGATCTTTTCCGGTCTACCCGTATACTACCTAATCTTCCCGAGACAGCTATACGAGAGCGAGAGAAAGCAAGAAGACGCGAGGCGGTCAGGCAAGTAGGAGCGAGACTATTAGACTGAAGATCGCTAGCCTGGCTGAATAAGGAGATTAGACTTTCATGATCCCCTTGAAGCCCTAGAGGATTATATGTAATACGAAGGCTTTTATAAGCCATTAATCGAAGCCCTTGTTACAGATGGGATTCCTATAAGCAGACAAAAGGGCAGTGGATGTTAGGCTCTGCAGATACTAAGCTACGAATAAGGCTAGATAAGTTAAAAAAAGAAGACAACAGAACTGAAGAATAAGCATGAAAAGAGACAACAAGCTAGAGATAATAGTACAGTAACAACTAGAGGTAAAATATAATCTTAGTAGGTATATTGAGATGTAGGTACATATAAGTAGCAAAACGCCTTGAGATGCATATATCTAGTGTAGGTACTCTGCTTACTCGCCCATTCTAGCGCGTAGTATGATTGTGGTAAGTTGACAGAAAGGTTATGGCGGATTCTAGGTTGAACAGCAGCTTGGATAGTGTTCGAGAGCTAAATAGCATCAGTACCTATAACATCTCAATAACTTCTGCCCTGCGGCTAATCTGGGTTCTAGGTTATTTGCTTTGTGTTCACTATTTTGGTCATATTATGGCTGGGGTAAATGGTCTAACTCGGTGTGATACTAAGACATGTAGTGTACTAATAAGAACATGTGATATGTGATACCATAGAGCATTCCGGTGCCATAGAAAATGAAAGGAAGGTTTCCATTCGGAAATACGAATAGCTGACATTTGAGCAGTCACCTGTTTACGATAGAAAATATAGTACGCAGTATACCAAGAGTACGACGTGAGTACTTCCTGTAGCACTTACTTTCTTTTATAGTATCGGCTTATATACGGAGACAAAACAAGCTTAACCATCGCCGTAAGCTCGTCTCATCCCGATCATCTCGTTTTAATCACATTACTCAACGTTTCCAAACGCCGGAGGTCAGATGTCAAAATGTTTCATCCCATTGCCCCACGAAGCCTTAGTCCCGTGGTTATGGTTCGGGTGTCCTGGGTCCTAGAGGTCCAGACCATTCCGTTCCTCTTCGTATCACTTTCCGTCATATCCTTTGCTCTCACTGCCGGCGCTGGGTCTTCCGTTCAAGTACCTACCTATCAACTTAGTTGAGTACGTAAGTGGTCAATATCTAGACTAGGTATTACTACAACCGGTGCCGTCGGAGTGGCTACTCTGCCGGTATGTGGCGGGTAGTTGAACTGGACTACGTCAATTGCCATTAGTCTCACATACTCACTCTCATTTGTTGGTAATCACGCGCATTCGCTACCGTCGTGCCGGAACTTTCGGAATAACGGGCGGCCATGACCAACACGAAAGAAGCAAGTATCTACATGGTGTCAATGAATTAAGTTAGGTAGATTACCTACATGCCGCTAGCACGGACGAGTGCAGTCGGTTCACTAGTATCACACCCCTCAATATCATATCATGGAGAATGTACCTATATCTCCGAGATACTTACTTACACACAGTAATCACGCATAAGCTCATTCTGGCAAGTAATAATAGATTCAAAGTAAAGCACATAGACGAGATAAGTAATCAAGAAAGGCCAAGCATCAGGGTTCCTCCATAGTCAGGACAAAGGAGAGGAATCAGGCAGGGGGCACAAGTCTAAGAGCAGCAAAACAGCCTACCGAAACCAACATCTGCAAACCGCAAAATGTCATATAAACCAACGAAAAGTGACACATCGAGACTCTCTCGATCGAAAGATGGAAAAAGTCGCAACTATCACCAAAAGCAGCCAAGTCCATCACGAATGGCAAATTCCGCGCAAACATGAGGGACTTTCCGGCATGCGCTTACTTTGCCATTCCTCATGTGGCACACGACACTACTACACTACGTTTACACCTACCTACCTACCTGGCCAGCCCTACACATACATGATGTGCCGGCCGAGAAGGGAGGAGAAGGGAGATGAGCGGAGATGAGTCTTTATCCCCAATCTCACCACGCATGTACAAGACAAACAGAGAGTTATGCATAGGTACCGAAAGCCTACGTACCCAGGTACTAACAACTTCGATCGGCTACAGTACTTACTTCAGATGTAAGTAAGTGAGAACAGCATGAACCGAACCAGGGACTACTTAGCCACCCCCACGGCAATGCAAAACGAAAACGCCCCAATCTCTATTTCGAGCCGGCCAGCCAGCCTGCGGAAACACTAGCTCTGACTCAGCCCTACCTATCTATTATGTATGTACTTTCCTCACACAGGTGAGATGATTACCATGCGGTAAACGCGGGGATTTATGGAGTCATGCTTCACGTTTCAGGACACGTACAGATCGCGAACCACGAGGTTTTCGTTTTTTTGATGCTCTTCCTCTGGCTGGGTGTTTGGTATGAGGGATGGGTGGATCGTCTATCTAGCTACTTCTGTCTCTCGCGTATCGATGCGATGGATGGATGGGCACTGTATTGAGATTTATGCGTTCGTCGTGTGAAAGAAACTCACCTACTGATGCTTTGGTATGAGATGAGGAGAACACATACGCAGTAAGATTATGAGTGATGTTTCTAATAGCCGTCCTCCGCCTCCTACTAGTATTGGTATCTATCCTAGTACTTAGAGCCCCGAAATCGACGGTAAACGCTGTACCATAAGGACTAACATCGTGAACCTGCCTCGATGTGAAAACCTAATAGGCTGTACATCCCATTCTGCAGGCTCCGGCGTAATAGACAGTAGTCCTTTCGACCTTCAAAATGATGTGAATGCAATCATATAAGATCCTACTTTTCTCACCGAGGCAACCTCCAAACCCCTAGACTAGAATCTGTAAACGACATCCCGTTTTCCTTCGCAGGCCGAGCCGCAGAAGTACCTTGCAACACCACGTCAATAACCATCTACTGACGTTAGTGGGTACTAATATTCCTCTTTAAGCCCGGTGTCTGCAATGTTCATCTAAAAGTCGTCGACGCGGATGTCTCACCTCTAAGTAACCAAAGACATGAATACGTAGCTAGAGGCACGTCAACCAGATAGCTAAACCACGTATACTCACTGGACGTCCACGTCCTCATACACAGCCTACCTCACCCTCTTCTAACCCGGGCACCGCGTAACCGTTCGTTCGTTCGTAAGAGATGACGCCCGTTGAAAAAGGGCACAACGCAAGGACATACTTCAGTATAATGGAGAAGCAGCACGATAGAACATCCAAAGTTCACAGCACGAGGACAGAGATATATACCATCTTGTGCAAAAAGAAGACCATTCATTTTTGTATCGAGTCTACCAGAACCAGCGAGGCTTGGGTTTCTCTAGCCGTTTCCCACCGAACGCCAGCGAAACATGTAGATAGACAGATAAATTGTAGAAGCAGCACTCAACTCATATGAAGAATGTTCATGATTCCATTACTGCTCCATAGCGTCCCCGGCGGCCGTATTCTCACCATCACCCCACAGACCCTCCAGCTTGAACTCCTTAGCCCATTCCGTGACGATCTCTTTCTGGTCCACCATGGTGGAGGCCGCCGTCTTGGAAGCATCTTTGGTCGTGCTTCCCTTGGTATCAACAGAGATGGGGAGTTTGGGCGGCTCCGTCCACCCCTGGATCCGCCCGTCTCTCCAGTCCGTTACGACCGTCATGGCGGCGGCCGGGAGATTGGGAACGCCGCCGCGGCCTAGCCTGCCACGCTTCCGCGCGACCTGCACCAAGAAGTCGGTGGTTACGTCACCGTCGGTAGTCATGAGAGGGGGGAGGTCGTAAACGTCCATCAGCTTTTGCAGCAACTCTGGTGAAGAGGATAGCTTCTTCAGCAGCATCGAAACGGCAGGCATTGGGTCGTCGATCTGCTTTGGGGGGATGGCGTTGAGGAGGATGAGGTGAGCATGCTCTTCGATTGCGCTCCGCTTGGGATTGTCGCTGTCGGTGGCAGAGGGGAAGACGATACCGGGGGAGTCGAGTAGTGTTAGTTTGCTGTCGATCTTGACGGCGCGGATACTTGTCGTAACGCCGGCTTCTGCGCCGGCAGGGCAGGCCGCCTTTCCTCGACCGCCGAGGCCGGAAAGAAGAGCGTTGATGACGGACGACTTTCCGACATTAGGGTACCCTATCACTCCAACGGAGACGGCGCGCTTCAGCTGCTTCGAGGCGGCGAATGACTTCAAGGATTTGAATAAAGTCGCGGACGTGCTCTGCACAGTGAGGTCGCGATGGTTGAATGCTTGTGAGTTTGGAGCGGACTTGGACGCCCGGAGAGGTAGAGCAGGGAAGGATCGTCTGAGATGGGCGAGCCAGTCCTTCAGGACATTAGGCGGGATGAGATCAATCTTGTTCAGCACGAGCATTAACCGCTTCCCACCACTGGCGGCGGCCATAACCATGCGCTCGACCTCCCTTGACCTCGTGCCCTCGGGATCGCGGGCGTCCAGGACGTAGAGCACGACATCTGCCTGGTCCACGACTTGCTTGAAGACCTTGTCGTGGGCTTTCCTTGACGAGTCGACGGTGAAATGGGCACCGTCATCGTCGTCGTCATCATCGTCGTCGTCCATGTCATCCCCGCTCTGCAGCTCGCGCTCGTACTTCTCGGCGGCGGCTCTCGCGCTTGCTAAGAGGGCAGCCATGGGATTCGAGGCGTCGGCGTCATCGTCGCCGTCTTCGTCCATCATGTCACTATCGTCGAAAGCGCCGTCTATGCCCTCCTCACTAACGTCCTCGTCATCAGCACCCTCTTCGTCTCCCGCCGTGGTCCCCGTCTTAGCGGCCTTGGCCATCTCCCGGCGCTGCTGCTGCTCCTCCTGCTTCCGCCGACGGGCCTCCTCGATCTCATGCAGAATCTTCTCCTTGTAGGGGAACAGATTGGGGATGCCCGGGTCCTTCTTCAGCTTGGACTTCCATTGTGGGTTCTTCTTGGCCTCCTTTCTAGCTTTGCGCTGCTTCGCGGCCGACGCCTTCTCGATCTTGTGCCGTAACCGGACGGGTGTGCGCTTGGACTTGGGCTCTATAGCCGAATGTCAGTCAGTCAGTCAGTCGGTCAAGGTTGATTGGGGGTAGCAACGGGATTGAACGGACTCTTGGGCTTGTTGATACCACCCATCTTGGCTGATATTCGTATAAAGTCTAATGTTGTCGTATAATTCCAATCCAGTCGAGCCTCGAAGTCACCACACAAAAAAGTTGACCCTCTTTCAGTAAAATGCGGTTCTGCCGTGTCTGACCGCCAGCGATAAGCCCCGCTAAGTCCACTAGAACAGTCCGCTATCAGTAGCACCCCGCGGTCCCCTAACCCATCTACGGATCGGAGTTAAGGTACCTAACCTTAGGTACCTAGGTAGTTTTATAGTGTCCATTGGGGGAACTCTCTCCATGGCACAAAACCCAACCGCCGCAAATTGCGCCTTGACGATGCACTAACAAGCGCCGCTCCGACAAGTAGAGCGTCGGGGTGACGCCAGCAAATGCAGGCCTCGACCTTGGGCGCCGACTAACAAGGTTAGAAATAAGAGAACGTGAGCGGAGCGGAGCTTCCTCATTCGGTAAAAACACACCGCCGTGTTAACTTCACGAGCCACCAACGTTCTGTACACATTTTACCTCTTAAAGTACTTACATACATACATACATACTTACATATAGACATAGATTCTGCATTTCAATTGGGCAAAGATACACTACAATAAACATCATCGACACCAAGACGAGTCTTTCTATATTTTATTTTTAGCAATACATTTCCCCCCAGGCACCCGGGTCCGAGAGAATACGAACGAACGGCAAGGATGGAGTACGCAGCACCCCCGGAAACTGTCACATTTCACGGCCTCCTGTTCGACATGGATGGGACCATAATCGATTCTACCGCTGCCGTCGTGAAGCACTGGCATACGTGAGGATTCCCTCCCCTGTCCGCCCAGGTCCCTTGAACCTTGCTGAGCTGTCGTGACCACAGGATCGGTAATGAGATTGGCGTAGACCCCGAAGTAATTTTACAGACCTCTCACGGACGGCGAACTGTACGTGATCTGTAACAGAGTCTTTGATGGCTCCCGCCGTTGAATCAGGTCTCGGGGGTATAGTTGCCTGTCACGGGCATATACTTATCCGCCGCGAGGTGGCAATCGCATACATAGAAAGGTACTGACTTTGAAACTGTGTAGATAGATATCTTGAAGCTGCTCGCCCCTGAGAAGGCAACACTGGAATGTAAGTCAGACTATATATAGGTAGTTTAGGCAGGATTCAAGGGGTCAGTCAAGCGAGAGGACGAACCGACGGTGTTCGACACCGAGACTAGCTCTCCCGCCCTTCCCAAGTCTCTAACCTCCCCCTTTGCTGTCTCACGGGGCTGATTGAGACGATCCTTCGTCCTTTGCAGATGTAAGACAGATGGAATCGCTACTGCCTAAAAAGTACGGTAATGAGGCCGTCGAGATACCAGGTGCTAGGGCGCTGCTACAGCAGCTGACCTCCGCCAAAGCGCCCTGGGCCATCGTCACCTCGGCCTCAGAACCGCTTGTCCACGGCTGGCTCGGCGTGCTGAAGCTCCCGCATCCGGAGCACCTCGTCACAGCTGAGTCCGTCGAGAACGGCAAGCCAGACCCGGCCTGCTACAAGCTGGGATGGTCGAAGCTCGAGCTCCCTGCCGACGCCGAGGTCCTCGTTCTCGAGGATAGCCCTGCTGGCATTAAGGCAGGTAAAGCAGCTGGCTGCAAGGTGCTCGGACTTGTGACGAGCCACACCATCGAGCAGGTCGTCGCCGCTGAGCCGGACTGGATTGTCCGGGACCTGAGCTCAGTCAAGATGGTGTCGTGCGGCCAAGATGGTCGGGTGACGCTGCAGTTCTCTGATGCCTTGATCGCCAAGGTCCAGTGAGGACATACATAGTATCATACGAGCGGCCCCAGAGGACGAGGAAAGACGCATCGATAGTCTGCCCGTGGCGGCTGACGCTCACGATCAGGAACGCAACCTGAGAAATCCGTATCGGCTGTCTTTCGGGGGCCGGATGAAGTGAGGACTTACCAATATTGGGGCTGTTCCTGGCGATGCGCCCATCCATCTTTTTCATCGAAAGAGGAACGGTACCATTGCCCCTGGCCCCCAACCTATAAACCTCACCTTGCATAGATATATACACGGGACGACAACGGCGGACGACTCATATGGTGTTTCGCATGGTGGCGAGACGCAGAAGCGCGGGATAGAGTCGATAGAGTTACCTACCCACTTAGAGATATCTAATTCCTAGACTGCATTCAGACCTACATAGACTACCACCTACTACTCAAGCAACAGCTTCTCCCTCCCAGTGCTTGTGGATGGTGTTCCTCGTGACCGGGAACGCCAGCATGATTGATTGATTAATTATCACGTCATGAAATGCTAATCTCGTCTAGTGACAATGAAGCGCGTACGTGAGGGTTGCCAGAAGCTAAGTCTATTGGATCTAGCAAGGTCTGCCACACAGCATATTCTTGGGGGACTCATTCAATCTAGACCCACGACTTACGATGAGAGAGAGAGAAAACCACCCCCCACGATATCGAACGCAGGGGTCAAGTAGGTTACTGCAACAACAGAAAGTTCCGCAGTCGAGAACACATGTAAGGTACCGCCCACTATCTGTGTGCGTCGTATAGTCGTTCAAGCCACCGCGGATAGAACCGAACTGGTATTACATACTCACAAACGATACAACTATTGCTTAGGACAGGCGCATTTAACCCCCTTCAACATCCTACCTTGCTACCTATCCAGAGAGATACATGGCCTATCTATTATACCTGGGTAGTATTATATAGGTGGTGTAGTGTAGTTGTAGTGACAAGCATCTACCCGCCCCGGGAGAGCCCGGTACCCCGGCACTGGATTGATGTATGGGTAGATGGATGGAGACATTGTCAAACCCGCAGGGCTTGGGCGCTTTGGAAGAACGGGTAGTCCAGTGTAAGCGTCGTCTGAAATGATGATCTGCCAGAACTATCGGTATCTCGCAGGGCGGGAAAGAGGATGTCCTTTTGCGAAGATGAAGAAGACCCTGAATTCAAATCTCGATTCCGGGAATCTGGCTGAAAGATTCCGGGTTACCTGCTTCGGCGCGTAGATTTTAGATGTAGACTTAGACGCTGTAAGTCTATTTCGCCACATAACGCCCATGGAAACGACTACGCCGGAACGCAAGGGCGACTGCATGTCACCGTATGTCACCTCACCGCTGATGGGGTTAACCAAACCAAACCAGCCAACCACTCGGTATGTTAGGATGGTAGCTGAGCAGGTGCGTGATGTAAGTAGATCCAATCCGTCGCATCGTCAGGCATGAACGAGAGAAACGAGCAATGACCACGAGACGCATATGTCCGCCTCAGCGATCACCCAGCGATGGCCAGGCGAGTTTTACTTACCAAACATTACTATGATCGTCGCGCTAAGCAGGCTACGCTAGCGTGGCTCCCTCCCGCCCTCTCGCCCATCTGCCGAACCCAGCAACGACTCTTCTCTTTCGGGCTATGATCTTCAACAGCTGGGTGCCGTAATGCCGGAACCTCCAAGGGCATTGACCAAGGGGTCGAGATGACTATGGTAGGTACTTGGAGAGAAGTAGCAGAGGGAAAAAAACGTAGCGATGACGGGCATGGACGGACACAGGTGTAGCCAGGGAAACTGGGCGGTTAGCGCGAAGAGTAATGTATAGTAGGATGAGAAAAGCGCCTCTAGCGCCAACGCGTGCCCCGTGTCCCAGGTTTTCCTCTGCCCTCTTCTTAGCGAGTTGTACCTAGAGGTAGATCACTGGTAGACCAGGTGAAGTCTAAGTACGATCCTGTCACAATCACGTCACCGCTACCAAAAACCCAACTGGGTAGGTTGCCTCTTACAGTACCCATGAACCTGCCTTTGATCCATTCCGTCTTGTATGTACCAACCACTCGCCACATGTTTGTTAGGTATCTATCTAGATAGGTGCGTAGCATCAGGGTCTTTTGCGCCGATACCCTATTCCATACAACCACGGCTCCTTTGTTCCCTCCCTGCCCCTGCTGTTACCGACAGTCTGTTTTCACGTCCCGTGCCGTGGGTAGTGTAGTGTAGGTAGGTAGGTAAGTAAGTAGCGTAGGTAAGTTACTATGTAAGTGCCTCGCATTTTACTGGGACGTCTCTCACCGAAGGCAGTGTATATCACTGCGGCACCTGCAGAACCCGCTGCACAACCTATTAGGCCACGGTACATACGTTTTAAGGTTGAGCCGAACTCGGTATATGTCTCCTCGCTACAGGTAAGGTTGGTAGGCAGGCTGGCATACTGCTTGTTAACGAGTTGCGAGAGCTGCAGATCGGCACGGGTCGCGCGCGGCTCAACAACTAAACATGCTGACGTGTGGTTTACCAATCTTTCCAGCCTGCCTACAGTACATGCATACCTAACCTTAGGTAGGCTGTATCTTAAGCTTCTTACATACCCACAAACTTACTTTTACTTAACCTTAGATTATATCTACTCGCACTAGTCTAGCGCAGCCAGCAGTATACTGTACACACTGCCTAGGTATATCTTGGTATACTACCTATGTATCGTACCAACCAACTAGACCTGATGAGTAATCCCCAGCGTCTAGAACCTATGAGATGCGAAAACGAAGGATCGTGGCTAGAATCGAAATTTACCATAGCATTACACGCTACTATAGTACAATTTTACCGTACCGTACCTATCTCGCGTGCTGTGGGGAATGCCCAGCAATGTACAGTACGGTCTTTTTCTCTACGCCCTACGATATACCTGACTCGTGCGCTAGATACGCGCCTGACCTAGGTGAGGCCTGGGCCAGGGTCGGGGGTTGAGTTAGAGGGGGGGGGGCAAAAAGAAAAAAAGTAAACAAAAAAAAAACTTCAACGTAGAGAGATAACGAAGAGTATACACTATCGCAGGGGGGAATTTGTTTGAATCGGTCCGGTCCACTTACACCACGCTCCCCTGTCGAGATTACGGTAGATATTCCGCCTTGCGGTAGATGCCGGCCATCGGATGCGCTATGCGCGAGATCTCTGCTGCTCGCCGATTCTCATACTGAGGCCCGTTGTCTACGGATCTAATTATCTACCTACGCTAAGTGCTGTATCTAGTAAACTCAATACCTATAGTAGGTATCTATACGTAAGTAGATAAAGGGTAACAAGAAGCACGAGCCCACGTTCCCGGACCTGGGTATCTGCTGTAACTACCTCGATGGTAACGTACGTGGTGTCTTTAGCGTGTCTTTTTCTTTTTATGCACGGAAGATCAAGGTAGATCCCGACAGAGAGGTCATCGCAATTCCTTTTTGTTTACTGTACTGTACTCTCGTCGTGCCGTGACGTCCTTAACGTCCATGCAAAAATGACGCTGGGGGGAGCGATCTACCTGTTTAGTTTCCTGTAAGGGGTGAGGGGGGGCTTGTTACGTGTACCCGACAATGCGGATAAGGACAAGACGTTGTGCGCTGTGCGTTGTCGGATGGCGACGAGTAGTCTAGGTATGCAATCTCAGATGAAGACGACTTGTCATATTGGATTAAAGTTGCGTATTCGGCGGTGACAGGCTTTAAAGAAACCGTTTCAGAGCCAGGAGAGATCTAGTTTAGTGCAAGCAAATGTGATAGCAGTGCGCGCCCCTTGCGTTCTTGTCCATTTGGCGGAATACATACTTACCGGTTGCGTTGTGATGCGATGCGGGTTCACATCATACAGTAAGTAAGTAAGTAAAGTAGATCGCACACGCACACGGCACTAGGTTACCTTGCTTCTAGAATGAGGGTCGAAGAGCTCAACAACACGAGTTGTGAAATTACATTTTCGGGTCCGTGTACGAGGGTGGTGGCGTGCGAGATTTTCTCACTGCCCGTAGCCGAAAACATGAGATCAAGTCGCACGGCATGATTCTGATGAACACGACGAAGATCACGAGGCCGGCCCCGCGCTGTGGTCTGTGTTCGTGGACGCCGCCTCGGATTTTGTAATACACCACAGAGTGTGGGTGAGGGGGTGGAGGGGTGGGCGTCGGTGGAAAATCATTAACGATAGGATAGAGAGACATACGTGTACATGCATTACACAACAGGTGCATCAGTTCATGGTTACCATCACTTACTTACTCTGTGTGTACGCGGTGAAGTCATCACGAGAACGTCTCGTCCACACCGAGCGTCGAGGGGAAGGCGGTGAGACATCCCATCTTCGTTTGCGGTTCCCGGGTCCGTGGCTTCGGCATAACCTCGAGGGACCGTTGGACGAACAATCATTTTTCGTCCGCCACGTTATGTCGTGGTAGGTGACATGAGAGGAAACCGGAGATGAGGAATGAAGACGAACTTCGCGGAGGGCATCTTCCTCAGAGCTCATCATAGTGCACGAATTGAGTTTCACTTGGGGCATTTGTTCGCTCGAGATCATCGTCTCTTCATCATATTTCGTCTATCGAGAATCTCGCTGCAAGGTCCCGATTCCCTGATCCTACAGTGCGCGCGGGGGCGGAATGGGGACGGGACGAGATGAGATGAGATGGCCGCACTCCAATCGCGGGCGGATGGTTGCAGCAGCGGTGCCCGGGACTATTTCCAGGGCATCCCAGCCCGCGCGTTCAAGACATGCAGATTGGGGGGAGGAGAGAAAGAGGGGTGCGTGTGTGTGTGTATGTGCCCGCCAACGAGAAACTGATTTGATTGATTGTGGGATGGACAAGGTCCCCCTCGTCGGGGTTTTGCTCGATGCTGATCTTCAATGTGGTCGCCGACCTAAACTACCATGACCAGCTGAAAACGAGCGGCGACAGCGAGAGAACAGCAACGGGCTCAGGCCCTTTCTCTCTCCCCTGCAGCAAGCAAATTCACATTCAAATTCATCATACCAATTCGAGGAGGGGAAAATCGAAGAGGTCAGCTCTTCAAAGACAAGGTTTCATTAGAAAAGCTAAGCCTCTCCTATTCTTGTCCTAAGCGATGACGTGGGTGATGGGACATGCAGCTTCGAACACTTACATTTTGGCCCTCGTCTAAGTAAGTATGTATGTACATACTATCTGCTACCTGTACGTGAACTGTTTTTTGCGTCTAATGTGGTCTGGGCAATTGACGCCCGGAGAGGTAGATCTAGATGCTCTTCTTTGCGGAGATGGGTGCAGGCCAACGTACGGTGCTCAGCTTAGAATAGTATGGTCTGTGAGCTCTCGCCACAACGAGAGAACGCCAAGAGCGGTGAGCGCTGAAAACGGCAGAGGGCAGTGCATGCACACTCGCTGCAGTAGGTAGGGTTGTAGTGCTTCTCGCTTCTTTTAGATTATCGTGAGTGTGCGCAGAGACACCAACTTACTCGTTGAGACTCGAGGAACAGGATGCAATAAATGAGCGCTGCTGGGGCTATATCGATTTTTCTGTGAGTGAGGGTGTTTGGGTCAATGAAGGACCCATAGGCAACTCGATGGTCATCTAAGTTGCGCGACGTGACTACGGATAACTCATACTATTCGTTATTTTACGGATTAATGAATGCAACAATAAGGAGACGAAAGCAATGAATCTCCCAACTGAGTAGGTAGTAATGGTAATTGAGTAACCGAGTAAACTCTATTTTTGCCTACCTACATGCTTTAGTCTTCGACCGGATGCAGTGCACTGCAGTCCAGTGTGGCGAGGTGATAGTTTGAAGTGGCATTCGTCGTGGCCCTACTGCAGGAACGGTCGAAGGCGAGAGACATGGTGAGGACAAAAAGCGTAATGTCAGATTCTTCTTGAGCCCAAAAACGGTCCAAGTACAACTGTCGGTTAGTCAACCGACATGATAGGCTGCTAGAACGCGGCTTGAGCGTTATCCGCTCGCTGTTTCACCACGTTCTTGTGACGCTGGTGAAGTCATGGTGTAGTATCTGGGCAGTGTGCGGTAGTGGCTGAGCCGGGGGACCGTTTCCTCACTCTCCCACTGGCCGGTGTGGCGTGTCTATCGAAGAAATGTGACTAATGAAGTGGTGGGGACTCTACTGCATGAACTCACTCATCTCATTTCATCTCATTGTTTTCGTATCGTGACACCCGTTGGCGAGCAGTGAGAGTGTTTACGGCCGGTGGTCTGTTGATTGAGCGGCCGAGGTACAGCACATGTTCCGGCGGTCGTCCGTACGGTAACCGCTTATTAATCTACAATTTGAGACTTTCCCTCAGCAGGAAATTATATCGCAGAGTACACTAGCTTCTCGACGGTGGAAGATCGGATAATGTGAAGGGGGTAC
Organism: Xylaria longipes; assembly: GCA_025201785.1. Classification (NCBI taxonomy): domain Eukaryota; kingdom Fungi; phylum Ascomycota; class Sordariomycetes; order Xylariales; family Xylariaceae; genus Xylaria; species Xylaria longipes. The sequence goes on from MU619695.1 coordinate 172,653, forward strand.
ACTACCTATCATATATGTGAAATTACTATCAAGTGCCATGAGAGAATAGGCCTTTCACGACATTGCCCACCAGTCTACAACTGATAGGTACTGTAAGTCGTGTTCTGCAGTACGCTACGAGTAGAGATGAACTTACGCAGTAGGGCTTCGTCAACGAGTGTGCTTCGAAGAGTGGATTATGATCAACGACCATGTGGGAAATGATATGTGAAGTATTATGGCTGCATGCGTTGCCCTGACTGGTCGACCAGGTCGTTAGCGAGCTACACGTGTACATATATCTACTTAGAGGATTGGGGGATAACGAGTCGGTAGTGTACAGTAAGGTATACAGTGCCATGCTACCGGGACCATGTTATCTCAGCAAAGAGGAGACAGAGCGGCTCCGGTCAGTTGGTGAGCCAATGAGATGGCTGTCGTGAAATAAGGTCCGGGTACTTGTAGATAGCCAGGTACTTTTCCCTCCGCGGCGTCAGCCATTTCTGCAGTGGTGGCAGGGAAGATGCTTGTTGTGCGATCTGATTCCACGTGGCTGCTCGGGCCAGCAGAAGGCCCTTATTCCGGATCCCAGCGGCGCTCAGCTCGCAACAGCGACCGAATAGGTCTAAGCGGCCTTCTCGACTTGGGATCGCAGGGCATGGTTATGATTACCTAGCCATGCATGCGAGCTGGACCCTAAGACTCTCACGCACTTACGCACACTAATCGAGTCCGTCTTCCTTCACTCGCCACTCGATCCCCCCAGAATGGGGTTCTCACAACGGCAGTCCGGGCCTCAAAAGGGCATTCCCCCGGACCCTGATGCTTGAAATAGCTGATTGCCCTGCGAATCGGTACAAGCACCGCAAGCTGAAAAATTAGTTGCTGTCCGTTGCGCGCGGCTCCATCGGCCGGGTAGCGAGTCTATGCCTGATGAGGAGAGAGACGCTTGCTCGTCAACGTACCGCGCACATATCACCGACAGCATGGGTGGTGATAGCGGGGAGTTGGCGACGAGGTTCACTTGCCGTGGGCAAAAGTGTTGGTCGCTTAACTCTTGGCCAATTGAAGCCGACGCCAAGGTAAGCGGTTACATTTACTAGTAGGGGGCAACTTGTATGAAATGCGAGGTCATTTGAACTCGAGGCATCTATCTTCTTCAGGGTGGCCCCGAAAACTTAGATCGCCTCTCCGGCCGGTGTTTCGGCAGCCACACTCGAGTTGTCTGCTGGTAGCCGGCTAAGGCCATGCATAAGTAGTGAAAGAGACAATCTGATTCGCGACTTGGTGGGAAAACATTATTTTTGTGCACTCTGTTAGCGTTGATACTGTGTACGTTGGACAGCATCAAGTTGTACAGATACTTGACCCTTCGGCTTAAACGATGACCCGCCTACCCTGGGGGGTCATGCACAACAGATTGTTCAGAGCACAATCTAGAACCAGAGGTCATCATGTTCAGACGCGGTCCTCAGGCCTTATTTGCAGTGCCGCTGGTGATTCGCCTGAGCGGTGGGGATGAACAGCGGCTTCTTGATGAAGTGATGATGATAAATCCACTGGAGCGGTCGAGTGAATGCTGGGGGGAAAGTCCCTGGACATCGTCAACGTGGTTGACAGGCGAGAGAACTGCAGCGTCGCACTGGGCGCTCCGTGGTCTACCTGACCCGTGCAGCGTAATGTAGCCTGCCACCCTTCGCTCAATTCGGCTGCCGGTTGGCTAGAAGACCAAGGGGGGTCCAAAACGTGCGCGGCGATTCGACGGATCTCTCTACACCGGTCTTATTTCTAAGAGACTTCTTCGTACGTATAAGTGTACAAATGGGTACAAGACGAATAGAACTCCCGATTACCAGTAACCTCGTCCGCCCAGCTGTTGTAGCGCTTTGTGTTGTGCTGGTTTCACGGTTACGGTATCAACGACTCCGTGTATTTCCCCCACTGCAGTGGGGGAGTGTCAAGGGTCGGTCTGCCTTAATCGCCCCATGGTACTCCGTATAGATATAGTAAGGCGTATCGCTCCTATGTTGTCGCCGTCGTTATCGAAAGGGGAGCGATGCTATGCTTATTCGTTACCAATTACAACGTGGTATGGTGTACATATTGTAGACAGGTGTCATTGGACAAATATGGGGGAAGAGTCTAGACGTCCGCGGTACATATAGCAGTAGTATTTCCTGCCGCGGAAAGGGCGGAAAGAAAGTATCCATTTCGAGGTTGACACAACTGACTGATTGGTTAATAAGTATATCGAGTGCTGAAGCTCCTACGTTTCTTCCAAGTTATGAATAATCTTTGCGTATATCGGGCAGTTTACTGTATTGATGGCCGAGAGAATCCGGGGTTACTCTGCAGCATACTTACTTAGTACCATGCAGGTATTATCAACCGGTACTACTCGACTCGTCTGCTATAATGTACGGAGTAAGTGTCCAGCGGTAATACATGTAGGTACGTAAATGACTCGGTTAGATTGCTATCTGGACAATCCTGAGACACTGCAATGTACGCTACGTAAAGTTAGTGGACCATCCGGCATCAAGGGCCCAAATCTACGGCACAAGCCTAAGGAGATATCCGATTCCGACAGCCTGGAGAGATCGACGATCGCTTCCTTAAAGGTTGTTGACACCGCCCTAGAAAGCGCTATGGCTATGCTCTTCTCGGCATTTGTACATATCATATACATTTCGGCAGCTCGCACACATTGTGCTGTTTATCAATCTCTTGTGCAATTTGCCTCTTTCTGGTGAATTAATCGGCTTACGCAGACTGTGCTTCTTCTGGATTGTTCAACTTCTAGGGGGGTTTATGCTGCTTACAGTAGTAGTAATACACACTAGTTGTCTGGAGCAAGGGTCTGGATTCGTGGCCCTGGTTGAGCCGGCGTCCCAGACTGCTGGGCTCATCTAGTCAGGTACTTTATCTTTAGTGTAATGTACGTAGTAAAAGCTCGTGCCCATTAATTTGCGTGTTAAGCGAAAAGGGAGCTAATGCACCCTTCAGTTTGCTTTTGGTTGTCCCAATCACCTGGCAGAGCATGGCTATATTGCACATCTTAAGAGGACACTTGCTATAACATAGATAGGCCCTATAATGATCTCCGTAACACATTTGTTGGACATTTATCGAGGCAGCATTCCTCAAAATTCATTTACCCCTAGCTACAAGGGAAAGGAATCTTTAAGGAACAAGTAGTATAATTTGTATCATCAATGTTTTGAGTGGAAGCTGAGCTTTGCTAAGATGCCGAAAAAGCAAAATGCTCTCGATGTGACTTACAGAGAGAGGCTCGACCATTTGAGAGCCGAGCTGCATCGCATCCCCCGCACTAAATAAATGGCAGTGCTCCGATGCAACTTGAAGAGATACCGGGTGGGCTATTTTGAAGATGATATTGAATCTGCGATAAGAATAGAACTCGCATTGAAAGAATGCCTAATATTTTTTAGTGCAGACACGAGTCATCACCATCTCGAAGCTTACAGAAACCCTTGAACTAGAGTTTCGTACGGCACTTGTTCTAGTTCTTTTCTCGCTCGGCACCGACATCTCGGGTCCTGGATGGCGTCAAGTCGCACCTTATTCGTGTTTCTAACTAGAGCAAAAACGCCACCTGCTAGGTGCTCCTATATCGCTTTCCAGGAACCCCTAGCTATCAAGTCTTAGAGAGATACTTAGTTGCGTTTTGGACGCCGTTGAGTGGCTGTCGTCGGGTGTGTTCTCGAAGTTAGGTACCTCAAGCCCAATTGTTCACAGTGCCGAGAAGCTCGCATTTTGCACACCCGGTAATGCCATATACCTGGTTGAGGTGGAGAATATGATGCGCCCGGCATGCCAAGCGTGCAAGCAATGTAACTCTGCGCCGGAGAAAAAGACGAATTGTCCTCCCCACGTCGTCGAGTGACGAACCCCATGTGAGGGTCAGAGTGGTGGTCCCTCAGTCAGTGAGTTGCGTGCCTATTTTGGTGGACTTTGCGGCTGTGCAGCATGCGCTTTTGCTGAACGTGTATGCGGTTAGCCCCGTACGCTTAGGTTGAAGATGTTGGAGAGAAACGAAAATAGCACCAGTGGAATATCATGGAGAAATAAGCTGGTCGAAATTACTTGAGGTTTATTCATGGTTGACGTTGGCTATCGCTCAAGAGCTGCTCTTAAGATGCTGTGACACTCTGCAACTTAGGTGGCGTGGCATGATGGCTAACTGCCTACTTCTTCAAAGCTCTTAGTACGCATAGAAGAGTATGTTCAGCATACGCAACGTCGGATAATACTCGTCGGTAGGCCATGTCATAACTATTCTAGAGTTCTCGGGCCATATTGTACCGGCCGGAGCACCCGAATTTTGCTTGGTCCCCGACGACAAAGCTAAAGATGCATCGCGACAACTCTGCCACAATTGAACGGATTTACCATCCCACCATCTTCTTACGCATGCACTGCGGCTCTAAAAAAAGCTGATGCAGCAGCAACCGTCAATAGTTACTCTCGAATATCGTCAGATTATTTGGTGAGATGTTGCGAATAGCGTACAGCAATGCGACAACCGCTCAGGAAGGATTGTCATTGACGAGCGTCATTGTACATACTGTAGTAAAGCAATTGATCATTATGCCGCGGAGAGGTTCCCGCTGTTGGTACCCGAGCGATCTGAGACGTGAATCGATGTCTCTGAGCCATAAATCGTATTCGCTGCGTTGAGAGCAGTATTGGGGATCGTTTACAGGATTAGACAATGTACTGAGGTTAGGTGCTACACACAGCTCTCGAAAATGAGAAAAGCTTCTTTTACTTCTCACGATGGCAACCGAGCCATGTATGTGTGCGCTTCGACACAATGGACGAATTTACATTGGACGATAGACGTACCATCTCAGGCCACTATGACAACTGTTGACAACACTAGGTACTGTAGGTAGGTATGTACTAAACCACACTGGCGATAGCGGTGATAATGGAATGATCGACCACTAAAGTCCTGATCAACCTGACGATGAGTGCCGAGGCAATATTGACACTGTAGCGGGCAGGGGTTGACGCTAACACGAGCGAAGAAAATTGAAGCCCATCTGTGACCCCCTGCCTTTCCCATTCAAGCTCAGTGTAGTCTAGTGTAGAAAGTACTGTGCGTGTAGGGACCAATCTGGGCAGTCCTCCCTCCTCCCTGTCTCTCCAAATTGGACCCCGGCCACCCTCTATCATGAGAGTGTGTCTGCCCCTGCGTTGTAGTGTACTTACTTGGGGATCCGTCGCTTCCTATTAAGATGAATGTGTCGTGAGGGCGAGCGTCCCTCTTCACCGATGTCTTGCACTGTATGTCCCTTATCATCTGGTTGCCCTTCCTATTTCCTTCGCCGATAGGACGGGGGATGCGACATGACGTCTTGTCTCGCTTGCCATTGAGACGTCTTCCTGGCTTGGCTATACTACGATGTCTGCATCGTCCTCTTACCGGCCCAACTGCGGGCTCTGTGCGAATGTGGAGGGACCCGGACACAGCACTGTGTTTCCGCATTCAGCTCCGACAGGGGTGATTTTGGAGAAGAAGACAGGGGACCACAGCGCAATACGGTAGCGGCAGGATGCCCCCAAGGGCCCAGCTAGCACAGTGAAGCCGGCGTCTTCTGGTGGACTCTGTGGTCTGGAAGAGGCAGCCAGTGTGCGATCTTGTCCCGAGCCCCCTGGCTCTGCCCTGGCCTGGTGGGAAACACACGGTTGGAACAGGCACGCCGCCCACCCAAGCCAGGACCAAGCCCAGCCAGGAACCCTCGTCATACATCCCCACCAGCACCAGCGGCGACCTGATGATCCATCAGGGCGCATGGGTGAACGGCCCACTGGGCGCTTGGCCTGCTCTTGGCCCCATACCTCGTCGTCGTCTTGCCTGCAGCTGTCGAGGGGGAGTGGACTGCTGCCCAGTGATGTGCTGGTGGCCTGGCTGGCTGGACCATTGTTACTCTCACCAGCATGCGGTAGCGCGCCCAGACCCGCCACAAATTTCTGCGCTTTCGACGACCCCAATGCACCGCGCCCGCGCGGCGTCTGCTGGTCATCGTCTTTGCAAAAGAAAAGGAGCGGCATGAGATCAGAGCCTTGAAGGTCACAATGGTAGTGGCTTCGCTGCCTCCTGGGGTGGGCAGAGCCATCGGGTACGGAGCATGTACCCGTCCGCCCCCAGTGGGTGACCATCGGCCGGTCCCAAGTGGGCTCTGTCTTTTCTTCTCGAGAGTAATTTCGTCGTACCGCAGAGGTACAGATGTACCTGCAGCCGTAGCCGTCCTGGCCGACAACTCAACGCACCCACAGGGCGGTCATCATCGTGCAAAGCTCCTTCAAAAAGGAGACCCACCGCTAAGTAGGTAGTAGCTGGAGAACTACTTGTACTGCCACCCCCCTCCCTTTCCGATCTCCTGCCCTCCTGTGTTGCTTCTTGTTCCACCCCGACTCCTGCTTGTCTCTGCCTCAAAGAGAAACTTGGGGAGTGTAAGTGAGGCTTGTCTCACCACAATCTTGCTCGTAGCCATTGGTTTCCCACCTCGCCGTTTGCTCTTATACTCGTCGTCTCCCCTGCCCCCAGAGCGCCTGATCTTGTTGGGTGCAGGACCAAACCTCCCACGTTCATTCTCAAGATATTTATTCTTAGTCTGGTCTATCGACCTCTGACCCCCAGTCGTTCTTTATATCCGACCCTCGGAATCAGCATTGGCAAGATTGGCGGATGTCCAGTATATATCAGCAACAGTGCTTTCACATTTAATATCCGTTTTGGACCACGTTCGACCTCGAAACCACGCGGCCAATATAATTATACATTAGACCCACCCGAGAAGTTGCCGCCATCCTACTCCTGCACATAGCATATATAGGTAATAGCAAACCGTTCGGCAACCTTCGACACCATGAACATGCAGTTTTGTACGCCACAGGGCTTTGCCTCCCCATATGGCTTCCCTCAAGGACAAGGACCGAGCATGACCTACGCAGAACCTCAATATTCGTTGCATGCAGCCTATCCTGGCCTTCAGTATATGTATGGCTATCAAACACACCGCCCGCCTATGATGGCCGATCGAGGAGGTTTATGTGATGGCAAGACGGAATCTAAGCCGCGGTTATCTAAGGACGAGGTTGAAAAGCTTGAAAAAGTATTCCAAGAGAATCCCAAACCCTCGAGTTCAGTGAAGGCTCAGTTGGCGGATGGTCTTGGCTTGGAACGACCTAGGATTAATGTAGGACGTCCCCCGCTGGTGTCAGTGTATATATACTAACTCGAGATATCAGAATTGGTTTCAAAACCGACGTGCTAAGGCAAAGCAAGAAAGGAAACAGGAGGAGTATGAGGCTAGGAGAGCGGCTGAGAAGTCGGCTTCCGAGCCTTCGTCCCCAGATGAAGATTCATATTCTGGAGCCCTGGATTCCTTGAGCGAAGGGTCTCAAAAACGTACACAGCCTTCCTCGGCTGTCTTCCCTCATGTGTCTTCGCCTTCCCAGGTCACCGACGTGTCACATGAGGACGATGAGGACGAAGAGGACGAAGACGATGATGAAAATGAGGATGAAACCGACGAGGCTGCTGAACATGGATTAAACGATACGAATTCTGTTTGCATGCAATCTGCAATCTCAACACAAGCTGACCTCGCCGATAATTACCATTCCCCCCTCTCAATTGAGCTTCCACAGTCAGACCCTACGGGTCTCGCCCATCCTCACAGTTCTGGAGCCTATACACAGACAAGGTCAATGAGCGACTTTGGGCTATTTGCGTCGCTGGGCCATGGTTCCAATGCCGCCTTGGACGGGAGGACAATTGAGATGCACCACGGCTCACGCGTGGAGCGAAGTATGAGTACCGAGAGTCATAACTCTCAACATTATGCTGGTATGCATAACACAGCGCTCCCGAGCTCGTCTACGAGGGCAATGTTTTTCTCACCAGTATCGAACGGTGACGCGTGTGATATGTCCGAGAACCCGTTCGATCCAACTACATCCCCCGACTGTCACAATGACCAGAGATCCCTTGCTGTGTCCCATGGCATGCCTACACCTACAGATTCTTTCAGATCTCCGCCCCCTCCAGCCAATATCGCCTCTAGACGGAACATCCCTCGCCCGGCCGCACTACAAGCTGCGTCTTTGCGAAGTCGCTCCTTTAATCTACCCAAAACAGCATTGGACGGATCGAAGCGGATGGACATTTCAAGCCCGGTCTCATCAATACGCCGGATTTCTTCAGCCACCGGGATGGGTCCTGGTCGAATTCAGAAGTCCAGTGCCGGGCCGCGCTCGCCATTCTTCGGGCGCGCTGAAGCTCTTCTGCGATATCACGATCGTTCACCAGTCGGCTCGGGAACGCCCACTTTCTCGGGAGCGGCTCCCCCGACCCCAATGACCCCAGCTGTCTTTGATCAGCGCCATGTTCGAGAACCAACCGTTATGTCGGCTTCACCCGATAATTCGTCGTTCGTTTTGGGAATGGGTGTTACTTCAAATTACGTGCAAGAGATGAAAGAAGAAAACGATCTCAAGACCCCGCCCACAACACCTGGCATGCTGACGGAATTCGGTACAAACGGATTCGTCGGCAATGCATTCAGTGCTGGTTTCAACATCACCACCGACCAGCCGCTTCTGACCCCTTACTTCCACTCCGAATTTCCAGACCTGTCCATACAAAACGTTCCCAGCTACGTGGAGACAAGCGACGGCGGCCCGCCAACACCGGTATATCCCACCATGATGAACTCGAACCTAGAACAACCCACATATACCAGGAACGTTATAGCCAATACTCAATACGATTGGGATGCCAACGAGTCAGTCGTGTCATCAAGGTCGTCGCCGGGCTACCCAAGGTCGAAGCAGATTCAGTTCACACCCAACATTACTCCCCAGGACTATCACTAGACGGAACCAGACGTCACCAGAAGCCCTTCGTACTCAGTCTCCTTAGCCCAAAGGTTACTGAAGTTCGTCGAGGTTACGTGTACTAATAGCCTTCATCGTTGCCGCAGCATTTTCGGTTTCCTAGTTGGCATATACTTCCTCGTGTTTTAAGGCGGGAGGAGTTGTTCATAGACTTGATGGGCTTGGACCGGCATATAATTTTCCAAAATCTTGGCATTTTCATCAATCGCTATCTTTCCTTTCCCTTCTCGTCTTTTTATCTCTCCTTTTATAATGTAATGACCAAGGGTTTAGCGCGGCGGAAACAGGGAACAATGCAGATACACAGATACCCCGGGGATCGGGGTAGTCGGAGTTTTGTCGATTTCGTTTGTCACGCTCAATTCTTGCTGATGATGAAAGCCTTTGTGCTAGTTCATCCAGAAAAATACCCCCCAAGATTTTGTATGTTACTAGCGTTGAGGGCCAGCGATATTGCGACTGAATGAGAGGAGCTTTACGGGGAAGGTGTTGCGGACAAAAGGTCGGGTTTCTCTATGTTGAATCATTCTAGTCGTGGGTGGTACGTAGGTGGCTGTTTGTCTATTTTTGGGTATGGTGTTCCTAATGGCCTCCGTGTTAGCAAAAGGGAATAGCGGACCACTATATGAAATCGCTAATTGTATACCAATATTTGTTACATCTGATCAAAGATATCTGAATCTACATTAAATCTACATCCTGTGTGATTCCGAAGTAGTTTAACGCAATCTTGATTCAGGGAGTCCCAATACTCTTCCCCATCGCTATCACTCTAATATTAAGCTGTGACACGAACCATATGGTATATTCAACTGTTTAAACTCGGCGCCTTATTCCCCTCTCCCGCTTCCTGTCCCGCTCATCCCACCACCCCTCATCACTAGTGGGGATTCCTGCGCGTTGCCGAGTGGTCCCGGATTGAACCATTACATAACTGTATATGAACACTTCCCACAAAAACGTCCCTTGCCGATGTCACCCACCGTTCTTTATGGAATTTCCCGAAGACCCTTTCAGACCTCACCGAAGTAAATATGTGGAGATGACATTAGTTCCGTGCTTCTAAATCACCAACAATTACAACTTCGTGAGTTGTAGGTTACAATGGCAATGGGTCGTTAATCCTGAGTAACTTACCATTCGCTTATATATCCGCATACGCCCCCCTCTATAATTCCTCGCTTGCTCTACATCTTTGATACCTTGGCACTGTGTCCTGGTGTAGTATAGAAAAGGGCGATGTATGATAATAAAAGCCCCGAGATCCTGACGCATGGCACCATCAAAATAGATGATCCCCTGAATCGCGTGTCCTACGACTGGTGGTTGTGTGGGTTTTCATTTAAGCCACTATTTCCCCCGTCTTTTTGCAGATTGGTGTTCGGATCTACCCGGTCAACCGCCTTGTCAGCCCCAAGGAGGCGCCGGTACTATCATGGCCGTCTTCTTCTTCCTGGCTGGAGCTCTCCGTCACAGCGGTGCTCCTGTCCCGCGACCCCGATATGTCCGACGCTGACCGTTATAAAACGGATCTCACGTCAGTAACATGTAGTCGTGGATGAATGCAAGCCTTTCTAAGCATACCTTGCACTAAAATGGCCAAGTAGAAGCTGATAATCAAGCGTAGACGTGTTGATTCTCTTGGAAAATAGGCAGATTCACCGTCTTTAGGCCACTTTGTGCTACATACCTAATACAGCGCGAAAGACGCAACGGCTTACTTGCCTCACTATAGTAGGTGTGGAGAGGATGATAGCAGCCACGAGACTCATGAGGACTATGTTTACCTCAATGGCATCAGGCCCAAGGGACCTCATGAGACAACCGGCCTCTCCGTGCCCGTCTAGACATAAGGTCTAATCTCATGAGTACAAGACATTGCCGAGATCCGTTAGGTTCCGAACTATGTCGTTGACTATAACGGTGAGGCAAGCAAGCCACCTTAATGATGAGCACTATTCTGAACCAGAGTCCCTGCATTTGGCTTCTTGATCCGCAAAGGCTAACAAAGAGGATCTAAATATAGGCGTGGCTGATTCTGGATGCTGCTATCAATACCTGTTGATCCACCGCGCTCGTTGGAACGTAGTTGCTTTTGGCGGTTCTTTAGACCACACTTAGTGGGAGTTCGGGAGCCGAGTCACTCGCGGCTCAAATGCTCACCTGTGATGGCGAGTAATCATTAAGTGAAATTGGGACAAAATTCTAATAAAGCTAGGACGCGGTAACGTTCTTTTCCGTGGTACACCTGAGGGATTTAGATTCGATAGTATACTCAATTCCCCGATAGCTTGACGTTGATCAACGCTAGTGATGTAAAGTAAAAGATCTTTAGTACTCCGTTGTGTCAAATATCTCTTGTCACTACACCATGGGGTAAGGCCGATTCTATCTCGGCGTCCCTATTTGTAGGGCCGAATACCGACGAAGGGACGCCCATCGATGTTGTGATCTAAAGAAACTGGGTATTGACAGGAAGTTTAAGTTAGGGCATGTTTAGGCCCGAACGCCACAAGTTCCCAGGGATGGCTGTCGAGCAGGTGATTGATGAGCTCAAAAGGTTATAACTGTGTATCTGATTTTGAGGGTTCATCTCTGAATAGTCACACCGTAAGGTACATGGAAAGTGGCGTCCCTGTACTTACGATACGAGCAAACACGTAGATGCTCTTTCGTGACCGTTACTTGCGACGCCATAAGAGGCCTTGGCATTGTTTCTGCATTTTGACGCTATCCTATGGCTAAGACACCTAGGTGGTCCAAATGTAAACGTCTGTGCAAGCATTGACCTGAGCTTCGCCGAATAAGAGACCATCGGCGTAATAATGAGACTGGTTCGCTCTGCTAAACCAGTTGGGGCAAACGGCGTACATATTCAAGTTTATCTCGAAGAGTCAAACCCCATCAAGTTACCGTCGGTTAGCATAGGAGTTAAAACCTAAGATAGCATCGGGAAGTCGTCAGGGATAATAAAAGGTCTAATCATGAATTGCTCATTTCCGACATGATCCGCCTACGGTGCGCCAGGTAAGCTCCTCTCTTTCTTTATAACCAATACATTAAAATATTTCGAATGGAGACCAATGACCCAAGATAACACCTCGCTCATGATTGTGGGGCCCAGTTCATCGCCATATTCGCATTGCCCATAGCGCCGTCCCCATACCCGATGTTCGTCGTATTCAAGTAGCTATCTATATCCGCCATGCCTTCGTTTTCTAACACGCTCATCAGCTCGATCTGTTGCGCCTGGCTTAGACTTCCTTGTCTCTCTGGAGGTAATCCACGCGAGATGTCGAGATTCCCGCTCTCCAGGCCGTCGAATCCATTTATGCCGGAGGCGTTACCCCAGAACCCTGCGCCCATACTGCCAAAGGCATAGGGGGATATGAAGGGTGGCGGGGGGTTGAACCAGTCGTGGACGGTGGTGGCTTGTGGCAAAGGTCGCTGGCCCTGAGGAAGCTGGCCTGGCGGTAAAGATGGAATAGTGAAGGCGGGAAGAGGTGGTCGTTGTTGCGTTTGGGGGAGACCATTGGTAAGCATCGCCTCAGGAGAGTTCCGAGCTGTCGTTGGAAGTAACGGGGTCGATAGCAACGGTGTACCGACGTGCATGGAGGAGATGGACTCAGGGGGCGTTTGGGCAAGTTGCGGTGATGAAATAAAGGGCGGAGATATAGTGGTAGATTCCGAAGGAGGCGGACTGGGGTCGACCCCGGGAAGGCCGTCGACCTGAGTAAAATCAGGAGGGAAGTAGCTGAAACGACGACCTGTATGGTCGTTCGAGGCCGGATTTAGGAAAATAGAGTTAGATCGGAATGTAGGATGTGGTGGAAAGGCCGTGTCAAGGCTGTAATTCTCTACAGATTCGGGTGTTGAACCGAACACATACCCAAATTGGGGTGGGTTGAAAGAGGGTGCCCCGGGCTTAGATGTTGCCGCCGGCCCTGATAACTCCATGGCATTAGGGGAGCCGGTTTCCACATGCGATGGTGGCGTATTGAGGGAGCCTGGACTGGATAGGTTGGGGGTACTATTAGAGTCATAACTCTGAAGGCAAGCTTTTGTCAAGATAGAGTATAACTGAGATGCTGAAGCAGTGCCTGGCCACCGCTCGACGCATTGGTCGATAATGTCTAGTGCGATGTTTACAAGTTCTTGCACCTCCTCCCTAGAATGCGCTGCGCGAACGTCTGGGTACCTTGCTACGCACCACAGAAGACTGTTAAGCGACATATATAGAGTCAGTAGGAACACCCATGTTATATCTATGGCAGCTGACATCATCTGCTTGCTTGATATATTTATTACAAATGCGGCCGAGTCGAAGCACTTATTGGCGGACTGTACTGACGGCCGTGGCACTTGTGGCGAAGGGCGATGTAGAAACACTATCATTGTATGATATCTACCCGTGAACCTGCGGAGAAAATTAGTTTAATCCATGGTGTTACAGAACAGAAGGAAACTCACCATGGCTTGCACCATGGGGGTTTCTCCGGGGACGACCTCAGCCATTGGTCCATTTTTGCCTCCATGGCAGCAAACCAAGGATGGTGAGCGTTTCTTGGTTCCGGGCGCTTCATCTCATATAATGTGCGACGGATCTCAGCTTGGAGCAGTCGCATTTTACAAAAGTGAATAGCGACGAGCTTCTTTTCATCCGGTGGCCCGGGTATAATACCATTCTCCGAGATGTTTGCGTCGGGTACAGTCTCAAACCATTTGATGTCAATAATGTCATCAGTCTTCGCGAACCCATTTGGACGGCCCATAGAGTGGGATAATCCCAGCTCAAAGGTGCTCACAATCCAGCTGAGCCGCCGACGCATATCCAGAGACAAGGGGTCCCTGGCACCTAAACCGATCGTTTTCTCATCCGCGAGGCCAAGCTGCTGGCTGATCCTCGTTGCGAGACCAACGACATAATATACAGCTGTTCGTGTTGGCGTCAGTAGTGAATACTGGCCTATCAACACGAGGCACTGTAGTGTTTTGATATCCTTCGGCCGAACAACTGCCTCAAAATACTGCATTGCCGCTAGGTAATAACTATCAGCAAGCCCGGCGTAATTAGAGTCAAGCTTTTGCATGCTTATGGCCATGACCAGACGGACAACAAAGTTTTGGTACGGATCCTGGCTACCAGCATAAGCATCTTCGAGAGCCTTAGCGAGTATCTTCTCATGAAGCGCCGGGCCAAACACCTGAGCTGTGTTCCCAAGTTAGATTTCCCTTCACTGAGTATCGGGCATTACATTACCTACCACGCTGATGGAAGACCTCGACGAGCTTATCAGCTATAGGTCTGCTTGGAAGACCTGATGCTGGTACCGCGCTGACCATGGGATAGCTCTTCTTTCTAGAGTTCCCGGCCGGTATACTAAAAGACTGCGATCTCATACCGGGGGCAGCAGTTTCCCGCCTCCCCTTAACATCCGGTATGAGTTCCGAAATCCGGCCCGTGTCAGTATACCGTTTCGCTTCTTCCATCACAATGCGCGTCATGGCGATCCCGCTAGATGGGCCGAGGTATCGAGGGGTTTCGTCGGTTTCGTTGAGCCTGACTAGGCCGCCGGGGCGAATGAAATCTTCGTGATCTTTGGCATACGGGTCGTCTTCTTCGTCTATATATTGGGCGAGCTCCGAATCTAAAGCGCGAACACTTTCTTGGAGCTTGACGACATAAAATCGACTAATCTTTTTTCCTTTTGTAGTGTCGAAATATTCGCATATTGAACCCGATCGCTCGCAAGGAAGGCATCGAGGGAGTGTAGGATCGCACCGGGTTTTCCTCTAACCAGACTATGTTAACCACCGAAAGTGAAATTCCAACGCAAGCAACAATCGACGCCGCATCATGGAACAAACAAGTATGGGAGGGGCGCATTGCTCACCTGGCGACAACGGCAACAAGCCGTTAAAGTATGCGCGATGCGATGTGGGCTCCCATGGTCTCCTTGTTCATCGTCATTCACTATCTTCCGCGGTGGAAATTCTTGATGCGGCCGTGGAATTTGACTACCAAAGCCTTCCACCTGGCGGAAGACGATGGAGGCATCCATCGGTAGGGTTTATTGTTATTCTTCCGCTTAGCTTTCTCGGGGTGTGTTAACGGAGTCTTTCGTGATCTTAGCCTCGCAAGCACGCGGGGGAATCAATCGATGCTCGGTCGCACAACGTCGCGGGGGTCCTGTCGTCGGGTTTCGCGGGGAGTATTGCCGTGGTCATAAACGAACACAAGGAGGCTGGTTCACCGAACCAATTCGCTACACAACCATATTGTCTCGTCCGCAGGCAACGAACGTATCAAAGGAGTTTTCGTCTTATTTTCTTCGTCAATTCACAACAACTCGGTCGTCAAAAAGGTTGTGATACCATTGTCCATATATTTCAGGGGAGCGCTAAATCCCTGGCTTTACTCTACTGTGGTAGAAGACGGGTCGCGGGCAATTTGGCAGTCAGCCAAGTCAGCCAGTCGAAAGCTTTGATTGGTCCTATAAAATGCAAACGTTGTATTCTATATTCCTTCCAGGCTGAATCTCGATGGCTCTTGGGGGCTAGAGTTGGATTTTCAAAGCTTTCAAGGGGCTATTATAGACAGTCCGCGGGGTTTTCAGGGGCTTCAAATGTTCAAACACTGCTTCAGCCTCTTCCCTTCTTTCTGATTTGCGTTTCCACGTGGCGAGGACCCAATTCTTGATGTCTCGGACGGCTACAAGTGGGAAAGCGGTGCGGATTATTGTTTAATAACAAGGGATTTAATAGCAAGGGATTTGTCCTAGCGTAGCTGCGGGGAAATGGGCGAAAAGTGCGTAGAAATGTACGTAAGCCTATCACGCTTATTAGGTGGATTCCCGCCTGTCAGTTGACTCGGTCGGTACCAGGTTAACACCGACACAACTTGGCACTTGGTTCGATACCGAAACATCCATGCCAAATGCTGTTGTTTATCTTTAAGGACGATAACTGTGTAGCTTCTGTAACCGCCATACCAAATATACTATCCCACGGCGGGACCAGAGGTTGATTTACCGCCTCAGAAACCCTAGAGTCCGGAACTAATATTTGCGCCATACTATAATCGAATAAGACAATTGATTTAATTTAATTCGCCCCGGTGTCAAATTCGACGAAGCAGACTAACAGGACGATGGAATACTTGTCTTCCAATGCCAAAAATATACCAGAATGCCCATAGAGGTTCGTTTCAACAGGCTGGAGCCTGCCGCATGACTATCATGAAACGTTGTTATACCCGAAGAAGGTGGTACTGCTGACGCTGTCTTGACGTGCATAGGTGTTGAGTGTTGTTCAAGATCGTCAAGTCGAAAGTCACAGTAGAAAAAGAGGACACATTTACTGTGTTTCTCCAGAATCAAGACGTTTAGATGTTGGCATATAAATCATGGATGTTTCATAGGTATGCTTTTATGCGCAAATTTGTGTACTGACTGTTATTGATTATCTAGCAACTAAAATGCTCCCCGACAGCTTCAATCTGCATACCCTAGGGAAGGAGAGTCAGCAGCTTAATGCAGCCTGATTCCCCCTTGCGGCTTGGTTGAGGCTTGGCCAAGCGTCAGTCAGGTAACAAGTGCGATTATTTATGCACTCCCAGGATCCCGTCCCGTTTCTCTATCCCGAGATCGCCACTGCATGAAAGAGATGCAAATGTTCTAATTTTGTAGAACAAACCTGAGGTTCGAGAACACACAGTATTCGTCCTTGTCAAAGTTTCACCGCTTCACCAATGTCACCAAGAAGCAACCCCCCACTCTCGACTGCTTGTCTTGCCTTGGGTGACACCATTCTAGACCAGGTTCCGCAGCCTTCTGACTGGTGAAAAAAGGGGGATGTTAAGGCAAGGTCTTTCGTAAGTGGATGATAACCAAGACCCCCGCAACCACTCGCCGGTCGCCTGCTTTTGTCGAGGCCAAACCTCTGACTTTGCTCTATTTATCCTAATCGGGACCTCATCGCATATGACATGAGGCTTCAATGCTTCACTTCAACATAGCATATTCCCACTATCCGTCTTTGCGCTTTAGTACATCGTTAATAGCTCGAACCCCGTTAGCGAAGCACACAGTATACAGAGTCAACATCTCGGCCCGCGCCAAGCTAACAAGCCCGCCAAGCCTATTGAGACTGTACTTTGGCGGGGCGAACGGCTGTCTCACCGGCGCAAATGTGCGTGTTGCGCTTCGGCGCTTACATTCGAAGGCACCGCGTATTCTTTCAAGGCTTGCCGTTATCATAGCTGGATTGTGACCGAGTTATTATTTTGTAATCTATCGAGCACCTTGTCGGATAGACTCGGTCGGTCTTATAAAAACACACGGTGCGCTGCTGCCGCCCGCTTTGCGCAATGCCACGGTCAAGTTTCTCCGATAATCCGCTGTTGCGGGTGTCCCGTCCAGTATCAGCTTGTTCCCGATGTAAGTTCCACTCATCTCGAGTATGCGACGCATCACGACTTGTGGGATTCTCGACTAACGAGCTGCGCATAGGTAGATCCGCCAAGGTTAAGGTCTGTCTGTAATGGCGGCTGGGGTTCTTATCGTGTTTGGATTCTGACCTTGGTTGTAGTGCGACGGCAAATTACCAGCGTGCACCGCTTGCGAGAAGGCTGGCCGAGAAAATGAGTGCTCGGCAGCTAACGACCAGTTCGCCAGGGGCAAAGAACGAAGGCAAGATAGCCCTAAGCTACTCGCCATTATCCCTCGTAGACTAATACCCTCGCAGCTACGTGGCCGCACTCGAGCTTCGGATAGAGAAGATGGAGAGGCGCCTGGCTTTTGCGCGATCTAGAAAGGCATCGCTCGCCCAGCATGCGTCTGGGCCGTTGCCTCCCATCCCTCACCCTGACCGGAAAGACTCTCTCGCCAATATCCAGGCTGCCATGTATCGGAAAGCCGCAAGGAGCCGCGAGAATTCGGATGTCAACTCGCTCATGTCCGACTTCGGTTTTCTGTTCGTTTATCAGTCTCACCTACGTCTCCCTGCATACTAATTATTGTGAAGTTCCGTGAATGCGACAACAAGAGATTTCGAGCCATCTACAAGCAACATGACTTTCGCTCGGCTCGTACTGGCGGCTGCTACGAATGATCCCCTGCCTAGAGACGGCAACTGGAATATGCCATCAAGGCAAACTGCCATTGCTCTAATCCAATATTATATGGCTAATATATACTGTCTCTACCCTGCCTTCTCCGAGACCGCTCTCTACAATGTTCTCGACCAGGTATATTCAATGCAAGATCGCGTCATAAAAGACAGCGATTATTGGCTCCTGTATATGGTTCTAGCCATTAGTTCTAGTGCACAGAGCCAAGTCAAGAATGATCAATATTACATTGATGGCCTTTACTTGGCCTCACGCGCCCTCAGGCACGCCGACCAAGCCCTCATGCCCGGCTATACAACTCAAATACAATCGCTCATCCTTCTAACACAATACTCAACCCTAGACCCAGGTCATTTTGACAGTTGGCATTTAATAGGGTTTACCTGTCGTGCAGTCATAGACATGGGGTTTCACCAAGATCCTCCAACAGAGCAGACAATGGACAAGTCATTGCTGGACATGCGGCGGAAGACTTTTTACTGCGTATACTCGCTAGACCGGTATGACACATGCGCTGGAGTTTGGCGGATCGATTATACTGAAATTTCTCTAGGTCAATTAGTATGGTCCTCACACGCGCATTTTCTTTCACAGACGCGGCAGCGAACGTGGGATTCCCGAGGTCCTCATCCTTCAGTCGGCGGGCCTCAATAAACGGCCAATATCTCACGGGGTGCGAACCGGCCCTACTCTTGTTTCAACTCCGCCGGGCGCAATCGCACTGGTACCAGTTACTGTCCCAATCCGATTCTACCCCTTTGCCCGACGCTACATTCATCTGGCAGATGTGCCATCAGATGCAGGAATGGGCTGAGAGATTGCCGAACTCGCTGCCAATAGCCATAAGAGAACTCTTTGATCTCGAGCTGCGCTACAGTTTCGTCTATTGCATGTCGCCATCGGCGAAGTCACCACCCCTTACTGACTATGACCGACTGTTTATCTTTGAGCACGCAGTCGCTTATCTGGACCGCATTTATGAAATAGCGCACAGCGGGCGTAACACGAGTGTCTACTCATACCATGATGCATTGCGCGTCTTTTTCATGGCGAGCCAATTCGTAGCAGTCGTAAGAGACGCGGAAGAACTGCTTCTCTCCGGCATAATGCCACCGCCACCGCCCTATTCGATCGATAAGGCCATGCCGCCGCCACTTCCCCGTCGGATAGGAGGCGGAGGTTTCGACAATATGGAGAGAAGCCTCGGATGTCTGGAGCGCACCGCGAGTACGCTGGCTAAATACGGCGAGCGGTGGGACGATTCCGTATCGTTGAGGAGAGGCTTCGATATGATATCCCAAGATGTCATTGACCGATTACGCATGAGACGACAGATCAAACAACAACCGCCTCCGCCTCCAAATATGCAGGCGCAGATGGGGAGGGATATGCGATGGGTTGACGTAAATGTAGAAGCGATGATGAGAGGGAATGTCGGTGGACCGAGGCCTTGACGTTACGAGTCGGAGCGGCGATATATATTCAAGTATAGATAGCTAGGAACTTGCTGTTTTGGTATTGGCCAAGGACTAGAGCGCGGTGTCTGGTATGGTAATCCGATTTCATGTCGAAGATGTATTTTAACAACTGGGACAGAAAGTTTCATTATGATAACGCGCATATTTCTTTTTGCCTAACCAGCTGACGTAAAACCTGTGAGCACATGGAGTTGGTCTCAATAGAGTCATCCAGTTCATCACTCGGGAATCTGGCATTCGCTGTATCCATCAGATTATCAGACGGGGGAAGGCCACTTACGATGAAGTTATGACCTCAGAACCGCAAGGCTAAAGCCGCCTCCAAAGGAATTCAGTTGTGTCTACTATCACAGTTTGGGCATCATGGCGGAGTTGGGTGCGAGCTAAGATCGGGGGAAATGGCTAGGTTAGTTGATTCAGTAGCCCGCTGACTGATCACAACCTGTGACCACAAAGTTCGTCGATGGTGGAACCTGTGGATGAACGGACCGTTCCTTGAATTTTGGAGACAGACTAAATAGTTATAAACATTTGGTAGTCCAAATAGCTAACACCAGATAGGCGATACCGGCGGTAGACCGCTACTACCATATCATACGCCATGTGTATTACCTGTTTATTTCTACAGTTTGTTTTCGCAGGGATATTATAATGTTAACCTGAAGTAGACATACGTGCGATGACAAGACGGGCTCAACACCTACATACCATAGCCAGCGGTGAAACTCTGATTGGTGGAAATCAGTTTGACATATTCTCCGCAAACAGTCTCCCCAACCTTCTCAACTCCCTGTTTCCACGCTAAACTTGGTCTGGGGGAGATTGCATCTCTGTGGGGAAGGAGTCTACTGCTAGTATCGTGGTCGAGCTTGATAAAAAGAACCTTTTGTGCCAGGGAAAGATGTGAGATCGTACGGCTTTGAGTGAGTGAATGGAGCAAAACGGGTAATATGCAGACTATGGGCAGCTCCCGTTACGAGATCTTGGAGGAGGCTCTCTTACGTAGTTACAACGGGCAGACTAAGCCCTGCCTGCATCGACTGGGGTCTGTCCGTCAAGGCGCTGCAACGCTCGCTAAGACTAGACTATCTCGAGCTACCTACCCGATGCCGAGAAGCATGGCTAGACATGGGGCTACCGAGTGGGCGACGCGCCACCAATGATCATGAGATACGGTGTAGGGGATGGCAAATTCGGGATGAAGGTATTGACTTGACACCACTCCCAGCCACTCGGTACCACACCAAGGGGAGGCCGTTGTGGGAACTAGGTGTTGACTATTCATATACTCGGACACCCTTCTCCTCCTCTTCTCCCCCTTCCTTTCTTTCTCTTCCTTAAGCTTGGGTGACAGCTTGCTTGTCAAGTTTTCTCCAGAGACCACTAGGATAACTTGAGGACTTGTTCATCAACCTTCAAGATGCCGAGCTCAAAGGTAGTCTATAACTGGTTAGTCCTCTCTCTGGCTGACACCTACGCCGAGAAGAAACGCTACTAACACATGGGGCCTATAGGTACATCGCCCTGGTGGCGGCGATGTGCATGGTGTTATACGGATACGATGCCTCCGTCTTCAACGCTGCTCAAGGCTCCGACAACTGGCTTGAGTGGTTCGATCTCAACGCTGTGAGTTCTTGAACCAGTAACTCTATGGACCAACAAGTCTAATAGTGATGGTTTTAATAGAAAAACGATGCGTACCTGATAGGTCTCGTGAACACCGCATACACCATCGGCGCCATCGTCTCCGGCTTTTTCTTCGGTGGACCAGTGGTACGTAATTCTGCTGTCGATGTTGTACTATCTGTGCCTAACTTTGATGTAGGCCGACTACTTTGGCAGACGTTGGGGAATGGGTGCTGGTTGCTTCCTTACTATCATTGCCACCTTCGTCCAAGCCTTCGCTCCACGACATAACCTAGGCGCGTTTATTGGAGGCCGTGTCCTGATCGGTCTAGGCCAAGGTCTAGCACTAAGTACGTCGATTATCGCGGAGCCTCGTAGAGCTATACTAATGGTAACATAGCCGCCGGTCCCATTTACATTGGAGAAGTATCGCTGCCGGAGGTCCGTGGCAGCGTTATGACATTCTGGCAAACGTTCTACAGCGTCGGCAGCTTCATCGCCTACTGGATCGCCTACGCGGCCAACATCCACCGGAAGACGCTGGGAAACTGGGACTGGCGGATCGTCGTTATCTTCCAGATCCTGGTACCCCTAATCATCATCGTGCTGCTGCCCTTCCAACCCGAGTCGCCGCGCTGGTGGATCAAGCGCCACAACAACCTCGAGGAGGCCAGGAAGGCGTTACGGCGGATCCGCGAGACGGAGCAGGATGTCGAGGACGAGATCCTGGCGATCCGCGAGGCCATCGAATACGAGAACGAGGCCATCAGCGGGTCCTACAAGGCGCTGTTCAAGGACCCGTCCATCCGCAAGCGCCTGGGGCTCGCCTTCGTCATCAACGTCGGCCAGCAGCTCTCGGGCCAGGGCACCCTCAACTCGTACTCGAGCGCCATCTACAAGAAGATCTGGACGTCGAGCGAGACCATCAACCTGATCAACGCCCTCAACGCCACCTTCGGCATCCTCTTCACCCTCAACGCCCTGTGGTCCGCCGACCGCTTCGGCCGCCGCTGGCTGCTAATCGTCGGCGCCCTCGGCATGGCGGTATGCATGCTCATTGTGCCCATTGTCGGTCTGGCGACGCCCGACGTCGTCGCTGCAGACGGCTCGACGACCAAGACGCAGCCAGTCGGTATCGCCATCGTGTTCTTGCTGTTCCTATTTATCTTCTTCTACAAACCGTCGTGGGGCGCGTAAGTCATCCTTGTCTCCAAACATGTTCTGTCTTCCTGAACGTATTCTGACACAATGCCTATAGTACCGTCTGGATGTGGACCTCGGAGGTTTTCAGCATGAATGTGCGCGCACAGGCAGTTGGGATGTGTTCGCAAATGCAAAACGTCGCCAACACCATCTTCCAGCAATTCTTCCCCATCTTCCTGGCCAACGAGGGGCTGAAGTGCCTATTCTTCTTCTTCGCGACCAACATCCTGCTGGCCATCTTCGTCTACTTCTTCATTCCCGAGACCAAGAAGGTCGCCCTGGAAGAGATGGACGCCCTCTTTGGCGGCCAGAACCACGTCGAGAAGGGCGGGCAGATGTTGGGCGTCTCGGATGTTCCTCCGCGGGCTACCTCCTCCGAAGCGGAGAAGAATCCCGCCATAAACCATCAAGAGGACAAGAGGGAGATTTCGCCTGCTTGAAGGCCCTGCTGTCCAAAAGACAGAACGTGTATGAGAGCATGATATTATGTAATGTAGACTCTCTTGTAGAAGTAATACATGTTACGACCCGCTATGGCCACCCAATTCATCTTTGGTGGCGCCATCTGAATCACGTATAATTTAGATGATCAACTGGGGAAGGCCATGACCAAGAAGACCATGTGGAATAGCTATTGGGCAAAGACCATTTTACGAAAGGCTACCCGTTGTAATCAGAACGTACGAAATCTTCATACCGATGGCTAAAGAATGTAATTCCTTAAAAGAACCCATTGAAACGTCTGTAGTTCAAATATTTGCCTTGTCAAGGCTGTAAATTTAGCCTTAGGTGTACTTATCGGAAGTTGTATTCCCGGTTCACTGAAGTGGGGGTTAATTGAGTGAACATGGGTTGGGGTTACCGTTATTGCCTTTGGAGAGAGGCGCGTCATTGACGACCTTAGACATTTGTGAATGATCTCTTTCAGTGAGAGTATTGAGCATATCAAACCCCTCGCTTCAGTTAGTGACAATGAATCAATTGAGCGAAGACTTCGTCTTTATTAATCATGAAGATGCTGCGGAGATTCGGCCCAGCGAACCGGGGCACCTCCAGGAGATTAGCGACTTCATCGACAGCATTGCGAAGAAGCTCTGGGAGGTTAACAAGACAATTCACGATAATCCCGAGCTAGGGTACGAGGAGTTTATCGCTCATGAGACGTTGACGAAATTCATGTCAAGCCAACAGGGGTGGAAGGTGACTCCCTCCGCATATGGTTTAGCAACCGCATGGGTCGCCGTTTTCGACAGTGGCAAGAAGGGACCTGTTATCTCCTTCAATGTGGAGATGGGTATGTTATAGGGGCCGCGTCGTTATACTCGATTGATGCTGACGGCTCAAATCAGATGCATTAGAGGGCATCGGGCATGCTTGTGGCCATAACCTCATCGCAACCGCATCGGTGGCGGGCGGTCTAGCCGTAGCGGAGATACTGAGTCAAGGTGACTTAGGCGGCAAAGTAGTGCTCTTCGGGACACCCGCAGAAGAAGGTAAGTTTTCAGGACTTAATCTACCTAGTATTAGTCTGTCTCTGTTCACTCAACATACTGTACAGGGGGCGGAGGAAAGATCAAACTCCTAGAGGCCGGAGCCTATCGAGATCACAAAGTCGACATCAATTTGCTATCTCATCCCGGTATCACGGGGAACCACGCATATATGCGCACTTCGGCATACACAGCATTCAAAGTGGAATATTTCGGACGCGAAGCCCACGCAGCGGCTAACCCGTGGCTGGGAATCAACGCGCTGGACGCACTCATCACAGCCTACAATGCCATCTCTGTCCTCCGGCAGCAGACGATGCCAGGCGATGTGGTACAGGGTAACATCACCGACGGCGGCGTGCGACCCAACATCATACACGCGTACACGGCGGGAAACTTCGTCGTCCGGGCCAACACGCAGGCTCGACTAAGCGAGCTGAGGAAGAAGGTCGATGCTTGCTTTGAGGCCGGGGCGACTGCGACGGGCGCCACTCTCAAGGTCACGCCTGTGCAGTCGTACGCGGACCACGTCCCCAATCGCCTGCTCGCGGATCACTACCACGAACACTTCAACAAGTTGTCTCCGCCAGACCCGATATCTAACAACCCGGAGGTGGACGAGATAGAAGGGCGCACGATGGCTAGCACGGACCAGGGAAACATCAGCTATGCCATGCCGAGTCTCAACGTGGGCTTCTCGATCCCTGCTGGTCCAGGGGGTGCTGGGCCTCATAATCCCGGATTCGCGAAGGCAGCAGGCACAAAGCTTGCGTTCGAAAACTGTCTTCGTGTTGGGAAAGCCATGGCGGCTGTGGCCATCGACATTTTGGGAGATCTTGACCTCCTTGACAGAGTGAAGAGAGAATGGAAAGAAGACATCCGATAGTAGACATCCGTATAACCCGTATAACGCTGTGTTTGTCTCTTTCTCATGTTGACGACGCATTCAATGGATAGGCGTAACATTACCCAAAGTTTGCGGGCCACCTACCTCCCGTCTGTACCATCGTGTAGCCGTGCTGATAGTTTATGTACCTATGTCGATGGATCCGTGAAACATACGTAACCTACGAGGTATCAAATCCAAGCAGCATCTAGATAGTTACTAGTCTACGTACTACAGTACGTACGCCACCAACATTGGCATCAGCTCGGACCGTAAATATTCTTCTAGCCGGTATGTTGACTAAATGAGGTCCATGTCGCAAAGGTGGACCTCGGACAGCCCGAGCGTGATGGGGAATATCACGTGCTGGAGAGAGAGGGCGGCGGCACCTGCAGTTAGATTGTCCCACCACCAGCGATAAGGCGATAAGAGGAATAAGTTACCCCGGGGTAAGAGAGACTCGCGTCGGAATGTAACCGTTAGTTATGCAAGAGTCAGTCAGTCCCCGTCTCAGAACTTTGAGAGACTTCAGTCAGAACAGAGTCGACGCGCGAATCAGCAGTCGCCGCTGCTGCAGTCCGAAATCCGCAACACTGCTTCGAGCACTAGTAACTACGCAATCTCTCTTCCAACGTATCACATAGGCTTATTATCATTAGCATCCGGGCTTCCGTCTTATACAATGCCGTTGTCTGCATCTACCTAGCCCGGGTCTGTTTGTCTCTGCCTCTTCACTACTCGAGTATAGCATTCTATTGCCTGTAGGAGTAACTTATACACCCGACGTAATACTGCGTGTTAATTCATTTATTTATTCTTCCACGCTACTTCGACACCCCCCGCTCGAGGTCATCCTTCTGTCGTGAACTGCTTCAATGTGCAATGGCAAAAAAAAGCAAGAAACCCGCGGCGGGCGACTCCCTCGCCGAGACGAGTCAGACCGCTAAGAACAACAAAGCTGCTGTGCCTGCGCCCGCCCTTCCTTCTTCGGCGCTGGTCATATGTAGGAACAAGTGAGTCCCGGCGCCAATTCACCGTGGTGGTCTCGATTTAGGGGGGCTGTATACCTTTATTGGGTGCTCGCCTACTAGATGGGCCTATATAGCTACGGCGCCTCTTTCTATATACTAATATGACCTCTATCCTCAGGCATTGGCGATATATCTCTTCGTTTCACGGCCCATGGCTCCAATTGCCTGTCGAAGTACTCGAAACCCTCGCAAACGCGAACTACTACATGCCCCTCCCGCGACCCGTCGACCCGGCCGTCTTCTATGACCTGGTGAAGATACGCCAGCTCGTCGATGGCGCTACGGACTTAGCTGTGCGTGCTGCTAATGGCGTCACCTCGTCCGCTCTGTCCAGTTCGCTCGCGGGCGGCGCTGCCCATCAAATGCAGGCATTGGGGCTTGGGTTTGGCAATACTGGTGGCGCAAAGCTTAGTCCCGAGAGAAGGTTTCGCATGCGGGAGCAGGCAACTCAAAAGCTGTCGCGCGCGTACCATCTTGACGAGATAGCTTCGAGCGTCGCCACAATGCAGTCGACGTCGACACTAGAGAATGTCGCCGGGCTTGTTCTACAGCGGGCGCCCCACGATCCAGATGCGAACTACGTTCACTTCTTCCACGAGAAGATCCCGTCCAGGCAACTGGCCGAGTGTACAGACTTGCGCGTGTTGGACATGATTATCGGGCAGCGACCCTCGGACTGTGAACCTTTGCGGACGCGCGCTATTGTTCGCATGTTCAAGGAGGACTTTGAAGGGGCAGCCCAAGACCTCACTACTGCATTAAGCGTCTGTCGCCTTAATCGACCACATAGACCCTATGCGGAAGAATCTATGCAGCTTGAGCGCAGGGCCGGCAGGCGTCGAGATAACCCTCCCCTCGATGAGAAAGACCAACCGAGCAGTACCGAGGTACAGTTATTGTTCCAGCGTGCGGGCTGTTACGTGACCTTGGCGTGCGGTCATGTCGAGTTCGCATTAGCCAGGCATCTTGCTGGACAGGCCGCCGAACCGGCGAACAACACCAACGGTGCCAGTAGTACCAACGGGAACAGACCTACAGAAGGAGAAGGTCTCTCCCAGAGTACAACAGCTCAGCCTGGAGACCAAGCGCCCACTCAGAAGCAGCTCGAGAGCAGGAAAACCGTGCGACTATATGCAAAGCGTGCTTTGCGAGACTACATGGAGTACCTCAAACATTTCCATTATTCGCCCAACTTGCCAATCGAGGTATCCGACGACTTCAGCCGCCAGGTGAACCAGGCCACCCATCGGAGCAAGAGATACTACGCACAGTCCCGCTTGGCTTCCCAGGACCCAAACAGCCCGACTGGCAGTTCAGTTGGCCACACTGTCTACCCACTGGCAACATTGTTCACTGCCACGCCACCCGCGGATCTTCCTCCTTATCCATCCGCCGATATTGTGCATGCTGCGTCCGCATCAAACCTTGTCAATGCCGTAGAGACGACCAGTGAAGTCGTGACATACCACCCGCTGCTCACTGATGCTTTGCATTCATTGCTACTATGCCATACGCTTGTTCAGACTTCAACGAAAGAACTTCAACGTCATGCGTATATGGTAGCCCGTCTAGCTCGACTGGCAGATGGCTATCCGGTCTTTCAAGCTAGTAGATCACCTGCCCGTGCGGACTGGATAGAAGTACTGCGTCGAGCAGAGAATTGGATTGAACTTGGATCGAGCTGGGAGGCGCTTTGTGCGCCCGCCCCGCTTCCAATGCCGCCATCGGTGAACAATGTGTCGGCTGTTACCACGGGCGTCAATGCTTTATCGATCACGGGCTCTATCAGTCCCACGGAAACGGATGAGCAGCGCCAGGAGCGAATGAGACATCAAGCTATCGTCGAGGCGCTCGAGGACGAACGCGTCAATGACGAGGCCAGCTTCAAGGCGGCCATTCTAGCTCGTCAGAAACGTGCCGAGGCGGACCAAGTACAAGCTATAAGCTCCAATGCTACGTCTCCTAACACAAGTTCCGCACCTAAGAGATGGGCTGTCGATGACGGCAGAGAATATCCTATTTTAACTGAGCGTGCGGAGGCCGTCGCCCGTTGGATTCGTGAAGCGCCGGCCGTGTCTGGCACAGGCAACGGCAAGCGCAAGAAGAAGCCAGGGGCCAAGAAAGTGTCACCAGTCGAAAAGATAGACTCAAGCAGTAGTCAGCCCGAGCTTATTCCTGTCTGAGTGGTCCTGGTGGATCCAGCAGTGCTCGTGCAGTCTTCTCTATAACTCGTATTATAGAAGCGACTCGTAGTATACATTTATAGAGCTATGGGACCGTGAGCGGTTATGTAAAGACTCCAGAGAGGCCGAATCAAAAGCGTCTCCAAGCGTCTCCAAACACCTGCACGGCCAGTACTGCTCAGCCACGCGGATTTCTCATTGCCACCCGTTTTTGAATGCTTCACGTGCTGCTCTCTAGAGTGTGAATGTTTCTTGGTTCTGATTGCTTACTGGTTCTCAACTCTGTCCAAAATAGGAAATCGGAGGAAGTTACCGGTTTGCCGTATTGGGACGAGACAGTCTCAAGGCTTTCAAATACCATTCCCGTCCGTGCGATGAGAACCCGTCTAGAGTAGGAATCCGCTGTGAATAAGTCTATGCGTCTTGAAGGCGATATAGGTAGACGCTTTGCGACCTGTCAAGCATGCCAAGAATAGATTTGGAAAGATCTTCGGCTGAGCTTTCCGCGCGCCAACGAACGGCGATGCTCAAATAGTAGTTAGTGTTGTCATCACGATACCCTCATGCAACATCATAGACTAGGGGCGCGCAATCCCAGGCGCCGCCTTGTGTTTTCGTCTTGATAGATAGTAAACGCCGCCGCCGCGTTGGCACAGCCCAGTTCAACATAGCTTCCTCGGCTTCCAAGCCGCTGGTTCCCGGCTCGTCTAGTGTACGATGCTTGGGTCGTTCCGCTGCTGTTCTTGGCTTGGTCCCGTTCCTTTACCTTGTGGAGAGAATCGTCGTCGAATCGGCTTCCTAGCCATACGTTACCAGAGCGTGGCGTGGCGTGGCATACGGTTCTCAAGGATACTGTTTCATGACATACTGTACCTACCATCGGGCACATCGAATCTGTCATCGTTTGCGAATGTTTTTCTCGGGCCACCCGGTGGATTACCGTGAGGTCTACCATCTTACAGGGAACTGCTACTATCTAGTCTACGGAACCCCTAAGGTAGCGAGTTTTTCTTCCTTGCGGGCGCCTCCATATGCCTGTTAAACTTGTATGGAGTCGACCTATGCTTTGCCCCCCACGTCTCTATTAATTTATTCTCGGCGGAGAGCACTGAGCGTGGGCAGCAAGGTAGTATAGAAAAAAGCTTATATACCGTATCAGGTTATCCAGATGACGCCTTAACGGTGAGTGGGCGAGTCAAGCCTGGTGCAATGGACCGTGTATCCGGCCGAGTCGAAAAAGGAGCCTTCAATTACGCCTTGCTGGAATTGAAAATGTCCTGCCCAACCTGGTGAGCTTCTTGCAAAAGGGGGTTGGTGATGATGATGTTGTCTTAGACTCTCACAGAAATTAAATGCATAACTTGGCATCAGCCTCTGTGCTCTCTCCACTTAACCTGGGAATATATTTTTACTGTGTACAGAAGGGCCAAGGCACATGGGGTCCAGAGTATTTCCCACCAGCCAGGTCGCATAAATGAAAACAGACCAGCTACCCGGCTCCTTTTGTGACCACCATGCGGGGATTGATTATCTTTGGACGACTCCTACACTACTGCGGAGTAACCCTGCGAAAATCGGGGACGATCGCTTCCCTCTTCAACGAGTTTTCCCATAGATACCCGTCCATTCAGTCGCATGATGGGCTTGGATACCTGTGATGAAAGGATAGGTAGGTGTGTAGGATGGCTAGACACTTGTAATCGTGCCTGCGACCCTATGACCGGTGAACCCATGTATACACAAGGGCTCTAAATCTTGTTAACCCTCTCACGGCCCTAGTCACATTCGGTCAACTTCTTCCGTTGCATTTGAGGAAAAGCCTCCAATGAGACCGATGGCCACGGTACCCACCCCGGTGCCCTTGGTCGTGGGTGTCTCTTCGCTCGTCCAAGTCAGCCGTCCGCTCCGGCGCTCACTGAATGCGTAGTTGTCAAGCCCCAGGGATCCCAGAGCGGCCTACCTCGCACGGGGGCGTACACATCCCCCATTCTCATCTTGGCCTAGCATGCATGAGCGCGCGGATGGCATGACGCCCTACCCCTTACGATCATTTTGGGTTTGCCCCTGAGAGTTGAGTCCGCGTTCTCGCCTCCATCAAGATCAGGTTCACGGCCCGTCAGCCGAGACTTCATTGAAATGGGAGACTTTCCAATGCCAAACCCGATGCCCCATCCCTCCAGATTTCTGGAAATGGCAGACCTTTGGGCGATCAACAAGACTTTAGCATGGCGACGAGAGTCTTTGAGCAATATGCATTGTCAACGCTCTGGAGGTGAACAGACCGATATATAAGACGATGGTCTCGCAATCCTCTGGGATGCTTTTGTGATTCACCTCACCAGTCATCCAGTCTTACCTTGACCCAGAGCAAGCTCATCACAATGCACAGCAAACTCGCCGCCATCGCCGCCCTCGTGGCCACTGCCAAAGCTCAGTGTGCTGCCTCACTCACAGCCGAGACACATCCCGCCATGACATGGCAACAGTGTTCATCGGGTGGTAGCTGCAGCACCGTCAACGGCAAGGTCGTCGTCGACTCCAACTGGCGATGGGTTCACGACTCTTCGGGAACCAACTGCTACAGCGGCAATGAATGGGACACCACTCGCTGCACGGACGCCACCACGTGCGCTTCTACGTGCTGTCTCGACGGTGCTGACTACGCTGGAACCTACGGCGCTACCACGTCAGGCAATGCCCTGAACTTGAAGTTCGTCACCCAGGGCCCCTACAGCAAGAACATCGGTAGCCGATTGTACCTGATGAAGGACGATACCACCTATCAAGGCTTCAAGCTTCTCGGCAACGAGTTCACCTTCGATGTCGACGTTTCGAACCTCCCGTAAGTCGACTCCATGATGAGAAAAACCAGGGGCCGTAATCTAACTGAGTTGATAGCTGCGGCTTGAACGGTGCTCTGTACTTCGTCTCCATGGACCTCGATGGTGGCATGGCCAAGCAGCCCGGTAACACCGCCGGTGCCAAGTACGGTACTGGTTACTGTGACTCTCAGTGCCCTCGTGATCTCAAGTTCATCGACGGCAAGGTATGTCTACCGACTGTGAAGGATGTTGAGCCCGTATCTGACAGAAATCCTAGGCCAATATTGCGGGCTGGACGCCTTCGACCAACGACGTCAACGCCGGTGTCGGCAACATGGGCGCTTGCTGTGCTGAGATGGATATCTGGGAGGCCAACTCGGTATCCGCCGCCTACACTCCCCACCCTTGCACGAACTCGGCCTACCACTCGTGCTCGGGCGACTCGTGCGGCGGAACCTACTCAGCCGACCGCTACGCCGGCGACTGCGACCCCGACGGATGCGACTTCAACAGCTACCGCCAGGGCGCCACCGGCTTCTACGGTTCCGGTCTTACCATCGACACGACCAAGAAGATCACAGTGGTCACCCAGTTCATCGAGACGAGCGGTGCCCTGAGCGAGATCAAGCGCTTCTACGTGCAGAACGGCAAGGTGATCCCCAACAGCGTGAGCACCATCTCGGGGACCTCGGGCAACTCGATCACGCAGGACTTCTGCGACAAGCAGAAGACGGCCTTCGGCGACACCAACATCTTCAGCCAGCGCGGCGGCCTCAAGCAGATGGGCGCCGCCCTCGCCAAGGACATGGTCCTCGTCATGTCCATCTGGGACGACCACGCCGCCAACATGCTCTGGCTCGACTCCACCTACCCCGTCACCGGCTCCGGGCCGGGAAAGAAGCGCGGCACCTGCGCCACCTCCTCGGGCGTCCCCTCCGACGTCGAGTCCCAGCACCCCGGCGCCAGCGTCTCCTACTCCAACATCAAGTTCGGCCCCCTCAACTCGACCTTCACCGCCTAAGCGGTCTGATCTGAGCTCAGCGATGGGGAGGAGATCTGCCTACCCTCCTTTGGCTGCTTAATTCCTCCCCCGCCATCATGGGTTACTTGGGTAGTAAGGAATAGAATGCGGGCTTCCGAAGTGGTAAAATGGTCAGGAGGTCTCCTCCAACACGCTTTCTTGTATATAGTTCCCCCGTCATGACACTCTGCATTCACTGATCTCCCTCTGGCATGGTCTTTGACTCTTCTCCGTACATAAAATATGCATATTTCATGTTCCTACTTCAATTGCTTCCATTTAGATGTGACCTATCCTGTCCGCAGTTGTGTCAATACCTAGTGACACTCTGCCTCGGATTTTCTGCGTAAACTATGAGCAAGTAAAACTATGGTCTCTAGAAACTCACTAGAACTAGCATATAGCATCTAAGCGTCTCTGGTTTATCTGCTATCCGAACACAGCCCCGACATCCACAAAAGCGAAACGCGTTCGTATCATCGACGCGGCCGTTCACGACATGACACTTCTATAGCAACCGAATCTACTCAACCAAGCTGATAGGATTCACATCGTTCAAAAAATTTCTAACGTAAAGAGAGGACTCGCGGGCCCCATCCTCCCTGAAAAATTATCTACCAACATCAGCTTGACAACTAAACCCAACAAATATCCCACGCCAATCTCTTACCCCTTAATAACCCACGTCCGCGAAACACTCAACGAAGCGTTCAGACTATTCCAACGCGTATCCTTCCTGCGAATAGCCTAATATTTCACAAAAACCTCGACCCCGATATTTCAACCACGGAACCCGCCATCTACAACCCACCCCTCGAGCTCAACAAGACCGCCACCACCACCGCTACCTCCCACGGAACATCGATCACACACCTCCCGTCGCCCCGTCCCCGTCTCACTACAGTCATCAACGCGTCCGCGTCCCCTCCCTTCCCGTCGCGTCCACGCCCCCATCACGATCCACCTACCGGGCAACCAGCGCACAACACCCCTCACCACCCAGCAACCTCCCCATCCCCACCGCCCGACCAGCAACCATCCGGACAACGCCATCAACGCTCCCACCAACGACCATATAAAGAACATTAACCCTGGTGGTTTTCAATAAAAGCGCCATGGCGCAGTGGTTCCCAATGATGCATAAACCGAATATCCGAGCAGGTCGCACCTGCGTTGACGACTAAGCTTCTTCTGTCTGAGAGAACCCGAATTTTTTTCCGGGCATGGAAATAGAGAGGAAGATGAGGCGGTTCTGATGGTGTTGTTTTCATGATATGGTTGAGGCTCGTTGATTTGATATCGTGGCGCGAAGTTGGAGGTTTGCGGTTCGAGTGGAGGGTTCGAGTTGGCGGTGAAGTTGGGAGTTGTGGGGATTGTGTTGGGTGTAAAATGGAGAGGAGAATGAGGCGATTCTCATGGTGCTATTTTCAAGGCTTGGATCGATTTGGTTGACTTGATATCGCGGGTTGAAGTAGGGGTTTTGAGTTCGAGTTGAGGTTGGGTTGGGTGTGGGAGTCGGTTGTCGTAGACATCCCGTTGGACGAAGGATGTAGAGGAGAACGAGCCAGTTTTAATCGTTCTACGATTATGTCCTGGCTAGGCCTGGTTAATTTAGTATTGAGCTTTGAACTGGGGGTTTTGAGTTCGAGTTGAAGGTTGGGTTGATTGAGAGTTGGTTGTCGTGGATGTTGGGAGATGATGATCTGATGATAATGAGTTGATGTACATCGTTTGACAAGGAAGGGCGATGGGTTAAAGGGCAGATTTTTAATATGAAAGCGCCTTCACGAATAAGCAGTCGAAACATGTAAATTTTAAAAAATTGAAAAAAGTTTTTTAATAAAAAAGAGAGAGGAAACCTTGTTGTGAGCAGACAGGTGCGAAGAATATCATTGGGAGAACCTCACAGGTTGTTTGACAAACTGTTGTTTATACAGTAAACGGAGACAGGTGCTAAGCTGGCTTTAAATCCATTCTTCAAGCTGTCGAATTTCGAATCATACTCCGTTATCGTCATGAGAGTATTGTGTTCTTATTCAGATACCTTTAGTTTATGAAGGGTTGGGATTCTTCGCCTAGCAATACATGTTCAAGACATACCTACCTCGTATCTCAGATGAAGCACCGGAATATAAGGGAGTTCTGAAAGTTACATGAGATTTGAGGTGTTCTAAGAAGAGTATGCTAAGATGGCCGAGTTGAGAGGAGTAGAAACTACGGGAACATAGCCGAAGGATATACACTTTTCCAACTAAGAGATATGATGATCAGTAAGAGTGGCATAGATATCTAGACGAAGAAATTTTATTGCTGTCTTCCTCTATATGTTATCTATCTATATGCTGTCTATCTATATGCTGTCCAAGTTGCCAAAAACAGTGGGATTAAACTACAACCTATATACCATATCTATATACGACCCCCTATTATACACATCCCACAAGCCCGCCGAGACCGAAATCAAATGCCAAGAGGGACTTCATAGGCATACTCCGGCGCGCCAGCCCACTGCAGGTACCAGTTCGCAGTAGGCATGTATCTCTCGATCGGCAGCCAGCTCTCCAAGTTCGTCGTGACACATCCGGGGTTCGCAACGGGGCGTCCCTCAAAGCGGTCCGCGATCCACCTTAGCCAGATCGGTCTGGTCGCGTCCAGCGTAGGCACATGTCCGGTGCCGTTGACGACCAGATACTCCAAATCCGCTTTCTCACCCTTCGAACGTTGGAACTCGCACGTGTCCTTTACCGTCTTCGTGTTGACCTCGTAGTGGTTATACACGTCTGCTGTGCCTTGGATAACTAGCAACGGTCCCGCGAAAGGGCGTCTCCCCACGTTCGCGAGACGCCCGTAGGCATCGACGTACCAGGTGCTGTTCCACGAGTCCTTGAGAATTGCCCCGCTATCAGGGCCCAGGTACAGGCTCTGCGACGCGGCGATGCCGCCCTGGATCTCGACGAGCAAGTCGGTCCGCGCGATGCCGAGGGGCGTGAGCCACTCGGTGCGATCGAAGGATGGGAATATACGCTGCATGAATATGGTGAGCCACGAGACTATGAACTGCGGCAAGCCCGTGAAGAGATCCGTCGTCGGACTTCCCGCGATGGAACCGCGGTATCCGGTCTGCAAGTCGGCGAATTCGCCCCCCTCCTCCTCGGCAAGGACCTCCGCGACACCCCACGCGACGCCGCCGCCCTGGCTATGTCCGAACGACACGAACTCGTCGCTCAGAAGGCCGGGGAACGCGTCCCGCGCAGCGCGGAGCGCATAGAGCCCGTCGCGCGCGCTGACGCGCGACGCGAGGTACTGGTGCGGGATGTCGCTGCCGTCCCACGACTTGTCGACGCCGAGACCGCCGTAGTCGGCCGCCACGACGGCGTAGCCGTCCTGCGCGAGGGTGAAGGGCGCCGAGTGCCCGTACCACAGCGCGCGGTGCGTCGAGGGCCCCTGCGGACCGAAGAAGCCCGACGTCCCGTGCGACCAGAGGACCGTGGGGGCCTTCTCGGCGGTGGAATTCTTCCCTACGCACGAGGAGGAGGACGAGGAGGAGGGGGAGAAGACGCGCGGCTGAAAGGGCCACAGCACGAATGCCGAAGCCGGGATGACTGTGCCGTTGAGATTTATCGTTGTGTACAGGATGCGCGAGAGCGCCGTGTTGGGCGGCAGCGTGAAGGAGGCCGGGTCCGTGACTTCCTGGACCTTGAGTAGCTGCCCGGCTTTCAACGCCCCGTGGCTTGCTAGCGGCGGGATCGTGTAAAAGTCATCCTCGTACGAGCCGCCGTTCGCGAGCTGCGACCTGTCGAAGCGTGTCGTGGCCTCGATGTCTGAGGCAATAGAAGCAGTGAGGTTGGCTGCTTCGATCTGCGACTGCGAGAGACTGAATGTCGAGTTGAAGCCCGCGGATTGCAGCTTGTTAGGGGTGCTTTGGCCCTGGGCTGGTGCCAGTGTGGTCAGCCACAAGGCAAGGGATAGAGGGTTCTGGCGCATCTTGGTTGTTGCTTCTCAGGAGCTGCGAATATTAAGGTGGAATTCTCCCAAGCTCTGCTGTGCTGTGAGGATAGAATAGATATCGACAACATCTATTCGGGGAGACGCCCTCTTATACCTCCACGACTCCGGCTCCCGACTCATTCTGATTCATGGCAATTTCGTTCGACCCGCATCTCAGCACGCTATATCACTTCTCCTAGGTTCTAAATGCCATACGCCGGTGGGATAAGCATAGAAAATAGCCTCATCGTCATCTCAGAAGAAACGTAACACCTTATAGATGTTCAAGGCCATTTACCCCTTCGGGAAGTGGCAGGGTCCTACCATACCGTTTTAGGAAATGCGTCGTTGAAGAGATTAGTAACTTGTGCCGCACACTGGTTTTCCGTGGAACTCCGGCCAGGACCAGTTACGTGATTTGGGGCCGAAGCTTTTTACGCTAGTATTTGTCATATATATGAATACTTACCTAGACTACCTCTGCGAAAGCGGCCCTCCGTATTTAACTTCCACAAGCCTCTAACAGCGATAGGACTGCTGCACCCCACACACATATACATTGCACTTACTTGCTTTTCCCTAGGT
The DNA here is from genome assembly GCA_025201785.1 of Xylaria longipes. Taxonomy (NCBI): domain Eukaryota; kingdom Fungi; phylum Ascomycota; class Sordariomycetes; order Xylariales; family Xylariaceae; genus Xylaria; species Xylaria longipes. The sequence goes on from MU619695.1 coordinate 209,005, forward strand.
GTGTTGGTGCAACATCGTGCATAAAATAAGTATAAATTCTTTTCTGTTGCGCGAAGGTCGCCATCTTGCAATAGTGCCTAGCTATATACACACATGCCCTTTGTGCTGGAACAGGGTAGGTATCGTAACAGGGTTCCTAAGCATCGTTGGGGCCCTAGGCCGTGGTAAAGGCTCTTGCGTAGGATAGGTGGGTAATGTTTTATTGGGCTGGAAAGATATTCCCAGGAAAACATACTAGGGCCGTCATTACTAGTGCTATTAAACGTTAATTATTTCGTAGGGAATCAAACAAGATTTCCATATAGGCTGCCGGATTTGATAGGTTCCTTCCGTTTCATCGCCGTGCCTCGTTAGTCTAGATTGTATGGAGGACTCAATTTTCGTAGATTGGGTGGCCAGTAAGTATTGACGAACTCCGCAATGTGTCTAGCCATATTATTAACACATTGTAGTTATGTCATGAGATCCGAAGCCTGCATTACTCCTGAAAAGCTTAGACCTTAAACTTCTTTGGCATTTTTTTAACGTAAGACGTAAGTGACAACCTTACGCGATAGTTTTAACACTAATGCTCTAGAAACCACATGCGGGTGCGGAAGCTATAGATACGACGCGCTCATGAGCCTCAATTCTAGCTCAGTCTGTGCCATACAGTCGGGTTTGGGGCAAAAGCCAATCGACTTACGGCCATTCAATTCATGGAAATGGCCGCTAAAGGTAACAACGGATTGTTACAAGCTCGTGTCTGCCTCTTGGTCAGATTAGCCGCTTGGGGTAAAAAAGGTAGAATTTCAATTCACGAGCATGAATTAATGGAACTGCTTGTTGAGGCCGAAAGCAAGGGCTAGACGAACGCAGAAAGAGCTCTTGAATCGTGCAGTCAGCGTATACATTATGAAACGATGCCTACCCTTCGGGCCGGCAGTGACCTAGTGTATAATTATACACAGCGTTGATAATTCATGTCACGGGCGACACCACGGAGGGGATATTTCATGACAGTATCCTCGGGACTTAAATGAAGAGCTACTAGCTGCAGTATGGCACCAAGATATAGAATCGGTGCAATGCCTTTGTTTTTACGAAAATTAACTATATAATAAAAATAAATTTTGCTAACAATTATATAGCTTAAATAATTTTCTTTTTTATATTTTATAAATATTGCCTTAACTACCTACACTTTTATTTTAATAACAGGGTGTAAGAAGCATAATATTATGGCTTGAAAACGCTGCATAGTTTGTGTGAATTAGACGTATGTAGGTCATCTTTTTATTTCTGGACTTTTGTTAAAACCATTACGTACTGCCTTGAGTCTTCTCCGTATCCTAGCGATCTTATCAGCTTTAAGCCAGCCTTTTCCACCATGGTTCTATACTCGTCGAGAGTTCTAACCCTTGCACTAAGAAACAACCCCAAGACTACGCCCACATAATGGTCATACCAACTCGCATTGGAATCTGGTATTGTACTGCTGTCGATGATCACGACTGACTCGTCGTCCATCACTCGGCGTATTTGGTTCAAAATCTCGATGCACTCTTCATCAGACCAATTGTGCAGGATGTTGCGAAGATGGTAGATCTTGGCCGCCCTAATAGGCTGCTCTTTGAAGAAATCGTGATAGTAATGCTCAATCATGTCTTGTTTAATAACTGTAGCCTGTAGATCTTGGTTGATGATTCTGCCCTTCCAGTGGGAATACTTCTGTCGTATTTGAGCGCATACATGGCCATTCCCGCCGCCGACGTCCACGAACAATGGCATGATCATATAAGATGGGTTCCGAGCAAATTCGTCCAGTGTGAGTATGTTGTAGATTGGTTCCTGGTGTCTTTGCGATTCTGCCATCCACGTTTGAAAATCGACCTGCACTTTGGGGTGGCTAATCAACCATTCATACATTGACTCAGAAGTTGAGTTTCCGACCTGAAAAGCGGTTTGCCTAACTCGGACATATCCTTGAAAAGGTTGTCGGCAAGGAGAGTTGGCATCCCCACAGCTGTGATGAGTAGGGTATTATTTCATACCAATGGATACCTTTTAGCTCGTAAGCGGGCCACCACATGTTGGCTTGGCTATGAGAGGTTTGCTTCTGCATAATTCTACGATGTCGTTAGTGTCACAAGGCTGGGTGCGGTGCAGTACATCAAGGACAGGCCAGGATCCACCTATCTTGTTGGGCAAAAAGCCTGAAGTCGCAGCATGCCTTATCATCTCTGTTAATTCCGGTGCTGGTGATGTGGGAATGCGGCACGGTAACAGAATTGTCTGCTTACATATAGGTGATGTAATATCTGTTAGACGCAGTTGACCTTGCGCGGCATATGTAAGCTACAACCTACATGTGATCTAACGCATGTGATGTAACACTTGCGCCTCATGCTCATTGGCCTGCTCCATGATTACCAGAAAACAAAGGGAGGTCAAATAAGCCTATTCTAAATCGATTCCAAGGACTCTGCATGAAACATTTTTTTCATTCCCCATCAAACCTTTGCGTATCTTGTGTATCCAGTCTGATAATATGACCACGAAACCGAACGCAGTACCATGGGCCGATGAGCCTTTCCCCTTGATTGAAACTCCCTCTGTAAAGACAAAGGTATTTTTTGATATATCCATAGATGGGAGTGGTGCTAAAATTAAACCAGAGTGACCATTTCTACTTGAAAGCCGCATCAGAGATGACACATGCCCACAATGTTTTGATACGAAGCTTGAATGCCATCCTTCAACAAGGACCCCACATCCCTATCTCAACTGACGCAGACTACCGAGCCGAGGATGTCACTGACTTCCTACACTATGTCCGCTGCTGGGTTAAAATGGTTCACCATCATCATTGGGTCGAAGAAGAGTTCATCTTCCCGGAGATGGGCAAATTCAGTGGCAGACCAGGCTTGATGGACGAACCTCGGCACCAGCATGAGTCTTTTCAAACCGGGCTCAAAAACCTGGAATCATACTCATCAGACACAAGCCCCGAACAATACCGGTGGATGGGGTCAAGTGGGATGAAGCAGATTATGGACAGTTTCAGCAAGGATTTGACAGACCATCTCTATGCTGAAATTGGTGTCTTTCTCGAACTGGGCGACCTTGACAGCGACGAATACAAGAGGACATGATCCAAAGCAGAGGCGGTAGCTAAGCAATCCGGAAATCTCACCTTGCTGGTAAGTACAATGCATAGCCCCGATATTAGAATCTAATACTAACGAACTAAAGTTCGAGATGGTTCCCATGGTTCTGGGGTCTGCCGACAAAACGTACGAAGGAGGACACGATTTCCCGCCATTCCCCTGGGTTATGCCATACCTTGCCAAGTATGGGTTTGCTGCTCGTAATGGTGCATGGAGGTTTAATCCTTGCGACTTTTGGGGAAAGCCCAGGCCGTTGGCATTCGCGGGGAACAGTACCAAGGACTAACTTGTCGGTAGCATGTTAGCCGCACTATACTAGTATACTACGTGATAATGAATCATCAGGAATATGTCTGCCAGCCCTAGTCATGAGGAGTGAGCCGATGAAGGGACAAACGAGTATTATCGTCTCAATCACAAACGATCTCCTATCCATGAGAAAAGAGACAGAACGCGGCTGCATTGACAGCCTGATCTCCCTAGCCTTTACCTCATCAGACGACACGGAAACAGTTATTTCACAATCAATACAGGCTTTGCAAGATGCAAAGGAACAGTTTGAGCGAGCGGCCACGGAATTGATCAGAGAAGCCGGGCAAGAAAATTGCTCTGAGGAAGTCCAGAAGTTCATCGAGGTGCAGAGAAGTAATTGCGTTGGCAATCTTGTTTGGAGGTAAGCCCGAAAGGCGTAGCCGTAGCCTAGCCTGTCTCAACCGGACCAAGTCACTCACAGTTATTAGCCTCCAAACGAAGCGATATAACATGGTGGAAGTCATGAACGAAGACGGAAGCCACATATTCACACTATAGCCGGAATACTTCAACAATCTAGATCACATGTTCTCCACACAACTTACGAGTGGCCCTCGTTTTCGCTTTTAGATTCTACAAGCTAAATATCGGTTCTGTTTTCACAACTTTTACAGGGCGATTTCATGATTTCACATAGTATGCATGTCTTGTCAGGGGATTCTGTCACAGAGGGAATATGGAGGCTGAGCTACGGCTAGGTAGTATGTAAGGGCTAATAAAAAGATCAATTAAATCCTAAAGCTCTTAAATCTAAAGGGGATTTAGCTACTTATATATGCACCCGCATTAAACAAATATTGGGATCTACTCGTTTTGGCAATTTCTCTATTATTTCTGATTCTAGGCTTATAATAGAGCTAAGCTTCTGCCAAATGTGCAGTCAGGTATGGCCTAGTGGTGAGATGAATAGATGAGGCGGGGGAATAGGGTATTATTATCGTCCACTTGTAAATCCGTTGGAAACCATAACCATATAGTAGTAAGTGTAAACTGGACGCCGAGGCCCATATTGTTAGGCAGCCTCCGCCAATGGGCATGTCCATCTGGCCCTGCAGCGCGCAAAGCCAATCCATTATGTCGCCTGGCCTGGTAGCAGATTTCCCCAAATCAAGCGCTTAGCGCTAAACATGCGTCAACTGCAAGACCAACTCTATGGTGATGTTAGCGAGGGAGATTAATACGGATTCGTGCGTTGGCAACTAACCTTCCCTCCTTTTGGTGAACAACATCACTAATGATTTCCCGATCTAGGTCTGGGAACATGCCCGCCAACGTTTCGACTATATTGTTGTGTTCTGCGCGTTGTATCCTATGTGCTTCAGCAGCCTCTGCACTTGCTTGTCTGGCGGCAGCTTCCTGGGCTGATAGTTGCTGTCGTAGGGCTACTGGTGGGACTTGGGCATTGGGGTTTGGCTGTGTGGCCGGTCGCGTGCTTGATCGTGACGGTGCTGAATTCGGCTGCGGGATGTGAGAGGGTGTGCTTGGCCCGGCAGCACTGGTGTCCTCGGAAAATATCCTGCCAATCGAGGACAGCGGTTTTTGAATGGTACGGAGTAACCCAGAAATGGCCGGGGCCTCGTCACCCGACTCCTGGTCGTCGTTGGAAGTGGATCGCCGTGGCGTTCTAGAGCCATCTTTCTCAAACGATGGCCGTGTTGAAGATGATTCTCTTGGGTATAAGCCGACCTTTTCGGATGGATTTGCTAGCGGTTGACTGGCTAGCTCTTCTGCACGGTGTTTTTCAGCGATAGCAGAGACAGCTGCCTCCACATTTTGCTCAAAGTCTTCGTCTGATATTGTCAAAGTGGTACGGTCCATGTTTTCGATAAACTGCACGGCGCCCATCTAGGAATAGGAATAAGACACAGACAACTAAAGTTCCGATAGATTGACTCTTACCAGAGAGGAAAGATAGTAGCCAGCTTCGCCCCCCAACTTCTCTTGGTTGCGAAAGCGTAGAATGTACTGGACGTTGGATACGAGATGATCTGGATTTGCGCGGAGCACAACATATATGAGGAGGGGCATGAAACTATCAGCCGATGAGTCCGATTTGTTATGCTTGAGAAGACCTGTCCAATGTGTAAGCTTGGTGAACATAGCCCTTGTCGCATTCCGGAGTATGTACCAAATATGACTTTGCAACAATTAAGCACACAGATAATCTTATCTCGAGGTGCTCTATAAGACTTGATCTTCAAGAGTTCTATTCCAATTAGTATCGGCTCCCATGTCTTTGTGTCCGTGAAGCTCACCTTGCTGAGCCAGAGTGAGGAACCTCTTCCCGCTGTCCGTGACAGGTGGTATATCCAAATGTTCTTCCCTAACCCATCCATATATACTGATTTTCTGTGCTAAAACGTCGTCTCTCTCGACATCTTCTTGATGCTGTCCCTTTCGACCGGGGCCCATCGGCGGTTCCCCTCCACGCTTTCTCGGTTTTGCACCTGGAATAGGCTGGGGTGCAGGAATGGCCGGTGAAAAGGTTTGGGAGTACAATCGATTCATCACGAGCTTTTCCATACCCTCGCGGGCGTTATCGAATTCGGCGTCCGACACTTCCCTCCAGACCTCGCATTGGGCCATTTTATTGGCGATGAAGGCGAGAAAGTCGCCGATAATCTTGACCTGTTCGTGGACCATCCACTGCCGCTTGCCAAACTCGTTTAAGAAGGACTTGAGGTATCGGGCCACAGGATCCGCCTTCTTATGCTTCAGTTGCTCTAAGAAACGGTGGAAGTCGAAGGGCAAGGCCGGCTCTGGCTCCGGTTCCGGCGGCGGGGGGCGATGAAGGGTCGTCGTAGATGAGACGGGGGACTCTGCAGGTCCCAGCCTCTCTTCCGGATACCCATCCTTTGGGGGGACAGGAGGACCATGATCATGAGCATGCAGTTTCCCCTTGGAGCGTACGCTTGCCGGCGAAGTGTTTGAAATGCGCAAGCCCTGCATTTCTTGAAGCTGTAGTGCAATACTCGGAGCGAGCGGTTCGAGACTGGATTTCCGCGGAGGGTGTTGTAGTGCTGGACTAGCTAGATGGGGCGAGGCGATCTCGAGTCTCGGGCTCATGACCTCCTCCTCTCCCGGGCCACCGCCATCTTCTGGGAACTGTTCCATGATACTCTGGATCTCGGAGCGCGAGATGCCCTCCGGCTCATCCTCGCTGGCAAAGCGATTCTCGTCATAACCGGCATCGGATGGGGTCGGTGAAGACCCCGAGCTCTGTCCCTTAGACCTATGTGCTGAGTTTGTTCTCGACGGGGTTTGGGAGGTGGGCGTAGGGGGCGTTGGATCGACGTAAGGGCTTGTACTGATGGTCAGGAACTGGGGTTTCGTGGGTTTCAAAGTAGACACGGACGATTCCATGGCGTCGGCGGCGACATCGGACTCGTCTGGCCGCTCCTTTCCGGCAGCGTTTTGGCCTTCAGGGGTAGAGTCGGCCGGACCATACTCTGTCGGCGGCGACATGTCGAGCGCGAGTAAGTCTCCAGATGCTGAGGGGGTGCCTTTCACGCCATTACCGCCGCCGTCGCCATTCCGCTCGTTCGCACCCGCAACAGTGTCGAGCAAGGAAGGGTCCGACGCAGAGGTTACGGCAATGGGAGGAGCGTTGTTCGGCAAGTCCTCTTCCAAAGTCTTCGGACGGCTCATCTCGGGGTCATGATCGGAGGCGGCGATGCGACTCGTGGACGGCTCGTAGAGCGGTTGTTCAGGAGCAGGCATACATAGGATGTGGCACTCTCCTTTCTCCGTGCCCCAAGCCTTGATGTTGTTCCCTGGTTTGTGCAAAGGAGCGGGGATGCAAGGGGATGTAATAGTGACAGAGAGGGAAACCGGGCTATCTCTGTCAGGAAGTATGTCGGATTAGGGTTGCTAAGGTTGGGTAGGTAGGCAAAGTCTCGGGAGATACTAATCAAATGTAGTGTGCTGCAGGAATGCGTTGATACTGGGCACATGCATGTTGATGAGAATCATGGACGGGCGGGAGGGCTGCTATCGCTAGTTATCGGTAGCAGGCAGGGTAGCTTGGGGAAGGGGGCCTAGCAGGGTCTGAGCAGGGGACGTCAGTGGGGGAGGTAGCACTGCATACAGCACTGTACGGCATGTCTTGCGGCACCAGACGAGCCACATTTACCCCTCCATTGTGAGGCGTCTCGGCTCGAGACGAATGCTTAGCGGTCAAGTGACAGGTACACGGGGCGGGTACAGGACGTCACTGGACAGGTTGGCTCAATACTGGCTCAATACTGTGTACCTAACCTAGTAAGTATCTTGTGAGACATGCTTTTTGTGTGCATGTCATACGGCTCCAGCTTGGTTGCTACTGAATGCCGAGCACGATATCCCGGAGACTGCATATAGTCGAACGTGACAACTTTTATTAATCATCTATCTATTATCAGGCATTCCACTCTCATGTCTTCTGCCGCAAGTAAAACTTCTACCATACCTAGTAAGGAGACTTAAACCTCATAACAGAACATACTTAGCCCAACAACGAAGCCTGTCAACACATATTGCTATGTTTTTATTATTATGCTATTTTATTATTTATTATTTTTGGTTTCTTTTTTCTCGCTTTTATTAGTGATTCTATATTATCTAACTTCTGCAGATTTCACCGCGCCCTTCGTCGCATGACGATGCACAATGTATTCCAAGTAATTGTCGGGCTTTCTCGGACTTAAGACAATTCCGTTGTAGAGGCGTAAGAGCTGAAACAAGTTCTATTTCAGTGAGCCCCTCATACATACTACCGTAGGTATGTACAATACAGCAGATAGAGCGTTGAACAAGCCAGGTAAAGTTTACAGACTTCAAAAGTCAAACCTTGGGAACTCTATCTAGACTACTTAACCTAACCCATTACATCGGTCGACGTTTTAACTTCGAACTTTACGACTTAGGTACGTGATTGGCGCAACGTCACTGGTTTCGATGTCGCGGGTGCGCTGTGCAACCTGTTGACTGTTGCTCCTTCCCGCATTCCCTGCCAAAGTGACGAAATTTGCTGCATGGGTCCGGCTGCTAGTCTATTCAGGGTAACAAAATGATGCGCTATCTCAACAGTATCTACGTGCTAGTCTACATGCGTAGCATGCCACCGATACTACCACATAGTGCTGTAATCGAAGGTTGCGCCAGTTTCTGTAAGCCAATTGAATTTAACATGTGGTCCAACTGAATGCTTGATTCTACCATATCGCAACGAGAACTTGTCTATAGAAATCGCGAAAACTGTCCCCTGGCTCGGGGCTGCCACTCGTTTATCGTTGGATGTTTCTGTCGCTCTAATCTCGCCTGCAACACATTTCCGAAGCTACCGCTAGTACTCGATTCGCGACAACCCACGAGCTTGTTTCCCACGCCGTTGAGACCATCGAGACCGTCAAGGCCATCGTGATCGTCGTGACCCGAAACCATCTCGGCTCCCCAGGACACCCGCCGCCCGAGTTTACTACGCTGTCTTTCCGACCAGCAATGTTGTCGCAACGGCCGCTCTGCGGTTCGATATAAGCACTTCTTTACTACACGTTATGTCTCCGATAGGCCAACCTGGCGGTTATGACGTAGAAGTAGAAAGTGTAGGCGCTCGCCGAAAATGGGGAAAGTGGCCGCGCAGACAGTGTCGTCTTCTGAGAACGACGATATATGATCGCGCCACCCAGTGGTACCAGGCCTTCTTTCTCGAGGCCATACTCCGGCAGAAGCCTCTGAAACCCTCCAAAGACGGGCGCCATGTCCCCCTGCAACTCGACGGCCGTCGCCAGCCTCTGGTCGACCCGAGACGCGGCCACCCGTACCTGTCGAACACGATCCGCACATCACGTTACACCGTCTACGACTTCGTGCCGAAGCAACTGATCTTTCAGTTTACGAGGCTGTCCAATGCCTACTTCCTGGCTATTGGCATTCCCCAGACCGTTCCGGGCCTGAGCACCACCGGAAGCTACACTACCATTGTGCCCTTGCTCTTCTTCGTTTTTCTGACTATACTGAAAGAGGGCTATGACGACTATAAGCGGCATCGCTTGGACAATCTTGAAAATGCAAATGCCACGAGGGTCTTGAGATCGCCAACGTTGGATGTCGTACCAAGTACGACAAAATGGCCGTGGCTTGGTCGCAAACCTCGAATTCCCATATTCGATGCCGGTCCCGATTGCGATGATAAGGATTACGGCTGGGCTCAGGTCGAATGGAGAGATGTCAAGGTTGGGGACATTGTCAAGCTTCGACGTGATGAGGCAGTTCCCGCCGATCTGATTCTCCTTCACGCAACCGGCGAGAATGGTATAGCCTACATTGACACCATGGACCTAGATGGCGAAACCAACCTGAAGAGCAGGGAATCTCTTCGCGACTTCAAAGACTGCAATACGATAGCCGGACTTAGGTCGACCGAGGCCGAATTTGTAGTCGAGGATCCCAACCCGGACTTATATCATTTTGATGGACGGGTCGCGATCAATGGCATAACCCTCCCCCTTACTTCAAACGAAGTCATTTATCGTGGGAGCACTATCCGGAACACAGCTTATGTCATTGGCATCGTTATCAATACCGGAGAAGAGTGTAAGATTCGCATGAATGCAAATCAGCACCCAGAGGCAAAGAAACCAGCACTTGAAGCCATGGCAAATAAAATAGTTCTTACGCTTGTGTTCTACGTCATCGTTCTTACTGCGGGCTGTTCCGCCGGCTATGTCATGTGGCGGTCGGCGACTGAACGCAAATCGTGGTACATCGCCGACGCTACTGTTGGGCTTAAAGAGATCATCATTGGCTATGCGATCCAGTACAACAATATTGTTCCTCTGTCACTGTATGTGACACTAGAGTTGACGAGAATTGGCCAGATGCTTTTGTTGAATGGCGACATAGAGATGTACGATGAAGTAACAGATACGCCGGCTCGATGCAACACGAACACAATTCTCGAAAACCTCGGACAAGTCAGCTACGTGTTCTCTGACAAGACTGGCACATTGACAGACAATATTATGAAATTTCGAAAATTGAGCATTGCCGGAACGTCCTGGCTTCACGAGATGGACTTGTCCAGGGATCAGGATATAAACCAACAAAATGAACAGCCCGCCGCTCCTCATACACTCTCGCCAAGCAAGTCTCGCGACACCAAAAGCGCCCTCTATGAAGATATTGAGCTATTTTCCCTTGCTTCCCCAAACACAGCCACCTCTCCTCTGAGGAGGAGATCCTCGCAATGGAGGTCTACCGGCCGACCTCACGCTATGCAGCCTGATCTCACTACTTTAGACCTTCTAGAGTACATCAGGCTGCGCCCCTCGTCACATTTCGCAAACAGGGCTAAAGACTACATATTATGTCTAGCGCTTTGTCATACTTGTCTTCCCGAGGTAAAAGATGGCCAGCTAGAATATCAATCTTCATCTCCCGACGAACTGGCCCTTGTGCAAGCAGCTAGTGAACTTGGTTACATCGTAACTCACCGGTCTTCTCAGTCTGTGACGCTCCGTGTTAGCTCAGAAAGTGGAGGTGAGAGACTCGATACCTATGAGATCCTGGATGTCATTGAATTCAGTAGCAAGCGAAAGCGCATGTCCATTATCGTGCGTTACCCTGATGGGCGAATTTGTCTAATTTGCAAAGGGGCCGATTCGGCCATATTGCCGAGGTTGAAGCTGGCCCAACTAGCCAAAGAAAAGGCGATGGAGGTGCGCAAGAGCGTCGATATTGAACGCGAGATGGCGCGTCGGAGTGAGCAGCTGGAGGTTCGCAATAGTTTCGGCGGGCGTCCCAGCTTCACATTACGTCGCAGCTTTGCGGCAAATCGAGACAGTCTCGATCCAAATCAGGCAGCTAACCGGCCAGTTCTTGAGCGGAGTAATTCGTTAGATCCCTCAAGATCTCGATTATCTGTAGATAAGGGCAGACCTTCGCTCAATATTCGCACCGCATCTTTAGATGTGGTGAAAAGACTGTCAAGAACGGGTCCCTTTACCCCGATTTCGCCTGCCCAGGACAAGTTCAGTTTCCTTGAAGATCCCTCTATAATGGACGAGGCCACCATTTTTGATCGTTGTTTCAGACATTTAGACGATTTTGCTACAGAGGGGCTCCGCACCCTTCTTGTTGCTCGAAAATTCGTTCCCGAGGCGGAATATATGGCATGGAAGGAGATTTACCACAATGCTACTACCAGTCTAGTAGACCGCCAAGACAAGATCGAGGATGCGGGTGAACAAATCGAGCAGACATTGGATCTCGTTGGGGCAACTGCGATCGAGGACAAGCTTCAAGTCGGCGTGCCTGAAACCATTGACAAGCTTCGGCGTGCTAATATCAAAATTTGGATGCTAACGGGCGATAAGCGTGAGACTGCTATCAACATCGCACACTCGGCACGAATCTGCCGACCTGGCTCTGATATCTTCATTCTCGATTCATCCAATGGGGACTTGGAGGGCCAGATTCGTGATGCGACGGAAGACCTGCGGAGCGGCACCGTCCATAGCGTTGTCGTGATAGACGGGCAAACTCTTGCTTCCGTGGAGAAATCGCCTGTCCTCTCCGATCTCTTCTACACTCTCATTCCCACAGTCGACTCAGTTATATGTTGCCGTGCATCGCCGGCTCAGAAGTCCACGATTGTCAAAGCTATCCGGCAGCGACTCCCGAAGGCTCTAACCCTAGCTATCGGAGACGGAGCGAACGACTTAGCTATGATTTCGGCCTCCCACGTGGGTGTAGGAATATCCGGTAAAGAAGGGTTACAAGCCGCTCGCGTCGCCGACTACGCGATCGCACAGTTCCGCTTCCTACAACGGCTTCTTCTCGTCCACGGCCGCTGGAACTACGTCAGGACAGGCAAGTTCATCCTGGCGACGTTCTGGAAGGAAATGTTTTTCTACCTGCCCACCGCCATGTACCAAATGTATAACGGATATACTGGCACGAGTCTGTACGAGAGCTACAGCCTGACGGTCCTCAACATCTTGTTCACGAGCTTGTGCGTCCTCTGTATGGGCATCTGGGAGCAGGATTTGCGCGCGGAAACACTACTCGCTGTTCCCGAGTTGTATGTCCATGGCCAGCAGAACCGCGAACTGAATTTCCCGAGATTCATCACCTGGATAGCGGCGGCCGTCATCGACGGCACCCTGGTATGGGTGCTCATTTGGCTCGGATACAACGTCTTCGGCCGGCCTCGCGATAATGGCCTCTTTGCGTTTGGTGATCTGGCATTTTCCATTGGCATATTGTGGACCAATTGGAAACTCTTGTAAGTCTTTTCTCCGTCCTCGTCTCGCGGGGTAAGATGAACCTACTAATTTAATCCCCACCAGCATCATGGAAACGCACTACAAGACAGCCATCGTCATGGCCTCGTTCGGCATCACCGTGTCGGGGTGGTGGGCGTGGCAGGCCTTTCTATCAGGCGTGTACACCCTCCAGCCATCCCCGTACGCGGGTCGCGGCGCCTTCGTGAACACCTTTGGCAAAGACACCCTGTGGTGGTCCCTGCTCTTCGGTGTGTTGATTGTTCTTATCGGCCTAGACATCGCCTTCAAGTTCGCTAAAAGGAGTCTGATCGCGCATGGGTTCTGGACGTTGCCCCCCTGGCGAAAACAAGACGAGGACGAGAACTGCGAGAATTGGGATCGCCAGCTTTGGCAGGAGCTCGAGCAGGATCCGGTTGTTAAAGAGCACTTGAGGCAGACGCTGCGCGATGAACAGCTGGGAAGGGATGGTGTTGTTGAGAGAGATGGAGGGGATGTGCTGGTCGATGTGGAGGAGAGGATTTGATGATGGATAGTATATAGAGAGAACGGCATTTACAAGGCGTTTTGGGAAGTTTATGGATGCGTTATGAGCATTCGTTGTATGAAGGTAGGGTTTGATCGGATAGACTTTTCACTTTCTCTTGTTGGCTTCCTTTTTGTCGGTCATTGTTTTGCTGATACCCACGTATCGTTAGCATAGTGGCATTGTATGTAATACCGAACATGGGCAATTTAGATTTTGTACATAGATAATTATTAAACTTCTTGGATACTTGAGCCGTTTGTGTTTTGAATATGAAATGCGGAAGGCGATTGATACTCGCTATGTCTACTTCGGCTGAGTTGTCTCATGATAAACTCGCACATTGGGGATATCTTGCATATTTGTGACTCTTCATGATGCTCAATTTGGGTTATTTGATATATATTACTCACTTTTATTAATATCAATATGTGCAGATCAATTCTTTCGAATCTAGACGTTTTAAGTCATTTCTACTCCTCTATAGGTTTTATACTGTTTCACACAACACCCAGCTTACCTGGTGCATCCGCCCTTTTCCTTACTTTTCGTCAGAATAAACAACCTCGCCCCCAAGAAGCAGCATAGCAAAGGCTAGCGCGGGCTTCTCGGACTCGAGGATGCCCTCGGCAAGGGCGCAGCGGACGCTCGCCGCCATCCGCTCTAGCTTCTCTTCTTCTTCGTCTCCGGACGGGATGATGCACTTGCACCGCGCACTCGCGTTATGCGTTACTTGCGAGGGCACGAGACTCGCGCTTAGCGTCACGAAACACCCGGTGTCGGGATTCCTGAGGGTGGGGGACGTTTGGGAAGACATTTGCGATTGTGTAAATTGGTGTTGTGAGTAAGAGTGCTTTTTGTAAATTCGTGTTTGTTGTTAGAGTATGTTTGAGTTTTGAGGTTTGAATGAATATGGTGGTGATGACCTCGGGAATAAGTCGGATGGGTTTAGAGGGGTTTTATGCACTTCATCTTCGCTTTGCAGTGTTTGAATCTGAATGGGTAAGTTTAGATTTGGATATCATTGTTAAAGACAATGCCTTTGTTTATTATATTATGGCTTTGTCGGGGTTGTTTATTTGCTTGAGGTATGTTGAGCTTTGGGCTGCCTGAAACAAGCTTTGTTGGTCAGTTGAGGTTTGCTGCGACTGATAGCTGAGATGAAAAAGTATGATGAGTATTAGGGGATTCCTCATCGGGTGGCTTTTGACTGGAGGCTTGAAAGACATTGAAATTAGATTTCGAGGCATTTATGCCTACTTAGTAGGCATTATTCATTGATTCAAACCCCTGTCTGTCTGTCCTACTGTGATAGACTCTAAGTCGGGATGTACCTATACTAAGATACCTAGCCGGTTGCTGCAGTGTTGTCTTACCTTTGGTATTTGCTATATGGCAAGTGTAGTTCAATTCTTGAGGGCCGTTTACTCAATTCGTCGGTCCTGAGACTACCTACCTAATGTTATATCCTAACCGAGTTAAACCGTTCAATATGCTTCAAAGTCCTCTGGCAATTGCCGGTTGGTTCTACATGATGCATCTACAATGATGGTGCCTACGGTACCAAGCATTTTCTCCGCCCAGTTATTATTGGCATTTCTCAAATTTCAGATGCAGAGACCACTTCCCCGAGGTTACATCGCATCATCCCCCGCATTATACCGCCTACCTACTTAGTAGACCTAGCTCACCCCACAGGGAGCTGTCACCGGTCAATTGCCGCGATGCCAGTGTTCGGCTCGGGTGTGATTATCCCGGGTTCGTAGCGCTGCGGGTTAAGGTACGTAGATCGCCGACTAGTCTAGGTCGTGCCTGGCCTCGGACGTTATGTCAGTGTGCATGATACAACCCACATGGTACCTCTGAAGCATCTACTCCGCCGGCTTCGGTTGCTAAGAATCGCCAGCGCGGTGTGGCGCTATGCAGCAAGTATAAGTAACACGACATACGACTCCGGACACGCTTGGAGATGGAGGCACATAACCACACGCCCTCTTCTCCAAGCAGACCAAAATCGGTAACAGCCAGAGCCACAGCTAGAGAGAACGAAGAAGCCAAGAAGGATACAAGCTCGAAGATGGGTTATCTTCCTCTCGCGCTA
Organism: Xylaria longipes; assembly: GCA_025201785.1. Taxonomy (NCBI): domain Eukaryota; kingdom Fungi; phylum Ascomycota; class Sordariomycetes; order Xylariales; family Xylariaceae; genus Xylaria; species Xylaria longipes. Next base: position 224,356 of record MU619695.1, read on the forward strand.
GCTGTGCTATCTGCCGGTGCGGCCATGGGGGCCTACAACGATGTTTCTCGCCGGAACCCTGAGATACCCGCTCAGGCACAGTTCATCGACCAGAAAGCATTCAATGTTCTGCCCTCTGTACCGCCCCCAAGCGAGTTCAACCTAACCAGCGTAAGTAGGCCAGTCATTCCCAGAAGTGTGGCGAGTAAGAGTATCGATTGACCCTTACTTAGGTCTTTGTCCCGCCCGGCTACGACCTCGCTGCTCTCAAAGAAAAGCCATTCCATGTTTACGACGACGAATTCTATGATGTGATTGGAACCAATCCCACCCTCACACTTATCGCAAATAGTGGAACGGATCCCCTATTCCACGAGGCTGTCGTGTGGTATGATGCAGTTCAATTCATTATAATAGGGATCCAAGTCTGACTCAATTGTATTCAGGTACTCCCCAACTAACGAGGTGTTCTTCGGCCAAAATGCTGGCGCACCAGCTGCTGGCACAGGTACGTAAGAGCTAGCTGGCACTTGCTATTTCCCCTTTCTGTATCAGATAACAAGGTATTAACCTATTGCTGTGAAGGTTTGAATAAATCTGCCATCATCCAAAAGATTAGTCTCGCTGAAGCCGAGTCCGTTTCTACCAAACGTAATGCGACGGGCCTAGTCAAGGTTCACGTCGTCAAATCAAATCCTATGGTTCTAAATCCCAACGGTAAGCCTTAAAACAACTGCTTCGACATTGTCACTACACGGAGGAAAGCGGACTAACTGTCGGCGTAGGAGCGACAAACTACAAGGGCCAGCTTCTCTTTGCAGCCGAAGGCCAGGGCCCAGACAAGACGTCAGGTCTCATACTTATGAACCCCAGAGAACCGTACAACACTACAGGTAAGCGATCGGGCTTGATTGAAAGATCAACTAAGCGCTCCTAACTGTGAGCTTCTAAGTGCTTCTGAACAACTATTTCGGCCGCCAGTTTAGTTCTTTGAACGATATGGCTATCAATCCACGCAACAAGGATTTATATTTCACAGACCCTATATATGGGAGACTCCAAGACTTCAGACCAAAGGAAGGGCTGCCACATCAAGTATATCGATATAATGACAGGACCGGAGCCGTCACAGTCGTGGCTGACGGGCTAAGCCAACCTAACGGTCTGTTTCTAACCGGCCTCTAGTGCATCCGCATCATTTGCGTACTGACTTTATGCCTAGGACTCACCTTCTCTCCTACTGGCTCGCATGCGTATATCAGTGACACTGGAGCTCAACAAGTCTTCTGGGGAGTAAATGCGTCTTTACCGGCTTCCATGTAGGCTCACGCCATATCCTCCTACATACTATCGTCATCATAATCGAGCTATCGACGACTAACTCAGAATCCAGCTATCGATATGATGTCGCGAAAGACGGGACTTTCTCGAACCGACAAACCTTTGCATACGTACATTCAGGAGTCCCAGATGGTATGCGCGCTCGATACCCATCCACATCCGCTGCGCTGACAAGACTCCGACACATTAGGAATTCACATTGATAACAAAGGCCGTCTTTACGCCGGTTGCGGCGATGGCATCCACGTCTTTAATCCCTCCGGAACGCTAATCGGCAAAATCTTCCTCGGCGAAACATCGGCAAACTTCAACTTTGCCGGAGATGGAGGTATGGTTATCTGTGCAGAGACAAACCTCTTCTATGCGAAAATTGCAGCTACTAGCGGTGCATACACGGGCGCCTAGGCTGTTGGAAAATGGGGTGAGAGTAGGAAAATATAAATAGAAAGCATTGGCATGCACAGGTATGACTAGCCAACCTCAATAAATTGTATTAATAATCCCTACGAAATTACTTCTTCAGTGAATCAATGTACTCCTTGACAATATCGTCACCGCTCTCATCCTTCGTCAACCCCAACTTTAAGGGCGTAGTGATGTCGAAATCCGGCGACCAGCTGCGCAGAATGCGCTCTAGATCTGGGATCGTCTCCTCCTTCAGCAACTTCAGCTTTTCCTCACCACCATGCTTGGCCAACGCATCCATGAGCTCCTGTATCGAGACAGAGACACCGGGAACATTGATGTGGCGGATGTGTTTGGGCATCTTATTCGAGTCCATGTGCAACACGCGGAACAGGTTCTCCTGCAACTTGCTCGGGGAGCAGAGGAACGAGCGGAACGAGCGGTCCTTCAGCGGGATGATGCACTCCTCCCCGTTCATCGGCTCACGAATCATTCCGGAGAGGAACGACGAGGCGGCGTTCGTCGGCCGCCCCGGACGTACCACCACGCTGGGAAACCGCAGGATGAACGCGTCGATGAACCCCTTGCGGTGCATGTCGTTGATGAAGATCTCCGTCAGCAGCTTGTGCGCGCCGTACGTGCCCTCCGGCGTCGGGATGACGTCGTCCGTGACTTTCGGGGGAAGCGGCTGGCCGTACACGGCCTGCGACGAGGAGTAGATGACGCGCACCCCGGGGTTCGTGGCGCGTAGAGCTAGGAGCAGGTCCCGCACGCTGTTGACGTTGACCGCGAGCGATAGGTCGAAGTTCGCTTCCGACCCGGCTGACATGATCCCGTGGAAGACATAGATCGCGTGCAGTGGCTGCGCCGCGGCTAGTAGCGACTTGACGAACGACGCGTCTGTGATGTCCCCGCTCATGCATTTTGCGTTCTCGGGATGCTTGACGCCCGCTGGCACGACGGGGTCTACGAGGTCTGTTAGGATGACGTTATAGTCTGGTTCGTTCAGCAGGCGCGTTGCTATCAGGGGGCCGACGAGGCCGCCGGCGCCAGTAATGATGATGTTCTTCGCCATGGTGAACAAGCGAAGGGACGAGGGTCTGCTTGTCTCCTTTTGTTTGTCTTGATCCTTGTCCCCGGCTCTCACAAGGGGCTAGTCAATGGTTTTACCTGCTCCTAATGAACTACACAGAAACGATATCAAAATAGATACAACAATCAAACGCCCATCCCTCTGAAACTAGCCGCCCACTGCACGACACCGTCGTTTCTACCCGGAGCACAACATCGCGGGACTGCGGGGGTTGCGGGGTTTGGTGGGGGAAGAGACGCTTTTCGAGCGGGCATCATGCGGAGCGCGTGGGGGAGGATGGGGACCTTCACATGAAGGGTTGGAGACTGTTGAAATTTGGTAAATGACCAATCGCGCGGCCGCCGATGTCGCTGTATTGAGCAAGTGCCGTAATTTCTATTGATTCGCGGGTTGTGTAGCGCGAGGAATAAAGGTAGTAAGAAAACGGGGTCTCTGAAGAGATAGTTTGAGTACTTATATAAGCGCGGAGGCTATAAGAGTTCTAGATAGAAGGTTAACAGGTATAGAACTGATTTAGTAATTGGAGCTTAAGCTTGTACTCACGGATACCAAATTAAAATTCGCATAAGTACTTGGAAAGAATAGAGTGTTGAGTGTTTCCAGAAGACAACCTGCTGATCTCTCCGGCTTCCTGCGGATAAGCAATACGTAAACAACAGAATTCCACAACTCAAGTCCGACGGCTTCGCCCGAGCTCAACAGCTCGTTATTTTCTTTGTCATCGTCTCAATGCTTCTGGTAGTAATCAGTCTTCAATGAGAATGGCTCGGTGTTACAAGCTCAGCGCATTTTACTAAAGAGGTAATAATAACCACCAAATGATGACAAAGTAAAACCTGTCGGACAATCTGACAAATTAATGCACGTACGGCCGTGAGCCTCTTGCCAATACTTCTCACACAATAGTGAAGGAATAAATGCCAAGGTTAGGACACACATCGGTCTACTCGGACAACTAACGTGTAGCGAACACCGAAAAGCAACACTACGGCGGTCTGAACACACCGATGTCCTCACTGTATGGGGAATTGAGCTCGTACGAATCATGGACGCGATTTGCTAAACGCGAGCTGCCTAGGAAAACCCGGCGGTGAAGTGTTGTTGAATGTAGTGGTCATGATAGGGTCATTATTAATGTGCCCACTTGTAATTTTATAATGATTGAGTAAGTTTTGATTGATATAAAGGGTAGAGAGTCTCAAAATAATGGAGAGCAACAACCACTCACTCTTCTCTTTATCTCCTATTGAATAACTACGATCTTGAAGCTAGAAAGTTCAGTGCTCTTAACTACAATGCCATCGTCATCCTCTCCCCGTACGTACATATGATCTTCCTGAAATACATTACGGGCTCTACGATGGCGAGAAAAATACTAGTCATATAGGCTGCTAATCTCCGAGATGTGACGGCCTTCATCAATTCGTTGGATGCGATAACTAACACAATATCACAATAGATGTTCTCATTGCTGGTGCCGGCTTAGGTGGGCTGGCATTAGCACAGGCGCTTCGAAAACAAGGGATTTCGTACGAGATATTCGAGCGAGACAGAAATGAACGCGAGCGACGACCAGGTTGGGTCATCGGGTTGCACCAGTGAGACAAATTTGTTTTTCCGAGGACTCGGGATAAGGCCTCGTTAACTCGGCGATAGCATGCTCGACGATCTCAAAGCATCCATCCCGGATGACTTACCGCCAATTTCCTCCTTGAGTAATCTGCTCCCTCTAACAAAGTACTTCCCAGAGGTCGTCTACTACGACCCTGAGAAGCCGAACCAGCCCAAGATTGGCGTGCGCGGCGACGAGTCGGAGTGGATTATCCGAGCCGCTCGCTACAAAATTGTCAACTGGTTGGAGACGCATATCCTGGTGCAGTACAACAAGCAAGTCTCGAAAATCGAAGACTCCGAGGACAAGGTGAAGATCCACTTCCAAGATGGAACATTTGCCGAAGGCGACATTCTTGTGGGTGCCGAGGGATCTCGAAGCGCTAGTACGTCCAACTTGATTATTTTATATGGTTTCTTCATTGGACTAGGCATAGTTAACTTGTGAGACAGCCCGGAAGCATATTCTCAAAGGCGAAGACCCTGTGAGATCGCCACCCATGGCGATCATTCAAGGCTACTGCACTCTCTACGGCGAGGAGCTGGAAGAACAGCTTCGTCTCGGTCATTCTCTATATATGGTAGACATGAGCTCTATTAATGGCTCTCCTATGCTTCTACTAGTCACTTTGGTAGAGGTGTATCCCGATGGAAAGTCGGGCAGAATTGGTTGGGCTTTGATCTGGCCTGATGAGTATGTATCCCCGAATCCCCTATTCATTTTGTCAGTATGCTTCTAGCCTATTACATATCCCCCCAACTTCCCAACACTCATTGTCTCATTACCCACTAACCGTTGTGCCGCGTAGATGTGCTGCCAAAGAGGACTTTTGGGTTTATTCAGCAACCGGTCAGGAGCAGTATGATTTTGTAGTCGATAAGACCAAAAAGCTGCCGGCCAAGTTTCTCACCACCGTCAAAAGATCGGATCCTCAGACGTTAGTCCCGGTGCTAAGGCTTGTGAGTAAACCCATCATCATCTATCAAGACCATCGAAGAGACACAGCTAATTCTCACTTCCACCGGCGGCAGTATTCTCTGATTATGGATTCGATGCCAACCGGACGAATCACACTATTGGGTGATGCTGCGCACGCAATGACACCCTGTAAGTTAAACAACTTCCCCAACCAAAACGGAAGCAGATACTCAGACATTGTCACAGTTCGCGGGGAAGGTGGCTTTCACGCCATATCGGATGCGCTGAACCTTGCTAGAGCCATCGGCAAGATCGATAAGGGCAATATTGAGAATATCAAGGAAGTGTTTGGCCAATACCAAACCAAGATGCTCGAGACAGGTAAAGCGGCAGCCAAGCTCTCCGAAGAGGCTTTTGCGAAGAAGAGGGAGGTTGGAGGCGCCGAATTCTACACCGCTTGGGGACGTCAGATGGGCCCTTTGCCTGATGAGGATATCGCATAACGATTGATAGACTGACGTGAGCACGGATTAGGCTCAGCTATACATAGTTGAATACTACATATCACAGCTATAAAGCAGATTTCTAACTTTGACTAAGATCATATTACTCTGTTGGGTTGGCTACGAATGGTTCCTTGAATATGGTGTTGGCTCAGCAATGATACGTTCCAACACACATTGATGATTGAGGGAACTCGGCTCTCTCTACTGCTACAGCAAGTGAATCATCTCTTCCTGCAGGTCCGATAACCCCAGTGCCTCACCGTGCATCAACCCATGAACATCTCACCAGCGAGCTCGCAGAGCCCGTACAAGCCCACTGCACCAACACAGGGCCGCGCAACGAACGGTATGCCACTGCTCAAGCCGTATCGACTTTGGCGTAAGTTAAATTGTTATGGCTCTTTTAATACTATGTTTAAGGATACCCCCCACGGCGGCTCCTAGCATCCTTGATACTATCATTAGCCTATAAGATAGGCACCGACCTCATTCTTTCTGGTTGGTATTCGACTGGCCAACAGCATTCAGTACTCCAGACGGACCCCTCCTCGGCCTCTCGTTTCTTCCTACAATCCCCGTTCCACGAAACGCGACACAAACAACCACTATACAGAAAATACTAAGTGCAAAGTTGAACCAATTTGCCGCCCTGATACTCGCCACTGAAGCATCATCCCATTTCGTGATCTTCCCGGCTTGTTCCACCGAGACACGTCTTTCCCTGGCGAGGATCGCCGTTTGAATAGCAGTGTCAATAGCAAGACCGATGGCTCGCCCAACCCCGGCCGAGGCGTTAATAAGACCTCCTCCCAATGCTTGGTCTTCCTGCGGCAGAGACTTCGACGTGAAAAGGGTTAAGCAAGGCCACGTGATATCGGCACCTGAACACTCGGAGTTAGTTACCGTCCTTTTTGAGCGTGATGTGTGAGGGCTTTAGGCACTATCCTGGCCCAAGAAGGGAAGCATCTCCTTTCAAACTTGCCAAAACAAGAAGAAAATAGTTCCGAGAATTACTCACCTATGACGGATAGGACGAAAGCTGGCAGCCCAAAGGCGAAGTAGGACGTTGCTCGGGGAAGCGGCACGGCAAATAGTAGACATGCAATAGACATGGCGGTGTTACCGCATAGGAGTAACATCCAAGTTGGGACGCGTGATATTAGACGGCTGACGATGAAAGCAACCGAAAAACCAGTGACACCCGTCGGGATGAATCGCAAGGTTGTCTGTAGGGGACTGAGTCCTTGATAATCCTGGAAGAAGTATGTCGCATACACTAGGAAATTGTTGAAGGAGGCGAAGAAAAGCGCCATGATCCCCAAGCCGGCACAGAATCTCCCGTTCTTGAATATAGACACCTTGATAAGTGGGCTCCTTGTAGTGCGATTTTCTTGGTACCACTGCCAGGCATAGAAGACACATAGTAGAATGACCGCGACTACAATTAAGACGGGGACCCAGGGTGTGCTCCAGCCCACGACGTTCCCCTCTGTCAAAGCAAAGAGGAGAGCAAGCAAACCTACCGTAACAAGGAGCCCTCCCAACCAATCCACAGATTTAAGAAGGACGAGCCCTTTCTTAGGTGAAACTGAGGAAGCTGGCGGCTGGGGTATAAAGAAGACTCCGGCTGCGGTGACCACAATACCGAGTCCTGCCAGAGCGCCGAACACCCATTTCCAGCTTGTAGCCGAGGCGATAAATCCGGCGATGAGGTTACCGAAGACAGAACCCAAGGGCGCCCCGGAAGCTAGCAGCACATCAGCGTGATGGTACTAAAACGACATAACTGAGCTTGAACATACCATAAGCGCTGAAAGCATAGTTTTTAGCCTTACCCGGCGGGAAAGTCACACCTAAGATGCCAATCGCAGTGGGCACATTTGCCGCCGCTCCCTACACAAAGTCAGATATCGAAGATAGGCGGTGGGTGTGACGGTGTTAGTCTTACCAGGCCTTGGAGCCCCCTGAACAGATCGAATGCGATCTCATTTGGCAGGAAAGGGTTAGCAATTAATGTTACGGCGACAAAAGCACTACCCCAAATGAATATATCGCGTTTGCCGTATACTGCAACATCCCGAGTCAGTAATTGTCGTCCCAAGCGCGATACGTAAAATATTCCACAGCGCAGAAAGCCCCCAAAGACACCCTATTCAGAATAGGAGCATTCGCACTATTGAAAAGGTTCCCGAGAACGACTTACTATCAGCTATACGGCCCCAGAGTAGCAAGAACGTCCCAAATGTCAGAGCATAGGCCGACACGATCCATTGAAGCCTACTCTCCGGGATGCTAAGATCCCTACCGATAGTCGGCAGAATAATAACAACGGCTTGGCTAGAAAGTGTCTACTTATATGTTAACGATGACATTCTCGTTCGCCAGAAAATGATTGTAATAAATCTTACGTTTAGAAAGCTCGCGCCCGTGACCGTAGCAACAAGCGCTATACACCGCGCCTTGGAAAATGGTAGAGGTGGCTCATCGTCTTTCCCATACTCGGAGACATCGGACGTCGGCTCGGCAAAGACTCCAATGTTTTTTTCATCTCCATCTCCAATTTTCTCGGCACTGGCATTCCCTAGCCTGTCAATCGAAGAGTGCGGCGCTGACATGGTCCTTAATAAAGAAGCGGGATCATGTCACAGCTTTTTTTTTTCACAGTAGGCCAGCATTAAAACATGCGATAAATATCTACAAGAGAAAAAATATAGATCGAAGTGTGTAATCCGGCAGGCGATCCGGATGAACATTTACGTGCCCACCGCTTCCTTCGCTTATGCCAAGTCTAGCAGGGCCGAGAGCGGGCTTGAATCCGGGACTATACCAATCGCGTAGACCTGAACTCCAAATCGCGGAGCCGGGTATCTATCTATTCAGAGACCCATTCGGCTAAATGAGCTGCCAGACACCTTTGCAGGGCCCATACCACCCCTACTAACAAAGGTGACATAATAAGCATATCTCTCCACGCTTTTATAGCAAAACTAGTTGGTATTATTAGTTCTTTCTAATACTTCTAGTATAGGCATAATTAGGTAGAGAGCGAAGTACCTTAAAATATCTTCATTTATTGGGTACTAAAAGGCTTAGTAAGCATTGTAGCCGATGGGTCTCTAAATAGATATGCCGCCTATATATGCCGCGATTACATTATTCTATCTTTGCGTTCACCGTAGTCGGCGGATTCGTCTACCTATTATCTAGATCAGACTAGTGCAAGCACTCAAGGGAAGTGGGCTCCAGGTAGTACACTAACTACTAATTCGCATCGGATTGATATTGTTTCAGACACGAGACGTAAAGAGAGAACTAGGAAGCTTAGCACTAGCCAATATGCAACCTAAATCTGGAGCAACAAAAAGCGCTGGTGACGTTTTCAAAGGCTGGCCGGATTCAACTTATGCAAGCAACCCCGCGAGTTCCTAACAGAACAGTTGTTTCTACGAGTTCTCGTTGAGTGGACAACTACAGGTTACCCACCGATCGTTATTGCGTGAAGGATCCCAAAATATCTCCGTTGGCTAGTCCCGCCTACGTGAAACAGGCCGGCAGAAGGTATTGGTTTACTTCTGGACATAGGTAGGTTCACAACTAGCCCGGATATTCGGCCAGAGTCTAACACTTAATAGAGAATTCCTGGATTGAGAAATATTTGGTAATTGAGGGTGAAACCCGACTCACGGGTATGAATGGTAGACTCCCAATACTGGTATATCTAGCTGAGTAAGTAGACGAAAGGCAAGGAGTAATGGCTTGTCAAGTTGGTCACAGGGTGAATAAATAAACCCGAATACACCTAGGTATGTAGTAGTTAGGGCTCAATAGATTTACTGATAAATTCTTGAATCTCTGAAAGGCTAGGGTCGAGAACACTTATATATAGACAGAGAATCACTAGACTACCATACAGTATCTTGACATAGCTTATATATGTTCGTATATGTATATACGTAAGTTAACGCAGTACTCGTCATACTTACTAACATTGACCCTTGTAGGTCAAGATACTCGAACTACTTGTATGCATCTCGTGTCCCTTGTTCCACAAATGTAGTATTATCATAACAGACTCAAGGAACCCAAACATAGCATGCATGTATCAGTATGTAAGGCATAGTAACCGCTACCGACAAATTCAAGTGCCATGGTTTTTGTAAAAAAAAGGGGAGAGCAGAACATGACTTTCAAGATGTGGTTGCAAGTCGAGGATAGGATGGATGAGGACCATTGTTTTGTTGTTTCGTAAGGAGGCCCTATAACACCCTTTTGCACCAGCCTTGACTATATCCATTTCACGTTTCTTTATTGTGTATGAGTAGTGTCATAATAAAGACTGTGGGTGACTGACTAGCGAGACTGCCACAAATCGGATGGAAAATCTCAACTTCAGCTTGAGATGGCTGCATAGCCTACACGAGAGTCTTAACAAAAGACATATCTATGTCGCATCTATTAACTTCTAGTTTTTTACACTATGATATCGTTAGGTATCAGGGAACTGTAGAGCAGAGAACAATACATAATGTTACGAGGCACTACGGACAACGAAAACATTTGTATATAGGTACCTAGGTAGCTAGGGATTAGTCACGATAGCGTTTTAGAGTCCTTCGTGCAACAACAAAAGTCTATTGCCTACCTAGTACAAGGTCCCTGACACATACCGTAGGTTGCATACTTGAATAGAGGGACGTCCCGACATTAGTTTCTACTACACTACGCACAGTGCTGGCTTGTTAATGGTCCGCTGTTATTACTCGTGGCGTATCAGACGTGGAAATTTCCACGTGTCTTATTATTGACTGTTGATTCGATTATTGCGATAATGCTAGTGCTCGGGGGTTTGAACTGGCACCTCTTAGTATCGCATAAGTCGGGCATGCGAGTACTTTGGTATCTACAACGACTTGCTAGATGTTCACTTTTCATTTTTGCCTCGTATATAGCATTGAAATGGGTTGAAACAATGAACCTAATTGTCCTGGAGGGTGTGAACAGGTTGCGCTTCTAAGCATACCCTTAAAACGTGAAGGATTTCGAGGTCCAAATATTTCCCACGCCACAGCAAGCCTCCAGTCTGATTTTAAGGTGCATGGGCAATATGGTAAATGTCACAAGGCATACGAACAACAAAGAGACTTCTGTATATAGTCCCATTAAAGTGGTTTTAGAGACTTTTAGCTAACAACAAGTATCTATTGCTGTTACAAAGGCTTGATTTCAAGGGCTTGGAAGAGTATTCAAATTCAACTAATAATCATCTATGCGATCAAGGGGGCTCTGGATCTCTAGTCCTCCTATTCAGCTAGGCAGGCGAATTCTAGGCTATATATGCGAGTAGCTTCGCCTGGGCTAGCCGCCTGGCTTCTCCTTGCCCTCTCGCGCTCGTATTGCTGTCTCAAATAAATTAGAAGATATACGGGAGGGGACCAGAGGCCTCCGCTATTCATAGGCTCTGCCACCCGATCATATGATTATTTACAGAATCACGAATATGCATACGAATATGCAGTTCGCTAGACTTAGGGCTGACTTGTGTCAGGTCTGGTCTTAGTCCCTTGGGTCTGTGTGACAATTGCCTACCTCAAGCATAGGGTTCCTGACCATAGATGACTTGAGAGAGGTACTAGGAAATCAACTAACTAGTTGTCACAGGTGTCAACAGGTCAGGTATAACAATAGATATCTTGATAATAGCAGCATACACGGCTCAAGCCTGTAGAAGGGAAGAAACAGGTACGGAGTAGGTCCGAGTAGAATACAATAACATTCACTGCTCCAGTAGCCTAGTGTGTAGGCTAGGGGTGACAATAGTCTATTCTATGCCAACCTATTATCTGAACTTGAACAGACACTATGTTTAAGCTGTGATACTTACTCTTTGGTCACTTAGTTGAAATAGGCAGGTAGCGACTAATCCTACTAAGTAGAATTTGAAACATAGTGCTCTATATAAGAGGGTCTATAAAACCTTTGCCTATCCTATAAGTCTATGAAGGTGTTGCTATTGGACAAGAAGGATGTTGAAACGGTGACCGCAAGACTGCCTATGTAGAAGCCCGTGAGCTTTATGCTTTGAGTACGATGCTGAATGGGTCTATCTTGTAAAATGCTTGGCTCCTGCGTTTATCATGAACAGCTACCACCCTACTCCGAGTCTGCAGGCCAGAAGAACCAGGCCACAATGACGACAAGCTTAAGTGCCGCAGCAACCCACAAGGCACCCGCGCAGCCAACCGAGCTGTGAGCCAGCGTGCCACCTATGATAGCTCCTATGAAAAGGAGAACTGGCGCTGCTACCCTTCGATTCCTTTCCGCATTGTGTGTGGCCAGCAGATTGGCGTCAGAGAACAGATCACAGTAGATACTCGTGAGCACAACGCTTGTGAGAGCGTTATACTTGAGCGCTCTGCTGATCACAGCTTGTCCACAGCTCTGGAATGCGATCAATGCAATAGGGACGAGCTCCGGCCAGCCAATTGCTTCTTTGGGATCCGCCGATTTTGGACCAATCGTGAGAATCACCGCCGCTATGACGATCAATGCCGTTTGTATGACAAAGGACGCACAAAGAACCCATCGTCGTTTTGGCGAAAAGTAACGATGGAAGAAACTAAAGAAGACCGAGCCGACGCAGAAGAAGGCAAGAGACGTTGCTGACTTGATCCATCTGGTAGACTCGAGGGGGGCAGCGATTCCTAGGCCAAAATATACCGTGTTGCCTGTATCAATTATATCAGCTCTGATGTCTAATCCACCAGGTCGGCAATTGAGAGGAACAGACCGGTCTGCATCGAAACGAAAGAGCCCCACGTCGATATGGATGCGCTGTCAAGCAGACCAGTCACAATATAGCACACGAGGAGGATTAAATCAGCCCAATCTCGACGGACGTCGACCATCATGCTTTTGCGCCATGCTGACTTGACCGACCGGCCTTCTCCATACACCAATGGCTGCTCTTCATCTGTAGAAACTGCCGCGCTCCTCCTCAAGCCATTGACGGTGCCATAGCCGTTAGATTGGGGATTAGACGACATTAGAAAGCTGAAGGTAGCGGCACAAATCTTCTCACGTTTTTCTGTAGTTCCAAGTATGCGAGAAGCTCGTCTGACAAAAAGAAAAAAAAAGAAAAAGCTGAGTGTGAACAATGTCAGGGTGAACAATGTCGAGGTTAGACCAAGTTGGGTTGCAATAAGATCATACCGAAGTTTCCCCTTTTGACGCAACTTCGATCGGACAAGCTAAGGCCGATTCCACCCTCCTCGATGATCGTGGCAGGTGATATTGTTGGAGGAGATGGAGGAGGCGGAGGAGGCGAACAGCATAGGCAGCGCTGTAAGGCCGAGGCACTTCACTGACAGATAACTAGTTGTATGTGTGACGTACTGCATTAGGTTAGATGCTGCACTAAGCATGAAAATAGTTTAACCTGTGGTGGGTTTGGAGTAAGTATCGTTTGATCCCCTGATTCATAAGGTTGGGCCTTTGCCAGCATGGGGCAAATCGTTGCCGATGGATTAATTGCAAATAGAACGAGGTCTTGTAGATAGATGTTTTCAAAGTTTGACGGGCTCGATGAATTCTCGGCGGTTTTCCTCTTAGTCACCCCTTGTTACTACGTAAACCCATAAACCCATAAACGAAGGGGAAGCCCCGCATGACCTGGACTGACCCCTGTCACAAAGATGCCGAGATATATCGCCTTGACAGGGGTTCCAAGCAACCGGTTCAAGCCACTTCGGTAGGGCAAGTTGGAGACGGTAAGGCGGCATCCACGTCACGTATACAGCGTCTGGGGATTTGAAGGACCAAAGTCCTGTTTCAGCGACACAGCCGGAGCGGGAGCAACGCGATACGCTGGAGAATGCTCGGGTTTGGCTCGGAATCCAGCAAGTCCATGGCCCAGCAGCTACTTACTGTAATCGGCGGCTACTGTAACAGTAGCTTTGGTTTACTCAATTTGCTACCGTTTCCAGTCGTAGCAGTCCTGTGAATCTCTGGATCGGGCGCTGGCATGCCCCAAAAGCGTGTAACAAGCTTCTATCCTAGCGCGGGGGTACCCAGATAGTATACTGTAAAGAATAGATCAGTAAACCGTCATCATTGAGGCCCTAGCTCGGAGAGTCGTTTGCGACATTGCTCCGCCATCGTCCCTTTCACCACCAGCGAGTTTTGTTTTTATTATTTTTTCTCGTCCTACACCTTAAAACCCGACCAATCCCACATCCCACTTGCTCAATTGATTTTGTAGTGCACCTATTTCATCTCAGTTTATCCAGTTCGTATCGTCTCATCCAACGACGATGCAGCTCCCTAGCTCTTACAGCAGTTCCGTGTCGCGACTGCTCCTCGCCGGGCTGGCTTTGAGTAACTCAGGGTTCGCGGTCCCCGTCCAGGATAGTCCACGCCAATATCTTCTAGCTGGTCTAGACCTGCCTCCCAAATACGCAAAGAAAACGAAGTCGCCATATAATCCAGATCACAGAGATCCTATTGATCGCCCTGTCGATTCAATTGGCAATGAGCTAGATCCTCTACCATACCGCAACGGCTTGGGCACCTCCGTATTAGGACCATGGAACTGGGAACGCTCTCGCCAAAACCCGGACCTTGTGCGTCCTCCAAGCACCGACCGTGGCGACATGAAAAACATGCGCTGGAGTTTTGCGGACTCGCACGTTCGAATCGAGGTGAGGATCTCTCCAGAGTATAGGCTTTGCTTTGACTGATTGCAACAGGAGGGTGGATGGACTCGTCAGACTACGGTTCGTGAGCTAGGCACCAGTGTTGACCTCGCTAGCGTAAACATGAGGCTCGACAAGGGCGTTATTCGGGAGCTACATTGGCACAAGGAGGCTGAGTGGGCCTATGTGCTAGATGGTGAGGTTCGCATCACTGCGATTGATTATGAAGGAGGGAACTTCATGGACGACTTAAAGAAAGGCGATCTGTGGTACTTCCCAAGTGGTGTTCCTCACTCCCTTCAGGGACTGGGTGAGAACGGCACGGAATTTCTGCTCATCTTTGACGATGGAAGTTTCTCGGAAGAGTCGACATTCATTCTCTCTGACTGGCTAGGTTCGTCTTTAGGATTCCGCTTGTAATGGCCTGACTTGGACTGACAAACCGCAGCACACACGCCTAAGTCGGTAATCTCGAAGAACTTCAACCTGGCCCCTGAAGTCTTTGCGCACCTCCCCAAGAGCGAAAAGTACATCTTCCAAGGCGCGTACCCAGGTTCACTCGAGGACGAGCAGCCGACAGGCAAGAATGTGAAGAAGTCAAAGTATAACTTCAGTCATCGCATGCTAGAGCAAGAGCCTAAGATCACGAGTGGCGGTGAGGTCCGAATTACCGATTCCAAGAACTTCCCAATCTCGAAGACCGTAGCGGCCGCGCACGTCACTATCCAGCCCGGCGCTATACGCGAGATGCACTGGCACCCGAATGCGGATGAATGGAACTTTTTTATCAAGGGCCGAGGTCGTGTCACTATATTCGGCGCCGAGGGTACGGCGCGAACCTTTGACTATGTTCCCGGAGACGTGGGTATCGTACCGCGAAATATGGGCCACTTTGTAGAGAATATCGGCGATGAACCGATTGAGATGCTTGAGGTATTCAAAGCTGATGAGTTCAGGGACTTCTCTCTCTTTCAGTGGATGGGCGAGACTCCAAAGAAGCTTGTCGTCGACCACCTATTCCAGGATGACCCGAAGAATGGTGAGATTTTCTGGAACAAGGTAAAGAGCGCTGAAAAGGACGAAGTAACTTTGCCAGACGTGGAGGAAGATACAGAACCAGAAGGCGTCCACGAGTTATAATTGAGAGCAGGCAGCACTTACTCCAAAAAATAATGGTCATCAGCATAAGTGCCCCGTCGGTACGTGACTGCACATGCCGGTTCGATTTGAACATGCATCTTTTATTATGTTTCTACTGGTTAGATACCAACAAGGTGGAGATGGGTGCCATAGTCACATAGTCAGTAGACACACATAAGCACTCTATAGTCCAATTTTCACAATATATTACCTGTTCAGCTTCTCGACTTACTGGCGACGCTGCTGGATCTCACTGTACAGGAGATCCTGGCCGTTTTGCAGTGCGTACCATATGCTGTTAGACTACAATAGGATATTACCCCGTAACTTGTAATGACATACCACTTTATCTTCGCCTCCTCGCATGAGTCTATGTGTTTTAATGAAGCGTAGTATTGGCTGTGTCATCTAAACATGGCTATACTAGCTTCGTACTTCACATACAACAGCACTAGGGGATGTTACGGGTGACAATAAAAAAACCATCATAGGCAATCTAATCTATATAATCGCAGAATCGAACAATCTTCAGCATGTTTCAGCGTATATGACTTTAAATCACAGAATTTTGTAGAATTCAACACCCTGGTCCCTCTATCCAGAGTGATAAAAACACAACGCAGCTGTTTAGGCAGGCTCAAATAATGGCAAATTACTGTCGCTTTTCCTCATAGAACTTAACCGAATCATCTCGCAGAGAGATTTCTGGGCATTCCAAATTGCATTGCTAGAAATAATAAAGAGCGAGCGAACGTGTATTCCAGCCCCCCTGAATCCAGAGTTCCGCAACGCTTGACAACGCTTGCAATCTCGTATATCCATCACGAGGGCCCTCGGCGCTGCGGCCCTGCGATTTGCTGTTGATCAACAAATAGATAGCAGCGTTAACTTCTGTGCCCCCCTTCGGCTTTATCTCGCCAAGTTTCAAGCAACATCCTCTTGTTGTTTTTATCTACGTATATGGATGAAATGGGGCAGGAGGGGTGGGCAAGACTCAACGCTATTACAAAAAGGAAATATTCACTCCAGGGTACCACCGTGGAAACCCCCACGCGCCCTTCCTGGCGCTTGTAATTACCTAGGTAGGGTTTCTCCGCCTCTCCAGTGGTTTTGACATATTGAGAAAATGATATCCTAAGGCTGGCTTGTTGAGCTGCGTAACCCTTTGTCAGCCTACTGGGCTAATCCTACTCTTTCCAAGTTGGGTGACTTTCTCGTCCTTGCAATTACTCCCGACTCGTCCACAACTTGAATATCCTAATTAGGTCATGGGGTGCTTGGAATAGAATGAAATGGATTCATTTAGGCACCTGCTACGTGGTGAGTTGGAGATACGTGTAAGACGCCCAACTGACTATCTCCAAGCCCACTATAGCACGACAGAATGCCCACCACAAGCCCACCACAAGCCCGCCGATAATCCACTGTGTCCACCTGCAACGGGCACTAAATTAACTGCCGCATCTATCATCCGCGGCCCCAGATCCCATGGCGAAGCTAGCAAAATGAGCTAGGCTAGTATGAAAACTTACCTGTAAACTTGTACAGCAGCGTCGAGCAAACTTCTAAGCGTAGTAATGCTAGACTACTTGCCTAAGTGGTATAAGGGAAGATTTATAGTGAAGAATGAGAATGTCGATGAACGCGCGGCAGGTTAAACGCTAGCTACTGGAGGGCTGAAGATAGGCTAAATATCCACAGATAGCGACCACGGATGCTCAACAGATTTAGTCTAGTGTAACTACTTAGGTTAGGTAGTATTGATCTACTGTAACTAAAGTTAGGTTGTATTGAGACGGTGGGTTGCGTCGGAACGAGTGGACTGGCACTAAAGCTACCTACGTACTTACCAGTGCTCAGTAGAACCGCGGCACCCCAATTGCGTAATTATGTTTACTTTCCTAAATAGGTCGGTATCCTACCTTGATTATTCATACCATTATTTCCGTCGTTGGCACTACAGTACGTAGTATATGCATTGTAACGCTTCAGGCTATTTCCTCCGGCTCCACGTTGTCATCACCCGACCTCTGTCACAGCGCTACGGTTTCGCATTGGTTAATTTGTAGAGGAGAACGTCTCAAGTTGTTGCGAGTAACGAAGAATAATTTTCGAAGCGATTCTCACGATATTATCGACGTGTAAGAACTAAGTATACGATATCTCCCAGCTTCTCGGCGCCCAGCGAATTTATGGGCGGCCAAGAGCTTGGTCACTGCAATGGAACGGTCTCACGCCTAGTCGGGTTAGTTACAAGCACATGCCATGCATCTTGGCTATGCAGCGAAGCTTACCATAACGTCGCTTGGAAATATCTAGGAAATGATCACATGCTGCTCGCAACAACGCTCGTTCAC
Source organism: Xylaria longipes (assembly GCA_025201785.1). Taxonomy (NCBI): domain Eukaryota; kingdom Fungi; phylum Ascomycota; class Sordariomycetes; order Xylariales; family Xylariaceae; genus Xylaria; species Xylaria longipes. Next base: position 242,397 of record MU619695.1, read on the forward strand.
ACGGCGATGCTATCGTTATCTTCAACATGACTACAACAGGAAATAGCGTGGTGTGTATACTATCACTGACAGCATTGAGCTACTATACTATGTCGGGGCGAATGTTGGAGTCGAAGTACTAGCTGCAGCCCCAAACTCGCGCGGAAACCAATGACGTCCCTTTCCCCCTGTATTCATGGCGAGGACCAGGCTCCTGGAGCTCGCTACGGATCTTGGGTTGAACATCCGGGACCCTTGCTACCGCTCTGTCTTAGCCCATCAAGATACCAGGTTCGCACTAGACCGGCGACTTTACACAAGGCCGGTGAAAAGAAAAGAAAACTACAGTAGAGAGTATACTCATTTGCCAATTACTATAAGTAAAACAATCTATAACACTATGAAATACATTTCCGAGATTACTAGCAATTTTACTCCAGACGGTACGTTAAACAGCCTCTTGTGACGCTACTCCTGTGCCCTCGACTAGGCCGTAGGACAAAGCGTACAGTACCTAGGTATTATGCATATACTTAGGGCTACGCAACGGAGGCGTGATAGGACGTTTCGCGCAATAACAACGATCCTATCCTTCTTTGGTTCACTCTTCGACGGGAATCCTGCAATATCCCGCGTGCTATCACATATGGTTGCCACAGACACCCTGCACGCTAAAATTATCGTGTTCTACATCGTTGCTAGTTCGCTTCGGAGGAAACCCCGCGTTCCAGGCGACCAGTCAGCCTCCAAGTTCATGATATCGCAACCAGTTGATCTACAGATGTGTAGAATGGCCCGAATGTAACCGGTTCAAAGCTGAAGGTGCAAGTGGCGAGAGAGTGACATTGGTTGCATACGCCATAGACGCTGTACGTAGTACACCTCCAACCACTCGGAGGGCTGATCATTCTGGTTGCCCGTGACCTATGCTCTGATTCGTCTCCTTCCCTGAAATCCGGAAACTCCAACCTGCTTCTGCATAGATGGGCCTACCTGAACCCTAGGTAGCAACCACTCTATCTCTAATACCGACAGATGGCGAGAATGCACCGAAGGAGGGGTTCCCTTCCGAAGGGATGTACGTAGTTTTAGTGTGCACTTCGGTGAATATGGTTACTTCCACATGTAAAGAAGACCTGACCTTTGATCTGTCTTTATAGGCCCTATTAATGGTGACAATCGCTACTGTGCTATATGTACATTAGTGGTCGTCAATTTAAAGTCGAGAGCAAAGAGGCTTCCAGACAAAGACCTGGCAAGACAGGTGCTTACTTTGCTTACCAGCAATCACTAGTTTCCCCCCTGTTATCATGGCTAGCCGTTATCCCACGATGGAGAGCAAAGTTGAGGCTCTTAAAGAAGAGTACCGAACGGACCCCAACATTAACAGAGCGAAACACTACGCTCAAATTGTTCCCGAAAAGCTCCCATCTGCGACCAAACAGTATCTACTTGACAAGATCCCAATTGCCCAGTGGCTCCCGCGATATTCGCCATCATGGTTTGTCTCAGACTTCGGTAAGTAATTCAAGGATTGCGCCTCCTTTTCGAGCCCAAGAGGCGACCGGGTCCCAACGCCGTATTTTGAGATGTTTCTCTATAATAAGTTGGAGGACCAAATGAATGCCGAGCGTATGAGAGACAATGGCTGACCTTTCTTTCATGAAGTGGCTGGTCTCACCATTGGTGTGATGCTCATCCCTCAGGGTCTGTCTTACGCCAAGATCGCCACCATTCCAATCGAACACGGACTCTATAGCAGCTGGCTACCCGCTGCTATCGCTGTGTTTCTCGGGACTTCAAAGGGTAATTTTTCCCATTATACACAACTCTAATATGATGGACATGAGCTAACATTGCCACATTACAGATCTATCTACGGGGCCGACTTCACTCATGGGCCTTTTGACTGCAGAGATCATCGCGGACTTGAAAAACGAATATGCCCCCGCTGACATTGCCGCAGCCGTTGCTTTCATGGTCGGCGTCTATGGATTGGCCATCGGTCTCCTTGGCCTCGGTTTCCTCCTTGACTACATCTCAATTCCTGTTCTAACCGGCTTCATCTCAGCCACGGCCCTCACTATTGGATTCGGACAAGTAGGATCGCTTGTAGGACTTGACGATACTCCATCAGAAGTCTTTGACATTATTGGAGATGTACTAAGACGCCTCCCCAAATGGGATGGTCCAACCGCTGGCATTGGGTTCGGCACCGTTGTCATTCTCTACTTGCTCGAGAAGCTAGGAAAGAAATGGGGCAAGAAGCATTTCCTGATCCAATACATTTCGAGCAGTCGAGCTATCATTGTCCTCGTCATCTTCACTCTCATCTCCTACCTGGTCAACAAAGACAGGGATGAGCTCCTTTGGGCAATCAGCAAGGTCAACACCAATGGCATCGCACACCCTAAGGTTCACGACAATGGCCTGATTTCTAAGGTGGCTACGCGCGCTATAGCTCCATTTGTTGCCGCTTCGCTGGAACATCAGGCTGTGGCCAGAGCCTTTGGCAGGAAGAACCACTATGCCGTTGATCAGACTCAAGAGTTCAATTACCTCGGTGTAACAAACCTGGTCAACAGCTTCTTCGGTGCTATGCCTGTCGGAGGAGCCATGTCTCGTACTGCAGTCAATTCGGAGTGCAGGGTCCGCAGTCCACTTAATGGAATCATCACAGCGGCTTTCATCCTCTTGACCATTTATTTCTTCTCCCCGGCTCTCTATTGGCTTCCGAAGTCAACCCTAGCAGCTATCATCGTAAGTCATTTGACCACTATAGCCTTAGCGAAAGTCGTGATGAGGAGTTATTGCTAACCTTGAGTTAGATCATGGCCGTTATTCATTTATTTGGTCCCTTTTATCTTATTTACAAGTACTACCGAATCTCTATCGCGGACTACATTGCCTTCAATGTTGCTTTCGTAAGTATACTTCAAATTCTATTTGCATCTTTTCTGCAATCTTTTGATCTCCCCCATCTACATTTACTTACTGACACTGATAATTCAAACGTAGTTTGTTACCATCTTCGCAGGCTCGGAGTACGGTATCGCATCGGCCGCCGGCTGGGCTGTCGTCTGGACTCTTCTCCGCTCAGCGTTTGTCAAGGCTCGGATTTCAACCAACAGCGGCATAGGGGGACGGATCAACACCTCTCGGTCCGTCGCTCGAGTATCCGGCGCGGAGACGGAGAATGTCGGCATTACTATCCCAGAGGACACCGTTGTCGTCTCTTTCCAAGACTCGGTATTCTACCCCAACGCCCAGCGTACCAAGGCCCAGATTCTCGAATCCATACAGCTCGTGTACCCGTCGATACAGAACCCCAACTATCGTGCAGACACCGCACGCTCGTGGAGTGTGGCCGGAGAACGACGTCTCGAGCGGCTGCGAAGGGAGCGAAACATCTCGTTGAAGGACATGCCGCTATCGATTGTCGTATGGGACTTCACCATGGTACCCTTCATTGATGTGACGGGCATCACCGCCCTTGCGGAGCTGAAGGACGACATTCGCCGTCAGCTGGGTAGTATCGTCGAGATCCGAATGGTGAACCTAGCTCCAGGTGTCATACAGCGATTTGAGCGCGCTAAATGGCAGTTGGCGGACATAGATGGCTCTCAGAACGAAGGCGCAGATACCATCTACCCGTCACTGCAGAGAGCCGTTTGGGAGGATCGAGAAAGCTTGAAAGGGTCCCTGACAGGTGTAGTAACTGAAAAATGAGACAGAGACGCAATAAGCAAGTTGTCCGTTTTCGCTACTTTTCTTGGCCAGAGAAAATGGCAGGCTGAATTAGTTACTCTGGGGTGATGGTGTCATAATTGGAACAGGGATATTCTTGAAATACGATGGCAGAGTCCGTGATGGCTGTTCTTAGGGCAGACGATGGGTCTCTGATGGGTTTTACGGTTATTTTATTCTCGACGGGAATGCTGGTTATCTGTTGCCCAATCCCTAGGCCCCTAGGTTTATTACAGTCAATGATAGACCAACTAAATTGTTTTATAACGTCGGCGATGGGTACCTAAGAAACCTCACTGAGGCGATTATTCTGGTGGGCCTACCATTCCAGCCCGGAATAGGGGTCGCCGTGTGTTTGCTACGGAGGACTAGAGGTCAACGCTGTCTAAGGATCCCTGATAACATTCTCCGCATGACGGTCACAAATGTAACTATCCATAAGCTAGCCTCTATCATCTACATTTTCTTTAACCTAAGCATGCCAGGAGGTGGAGCCAACCAGCGTGAGATCCCTCTCATGCATGAAATATCAGTCCAAGAACAAGGTAGTCTATTTTTCAAGAAGATTTGAACCCTATGGAATTTCTAGGAGAACAAAATGGAAACCCTAAGCAACTAGACACGCTTTGTGCTCAAGAGCTAACATTTGTGTGAATAAAAATGGACTAAAGGTTTGGAGTGACTACCATACTTTCGTTACATTATATGCTGTTAGTAACAGTTCGTCACAAGGGTTGCAAATACCTCCCGGCTTCACGTGCCAGGGTATATTCTCACTGCCAATTGCTAAAGGAGGAAAGTATTCATTAGGACCAGCTTTTTTGGTACTGGTATCAACATCAAGTTGTTTGTTTTTTAGGTCAATTGCCCCACGTGCTGTGTTCCTGCCCCGGAGACAACCCCAACCCTACTCACGCAGCTCCGTACTACGGTAACAACGGAACCGGTCCACGGCCCCGAACCAGCCACGGAGCCGGCCCCCGAAGTAAACAGTCCGAAGGTCCGCAGTTGTCGAGGACGGATGCTTAGAGAAACCAGCTCGCTGACTTATATGAATAAACACCCCACTACAAGCCCAATTAATGGGAATTCTCAAAGTTTCCTTGGCACTGGGAAGCACTACTGTGATATGACAATGTGATCATCTTTCCACAATCTCCTCATAGCCTCGCATCTAAATTTGGCACGTAGCTCTTGAGAACATACAACATGTTACAAGTAAGATATTAATAGGAGGTCTACACATAAATTTAACAGGAGAAACAGCACTGCAGTGTTTCCCAGTGCTTCGTCCTACGTGTATCGGTTAGTTTACTACCAAGGTAAGTAAGTCGAGGAAGGGCACTTGGCGGCCCCTCCTCCAGATAATAGATATATATGTGCACATTCGATTATTCCGTGTCCTTCCAAAAGTAACTTCTACCCAGTACAAGACGGAATCCAGTGAATGAAAGTAAAATTCTGTGCTGCGTCTGTCAGCCTGTTCTAATTCCCACATTCTTCAGCTACCAGTGATCTCCCAATTCTTCTCAACATGTCTGCTGTTGTCGACTTTTCCACGCACCACATTTTTCCACGTCCATACAACTATCCTCCCTGCTCTCTGCACCTTTCCACGGCTACAATCGTCAAAAGTGAGTTTTACCCTTGAGATCTGGGGATGTCAAACTCATCTACGATATCAAGCCATAATCTATGACATTGACACCCCTCTCCCACACACTCTCGTCAGCCATCTTCCCAACCAGACTCGCCGAAACCTATATTTACGCTTGCAATTCCTTCATTTTCAACACCCAGCCCCTATCACTTATCTCCGTGGGAAGACTTTTGATCTTCATCTTACTGACAATATGCTCCTAGTGTCCATAAAGCCCCCTAGCCCTAAGCTACTAGAGCATCTAATGTCCATGTTGAAGTGCATGGAAAAGGATGCAGAGGTAAGCAGTACCTCTAAGAGCAAGGCAAATCTATGAACTACTAACCATTCAATCTATATTACCAGATCGACTATGACAAGATGGTGACAACATTGAATCTCAAGCGTCGATCAGCGCAGACAAGCGTAAGTCTTTCTTGCGCAATCTCTTCATATGTTGGCTTCTCTTCGAAAAGAAGAGACTCCTTTTCGGGTCTCACTTCTGCCTTTAAATCTCGCCGTGCTCCAGAAATCACTAAGACGGCGACAACTGACTCCAAGCGCAATAGTGGTGCCGTCTAAAGAAGAAGTACGAGTTGCGAGCCGGCGATCGCTCTCGCATGCCCTCGCCCACCGGTCGCGACCTCCAGGTCATCCTGGTGGTCATCACCTGCTTCGTCGAAGTGCCGAAGGTAAGACTACCCTTTGGCAACCAACCCAGGCGGAGAGAAAGGGTGTTGTCGACTGTACTTAGCTAACTGGCTTTCTCCTATCTAGGTCAACTATTCTGCCATGATGCAGGTAGCCAACCTCTCGCGCCGTTCGGCGCAATCCATCGTCTGCCGCCTCAAGAAAGACTACTTCAAGTAGATTGGCCAGATCTCCGGTATCAGAGGCACTCTACCTTTCGACAGTGTCTTTTCTGCTTCATTTCAAGTAGACTACGTACCCGAGAGCCAGGATTTCGTTGAAGGGTCAGCTATGGGGTGGGTGAAGAAGACCATCATTGTTGCGCGAAGAGCTCTAACCGCTTTCGCGGACTGGGCCCGGAAATGCACATACAGATAGGTGTTCTATAGAAGCGGTGTCGTGACACCGCGAATAGAGACAGCCCCTTCGCCAGTGCCTCTGCTTTTTCGCCTGAGTGAATGCGTAGGAAAATACCAACTCTGCAGACTGGTACACCTGGTCAAGAACACATGTCGCGCTCTGCTTAAGTGAAATAATTGCATACATTAGAACGGCTTAACAGTCTTCTGTTTGCGGAAGGGTCACAATATTTAATGCGACATCATGATATTATTAGTAGCAAACTCGCTCGTCTACCTGTCAAGAACCTAGTACTTTAGGCAAGTCATAGAAATTCGTTGCGCGAAAGTCTCTCAACCACCTTCGTGGGATAATCTAGCTATGTACAGAATGCTCTTCATCGTGTAGTTTTAGATGTTTCTTGTGACGTCCCAATGAGGAGCAGTCAAGGACAACCTTGTCAAGTTAGATCTTAGCAGCTGGCGTCTCCCTCTTCGCCGTATCTCTCAGGGTCTTTCTCAGAATCTTTCCAGACGGGCTCTTCGGGATTGCATCGAGGAAGACAACGCCTCCTCTCAGGCCTTTATACCTCGCTAGCCCCTGTTTGCTAAACCACTCGATAATCCCCTTCGCGCTGATCTCTTTCTGGTTCGCGACGACGTAGGCCCTATCGGAATGTTAGCTGGAAAGCTTGTACGAGTTCAAGAAAGGAATAAAGGTACTTACCGAGGAAGCTCGGTGCCTTCGCCCGGAACACCGATTACAGCAGCGTCGAGGATCTTGGGGTGCGAAAGCAGCACGGCTTCGAGTTCCGCGGGGGCAACTTGATTTCCCTTGTATTTAATGAGTTCCTAGCGAAACGTAAGCATTACCATCTACCATGGAATATTTCATTGCAATGTCTTAGTCTCACACAGCGCACTTAAGATACGTACCTTCTTACGGTCAACAATGAAGAAGAACCCATCTCTAAACACGGCAATGTCTCCCGTGCAGAACCAGCCGTCTCTGAACGAATCCCTGTTCGCTTTCTCGTTCTTCCAGTATCCCTTGGTCACGACCGGGCCCCTCACCCATATCTCGCCCGCCTCCCCCGGCTCGACGTCCTTCTCGTTATCGTCTACGAGGCGGGCGTAGCAGCTAGCTACGAGGCAACCTACCGACCCGGGAGGCGCGACCCGAGCTAGTCCCGCCGGTGTGACCGTCATGCTTCCAGTCTATAAAGGATTATGGTTAGCCGTCTCCCGTCTTCATCTGACACTGAACTTAACGGATGCCAGGAAAGGACAAAAGCACTTGTCAATTGATTGACAGGCATCTTTTAGAAATATGAGGGGAACCAATACCGTCTCGCTGAGCCCCCAAGTCTGTCGCACCATGGTAGTGCCTCTACCAAGTTTCCTGCCTACATCTACCTGCAGATCCTTTCCCATAGGAGCAGCGCCAGACACAGCGTCATCCCAAGTGTCGAAATGATCCTTCACCAATGGCGACTTTGCGATCAGAAGGTATATAGGCGGTACCGTGAACATATACGTGACCTTGTACTTCTTGGCGTATTCGCAAAATTTGGGAAAATTGAACCGCTGCATCCAGTAGCACGTCCCGCCGAGGTAACAGTTATTCACAAGGTAGCTTTGGACACCGGCGATGTGGGCTGCAGGAACATGGGCTAGGTTTATATCTGTCATAAGTTAGCAAGGCTCCGGGTAGCATGAGTCTCATTTTCGTAAGTTGCTCAGCTTGTGGCGCTCTTCATTTTATGGGCATAAGAAAAAGGATTCAACTCACTACGAGCCAGTTAGCATTCAAGGAATACACTCGGTGATCAAGAAATAGCAAGCTCTCAGACATACCACTTGTAACCTGGGGGCTTGGTCTCTGCATTGTATTTCTTTGCAGGCTCAAGAACGAGTACGCAGGCCGCGACGCTATTGCGGTGCGATAGCCGCATCGCCTTCGGCAGACCCGTCGTTCCACTCGAGAACAACAAGCATATAACACTATTCTCGAGTTCAACCGGGTCTGTAATGCGGCGCCAGTCGAGCTCTACGTTCGAGATCGGCACCCTCGCACCCGATGCGGCCTCAAGGAGTTCCAAGTCCCTCGTGCCGCCATAGACGAGGACGTGTCTCGGGGCTAGCCCGACCTTCTCAGCCGCCGCGAGCGCAGTCGCCTTCACGTCCGCAGTGCACACTATGACCTTGGCGCTGGTCTGCCGTAGCTGGTAGGCTAACTCGTCTGGCGTGGCGGCGGGACTGGTTGATGAGAAAATGCCTCCGGCTGTGATAGCTGCGTAGAAGATAACCGGGATCATAAAATGGCCCGTCGAAAGGTTGAACACGACGTCTTTATCTGGCCCATTTGCCCCAATCCCATATTGATTTCTAAACACATTGGCGGCCCTCTTTGACAGCTGCAGGAGTCTCGCCTTGGTGAGATTGTGGGAAGGCTCTGCAGCGTCGGCGCTGTCGGAAACTCGGAGTCAGTAGTCGCCATGAGTATTAAGTCTCCTGGAAAGATCTTAGGAGCATGCTGAACCAATTGTCCTGATAACCAGCAGGAGGAGCTGTATAAAATGGCATGTTGCGTACTGAATGATGGTATCCGCCGGTACACGGCAGATTTCCGACTCTGGCCTCACAAGTCAGCTTGAGTGGCTGAGAAAGTTCCGGCGTCTCCGCACTTGCCGAATAAAAGTGTCATCAAATCGACATCCGGAACATCCACGACATTGGACGACCCGTAAATGACTTCCCCATTGGCCTTGCGCTCAACCGTCGAGGCCATTTTGAAACTGATAGATGAGATACAAGCGCAAAAAAGGCACAAGAAACAGAATGGGCTCAAGCGACAAATATACAAATTTTCTCACAAAAGTTGGTAACGCGTCGGATCTAAAACCTGATATTCTAGATAGTAATATTGATTACTTATACGGTAGTTGACACTCGAGGGTAATTTGTGGCTTGAAGATGCCTCCTATCTGAATACGAGGGAGCTCAGCAATGGTCCTAGTCTAGCCTGACCCTTGCTTCGGCTCCAGGTTTTGTGGGATTCCCCCGCGTTCCAAGCGGGGGCTAGCGCTAGCGCAGTGCTAACCCATCCACTGTACCCTGCCAGTATTATTTAGGTGCACAGCTGCATACAGGTAGGTAAGGTAAGTAGGTAGGTACTGTACCTTATTACTCAGGCTATCTCAACTACTAGTAGGTAGTGTTCAAATTAGAGGTAGTCTATGATCTTGTTCCTGACGGACAGTGGATTCTGGACAGGAGTAGAAATTATCCGGCCGTAGTTAAAGATTTGCTTGATTCTGCTTCGTTTAGTCGGATTCATGGGAAACCTGGTCGTGCACTGTATTATATTATGTAAATGTACTCATTCTTTCCGATTTGGTTTTAGTGTAGTTCTGGCTCGCAATTGGTAGCAAATCATAGTAGGGAGTCGTAGTGCAATGAGGCCTATAAGTAAGTACTAAAAGTTGGGCGCAAAACGCACCGAAAGAAAATATCAACAATCTAGCCCACCTGCGTCTGCCGTCTTCATGTATCATGACATTCTTGACAACCATCCTCATTGATCCCCAACGGCTCGACAATGCGAGTGACAAGTGGAACAGCTAGCCATGTTACTTGGGCGCCGTTCGTAACGTCTTTCCCCGAGGACGTTGCCTTCACTCGCTCGCTTGGGCTTTGGCCTGACCTAAGCCACGCGATCGTAATCCGTCCTTCGCGCTTAAACAATCTCAAAGATGCGGGTTTCTAGATCCGCAAACTTTTCCTTCATTTTGTCCTGCTTCTCACTTATGACTGCTCGTGCAACCATTCGATGTCGTTGCGCGACATACGAATGGCCGTCGCTACTCTTTACCTCCCTGAGAATGAAGTATGCGGGAGTCGCGTGCAGTACGGCAAGAATGTCGCCCTCCATTACTGGCGCTGTGGCAATTCCAACTAGCCCCTTGTCTGTGACGAAGTATTGCATCCCGGAAATTTCTCCAGCCCGGCGTTGCAGCGCGCTACTCCTCGACGCAAATACCTTTTCAAACGAACTTATCTCTCCCAGACTAAAAAGGGTTATATTATTCTCACACTGAGTTAAGTAAATCAGGTGGAGGATTTTTTGGTGCATAGTCGAGTTCTCGAACGCTGCACGAAGCTCATCGATACGTTCGGGATGGCCCGTAGTCGCGTCGCAGAGAGCCGTGCACATAGATTCGATTATAGATATTGCGCTCTCAGATAAGCCATTTCTGTCATCGAGGAATCCCCCTAACCCCGCACAGTTTTGGTGGACTTGCACACCCTGCAAGAACGTGCATAAGCGATCGAGAGAATACTCGTCATCTCGGAGGTTTGGTACAAACCCCGTACCACGAACGATATCGATGCTGAGCCCCGAGCAAAATAAGGTTTTGGGAGTGGCGAAACAGATGGGATCTTTATCATGGTCGTACTCCGGCTGCCAATTCGTTTTGGTGTATAGGTACCCGCTAAACGTCACTTTGGCGTTCTCGTCGCTGTCATGAAAGCGGGCATCGGAATACGTAAAGTCTTGCACCCAAGACGGGCCAAGCGTATTATAGCCAGCCGTTCGGGATTCAGTCAATAATTTGACTGTTGTTGTCATTTCCAAATGTTCTGATGTATTATAGCATTGTGCTGTTGCCCGCCTAAATATCATTTCATCAGATTTAGTGTAGTCCACATACATCAGCCTTCCCTTACTCTTAGGTACCAAGGCCTGCAATGCAAAGAATTTGTCGCGCGGGTCCGTGGCCCTGTAGTAACTAGTCTCACAAAGAAGAAAATGGAGGGTTCTATTCATGGGATTTGATAGACCCTGATTCTCATGTCCAGGTCGCAGGAAACGGAGGAGATGGGCCCTGTTATTCTTTTTCCAATAAGATAACTGAGATATTATGGAGTTTAGAAGGAATTTGGGGTCTCCTTTATTTGTACAAACATCAGTATTGACCTTGTTGTCCAGCTGGATGGCAGGAGAGACTATAGAAAAGGGTTTTTGTTCTTTCACTTACCAGTTGACAGGCCATCCTCGGGTCCCATGGCACTTAAATGTTCTATTTTATTGTATCCGAAATGTTCGAGCAAACTTATTGCAGATATGAAGTCGATGAACGAGAATTCATGGCCCTGAAACATGAAATGTGGATGCTCTTGCGGAAGAACAGCTTCCTGTATTGTCCACACTCGCTCCCACCATTCATGAGACATGATTGTATTTAGACAGTGGATGAGCATGAGACCAAGAGTAGCCTGTTCTGTTTTCCATTGGATGTCTAGAACCATTTCACGAGCCTTGCCAAGAATTCCCACGAGGTCATATTGGTCCACTCGATGTCCTCCCAAGTTCGGGGGTAGAGGGGCGAGGATATCATGAGGGTCGTTGGTAGGAAGCAAATCAGGCGTCCGGCCACCCAACCATATAATGGTCTTCTTTGCCTTGAAATATATTTCGTCCATGTGGCGAACTTGTTGCGCTTTTTCATTTAGATCCAATTGATTAATGCAGATGGCATCAACCCATATGGTTCTTGTGGCATGTGGGTGGCGTAGATAAATAAGAATATCGTAAAGATTCTCATTTACCTGAAAGAGGTCGCCGTCAATCCATATAGCCTTTCCTTTTCGGCGCTGGCCCCATACATACGAGAGTGCTTCACCGACTTGCTCGGTATATAAGTCACGCACCTCCAGGTGACATTCAATACATCTTTGTCCAGAACCAGGGGCAATATTGAGAACTCGAATCTTCCCTTTGGATTCTAAAGAAATTGCATCGGAATACCGGTAGGTATATCTTTCTTGGTCGTTATCCACGGAATCTTTGGGAGGGGTAGACTGAACTGGTGCCAGTGGTAGATTCTCTGACCGCTTATGTATATCCTGCACAAGTTCAACGTAATCATCCATATGGAACTTTCGTGGAATTTGGCTTATGGCTATGTTGATATCGAATGCGTCAAGGATTTCATAGATTACTGCACATATGATGTCGTAAAGTTTCCTGGCTAAGTTTTCGTGACTTTCCCATATTTCTTCCAGGGGCTGTAATGTTTCGGGGTCAGGTTCTGATAGACGGAGCTCCGGGTCATGCTTCACTAATTCACCGAAAGCGAAGATCGCCCCAGTCCTCCCATCGCCCATCATAAAGTTGTGAATTGATTCCTTGATGAATTGGAACCGAGAGTCTCGTTGACATAGCTCGTTGACAATTTTATCGACAATTTGAAACCAGTCGAGGATACCGAAAAGGAAACGATATATTTCGTCTCGAAACTCACTGTCATTTAAAGTGAAGGGAGGCATGTCGGAAGATATACCACGAAAGAGTGTACGGGCTGCAAAAGATCTAGCTGTCTCAAGTTGGGGCATAATTGAGACAAGAAATTTAACTTTCCTCGCTAGGAGAATCTATGTCCTATATATGATGCAAACTCGTAGCGGTGGATTGAACTTTTCGGGGGTTACTGCCCAATAAAAGTCATGACGGAGCCTCCGCGCCACGCTGGAGTTGTAGCCTTCGTTTGGTTTACGAAACTATCTTTAAATGGTAACCCTATAAATGGGTGTACCGGGCCAAAATGAAAATGTTGAGAACCAGGACCCAGGCGATATACAATGGTGGCATGGTGTATAGCCTCGAGCTAAAAGTAACGCACCATAAAAATGAACCTGAAGTGCCAAGCTACATGGTGACTTATGTCTGGCATAGCGTCTCTAAGGTCGCTTTGCTTGAAAAGATTCGAATCGATATGCACATGCACCTGTCGTGAGGCTGTTGGATAAAAACGTCCTGCATGTGGACTGGCCTAGCTTATCGAGATGTCTTGGAAGTCCTCACGTAATAGCAATGGTTACACATACTCTAGGTGTTGTGATAAAATAGAGGGACGTCCAAACATCAGCAACACGTGCCGGCTTGGATTGCAAAGAAGCATTTTCTTGCCTATGGCGCTCACGCATGTAATAGCGGCGGCAGTTCCGTCGCGTGGTTTCACTCTGCTAGCAATGCAAAAGTGGTATTTCTTATTAGTCGGTATTAATAGCTACTATGCTCGGTTGCCTCATGACCGGCAGTATAATACACTTCCACATAGCCACAAAGACGGGCAGGTTCCATGGTTCCAGGAATCATTTTGACCGAATCGTTTCACCGCTATTCTCAACTACAGTCAAGAAAATCTCAACCTATGATCCAGGAAAGGCTATAATGATGTTGTGACAAACGTTTATGACCTCCAATTTTCCATTTGGGCAACTAAGTTTATTAGTTGCGTGTAAATCTTGTCGCATGGGGGATATTTTTGCTCAGCCGAGATACCCGACTCAGCCAGGCATATACTGGCCAAGCTAGGCCTAGAACAATTGCTGGGTAGATTTTCTTGGTGCCCGAGATATAGATTACTCTACTACCGTGCCTTAATACTACTCAAGAACATCAAATTTATCCATACGTAAGACTAGAATGTGGGGCTAAGATGGCTGAATTAGATGGGGGCCTTTATGCCACGTATCCGCTGCGAGGGATTTTCCTTGTTACCTTACTTTTTTCCACCTCCCACGAAGGGGCTGTTTTTTTACACTTCCCCTTAGCTTCGAGACCTTGTCGACAGGTGGCCGGCTACGACAGCGCACCGGCTAGGCCTTAAAAGCACCCCCCTTCAAAGGAATGAATGTTATTTGGGGGTATGAATTTGGGTAGCTAGTCGAGTCCTGGTGCGGGTGGCCAACACATCAGTCAGGCCTCGAGTAGAGGCTCATCCCCCCCAATATATGCGTTCAAATCACATTGTGCAGAAGCTGTTGAGTGGATAGATAGATGGGCTAAGTTGACATGGGAATTGTCTAAGAGTACACTTGGCCTGTACCTCTTTAAACAGAGCGAGAAAAGGAATTCCGTTGCACGATGTCCTCATTGTGGACTACTATCCTCTTTAGTTCTTGGCGTTACCTATGCCGAACTAACTGTATTTGTAAAGTAGTAATATGGCATGCTGCTCAGCCCGAAGCGAAGAGCATATTAGGGCTTATTAATGAGAAACCCAATCAACCAACCAACCAACCCAAACTGCGCCCCGTTATACAAAAATCGATAGTCAGTCTTGTCAGCGTTGCAGAGTCAGGCTCGCCTTAGGTGGTCTCCGAGTACAGGACTCGTAGGCATTTCCGGGCCTATTCTTGGCAAAGCCCAACTCAGCTAAATGGGCTCAACAACAACAAAAATGCCGACCCCATAGGACTCACTACTAACACTGCCTACCGATAGCACCGCCAAGACGAAGCCTCGATTATCTCTATGGCGGTAAGGATCGGGCTAACAACAAGTTTTTTTGAATGGTCATAAAGGTTGTATCATATGATGAAAAGGCATTGCTGAGACAGCCTTACGGTTACCTATTCACATCTGTATGGTATTATCAAACGGGGTACACAGATCTTCTCAATCTCTAATTATAATATGTCACGATCCTTCCTGTCACGATATTGATGATAGAACAAAGGGAATGTATGTATAAAGCCGAAGACTAGCCCACGAAGGTGATTAGACCCCTTCACGCAACAACAAGAGTCTATACCTACCCCATATACGAGATCCTGACACTTCCAATATAACCACTCTTGCCATCAGTGTTCTCACCACCGCCCGGAACTCAGGACACTTACAAGAGCAAAGGAATGATAATTTCCTTGTTGTTTTCTTTGCTTCTTCCTGGGGTGTTATATAATTACTATTAGTCGTCTCGAGCACGAGCAAATATTTCTTTATAATTCTTCTGCATAAGCCATCTCAATTAACACCTGATCCGTTCCTGGTGGCCTTTTCACGGCCTGCAACTACTGAGGTGCACCCATTCTATTCCTCAAGTTTGCAGTTTGCAACGTTGGTGAGCTCCTCGATATCACCAAGTGTCGCAATTTCGGATCGTGACATAACGTTACATATGGGAAACTTTTACTCGCAAGGCACCATGACCACAATGCAAGAGACCTCGGCACCTTGCTCAGTTTTTCCAAACCCTCATCATGTCACTACCTCGAATGGTTGCGGCGACTCTAACCAGTCACCTTGTCCGCCATACTCGACCGCTAAGTTGTTCGAGCCTACATCATCTCAAGCTAGAGAAGAATGGATCCACCGAAAGATCAAAGGCGGCGAAGAAAATGAATTCCTGGACAAATTGATGGAATACGAGGGGCTAGAGCAGGTTAAGCAGCAGTTCTTGGATATAAAATCGAAGATTGAGATCAGCAAAGAGCAAGGCCGACGCTTATGGTCTGAGAGGTTCAGCGTCGTGTTTCAAGGAAATCCGGGGACAGGTAAGATTATTTTTCTTTTCTATGCATAGGCTAATAGGTGACATAGGCAAAACGACGATCGCTAGCTTTTATGGGAAATTTCTAGAAAGTTTAGATGTTCTACAAGTTGAGCACTGGACTCATGAAGCCATTTCCGGTATGGAGGTCGTAAACAGGGGCTCCGACGAGATCGCACGAACGATAAATAGAATGGTCAAATACGAAGGCCACGGTGGCATCTTGATCGTTGACGAGGCCTACCAACTGATTTCGCCACAGGCTGGCATGACCGGGCGGTCTGCTCTAGACATCATGCTCACCATGATGGAAAATAACGTCGGCAAGCTCACAATCATATTTTTAGGCTACAAGGAAGAGATGGAAAGCTTTTTTGAACACAATCCTGGTCTCAGCAGCAGAATACCATATACGATGGAATTCGATGATCTCACGGATTATGAACTGTGGAAGATCTTGTGCAACCAAATAACTGATCAATACTCCGGGAAAATGGAGGTCGAAGGCGGTATGGAGGGATTATATATGCGCTGCACTATCCGCCGCCTTGCGACTGGTCGCGGAAGGAAAGGCTTCGGCAACGCGCGCGCGGTCCAAAATCTCCTAAGCCATGTTATGCAGAGACAGGCTCGGCGATTAGTGAAAGAGAGGCGAGATGGTGAGAAACCTAACTGCTGTCTGCTTAAGAAAGAGGATCTGCTAGGACCCGATCCGTCAACAGCCCGACGAACGAGTCAAGCATGGTTTGAATTACAAAACATGGTTGGCCTGGAGCATGTGAAAGAAAGTGTGAAATGTCTCATTGACTCCATTGAAATCAACTACAACAGAGAGCTACATGAGTTTCGCCCCATCGCATTCTCTTTGAACCAGATATTCATAGGAGACCCAGGTACTGGAAAGACAACAGTCGCTAGGCTGTATGGCCGGATTCTGGCAGACTTAGGCTACTTGAGCCGTGGCGATGGTGAGGCCCTCTATTTCTATGTCTTAAATACCAGGCTAATGATTTATAGTCATTTTAAAAACCCCTGCAGATTTCATCGGCGATTGTCTCGGCAAATCTGAGGCGCAGACAAAAAGGATCCTTGAAGCCTCGATTGGGAAAGTGTTAGTAGTTGATGAAGCATATATGCTCGACCCCGGCAATACCAATGGGGACCAGGACAAATTCAAGACTGGGGTAATCGACACGTTTGTGTCAATGGTACAAGGACTGCCGTTCGAAGATCGCTGTATTATATTTGTCGGTTACGAAGACAAGATTAGGACCATGTTCCGTAACGCCAATCCTGGCCTTTCGCGTCGCTTCCCCATTGAACAGCCCTGTCGCTTCCGGACTTTTAATTCCGAGCAGTTATTAGCAATATTACATTCGAAAATGAAGGATCAGGATCTCGTCTTTACTGACGAAGCACTTGCCGCTGCTCGCAATATCTTCGAAAAGGCTATGATCAGGGGAAACCATACTAATGCAGGAATAGTTGATAGTACCTTGGAGATGGTCAAACTGAATTATTCAAGGAGAATATCGAGGACGGCGTTCAACCCCCAAGAACCGAATCCAAAGTTTCGAGCGGTAGACTTTGACTTGAATTTTCCCAAAGCTGCACGAGTCGATTACCGAAAAGTGATGAAAGGTCAAATCGATGACATTATCATCAATCAACTCGAGAGCTATCACAAGCGACACGATAAAGCCAAGGAGCATGGCATAAGTTCGGAAGATTTGGGACTAATTCCCACTAGATTCCTTTTTCATGGCCCCCCAGGTATGCGCTTATATTCTCGCGTGCCTCTATAAGTGGTCAAGACTAATATAGAGGATGGTCAGGTTCCGGAAAAACTACTGCATCACGCCTTATAGCGTTGCTCTTCTTCGAAATGGGGTATCTATCAGTGCCAGAAGTCATTGAATATTCCGCAACGGATCTCATTGGCCAATACGTTGGCCATACTGGCCATAAGACACGCGAGAAGCTCAAAGATGCGATCGGTCGCCTCATTTTCATAAAGGATGCTCACCTTCTTCTCAATGGTCCGTACGAGACCCAAGCAATCAACGAATTGGCCCGGTTTCTCTCCCAGCCGATCTACCAGCGAAACGTAGTGGCTATCCTCGAAGGCGATACAGAGGGAATAGCCCAGCTGATGAAACGGCCCGACCTATCTAACGTCTTCTCCGAGGAGGTTGCGTTCAAAGACATCTCTCCGGATGCCTGTATGACTCTACTGAGTCGGGAATTGGAACACAATGGCCTTGCGTGTGAATTCAGCTTCGCGGCCGATCCCCACTCGTTTGAATATGACGAAGTCAAGAAACTGTTCTCTGATATGCAGTCGATACCAGGCTGGGCCAACGCACGCGATGTGAAACGCATAGCGAGCCAGGTGACGGGGGGGTTTTTTGAGGTACATGATATCGATGCATGGAAGTCGCAGATGAGCGCTCCAACGCTCGTCGTGAACTGTATGGAGAAGATGATAACACAAAAGAAAAACCGGCATGGCATGACAGGATCTCGCAGCTCTTTATCATCAAAACCAGAGGAACGACCGCCCCGGGGTTTTCAGCCCAATCTGTCCTCATCGTTCATGGAATCACTCAAACATCAAACAGACGCACAGATCAAGGTCGAGACAAAGCGAAGTGCTAGGGAGAACTCTGGTCATAACGAACGTGTAACCGCTAAAACCCCTCAGTTCCGTATAGAAACCAATCACCCACCAATTCACCATGACCATGGACAGAATAAGATCGAAGAGGTGGCAGTAGCAACACGTGAAGAGGATGTAGAAGACGAGACATGGAATCGGTTGCAGGAAGCCAAAAACGCCTCTAGGAAAAAGCAGGCTAGGTTTAGAGACCTGGAGGGACAGCGGCAAGAGGCCGCGGACGCAATGGTCCAGGGGGAAGGGCCCGAGTCGGTCCAGCTACGGGAGAAATATGAGGCTATCAATCGGGAGTATATTGTCGCACGACAAGTGATACGGCAACAAGAAAAAATCCAGAAGGCTCTGAGGAAGATGGGCCGTTGTGAGTATGGATACCAGTGGACGCATGTGGATGGAGGGTATAGATGTGAGGGTGGTTTTCACTTTATTAGTGATGCGGAAGTTTATAAGCTAGTAGACACGGGGGAATAGATCTCTTGTTGGTTCACAATACGCTCGCCTATGATAGGAACGGGATAACGATAGATAGGTAAATAGAATATATGTGGAGGATTACAAGACTGCCTATCGCAAGAGTTGTGCATCCGTGAGAAGATGATGCTAGAGGACATCCCCAACCTTAGCATGGCAAGCTACCTTTGCGATACGCTGAGTGCATCGGGCCAACACGGAGCTAAAGCATTCTGACAGAATACCAAGTCTGCACCTTCATTAGGTAGCTATGCATGTGGATACCTGACTACAAGGTTGTAGATCGAGCACAGCGGCATGCTCAGCGAGCCCATTGGCGCTCATGAGGTTATCATAACCCGAAGCTGGGAAGTGTGCTGCTGTCAATTACCCAGTGGTGCTTGGTGACAGTAGTTCTACGTGTTGTATGTTTATACCATCTGTATACTGTATGTAGATGCTGAGTTTCTTGCGTCGCCCGCTTGCATTACGGCCTTGGCAAGTCACGGTAACTACCTACTGTACCCAAATCAAGTTGGTCAGTTTCCCTCGATGCACTGCCCGCCGTAGGCTGTCAGCACATATTCACACACTCGACTGATTTCTCTCATTAACTTTGCGCTGTATGAGCTCTGGGAGGCCACCACTACTCCGTTTACGCTCCCAAGCCCGAACAGATATATAAACGTTCAATCATCACATCGAACTCCGTGCTATCTCTAGTCGAGATGCGTTTCTTGCAATTAACACCGAACGGGGATCTCAGTCTAACCAGGGATCTAACCAACAACCTACCCGAGTACGCCATACTATCGCATACCTGGGGAGACGATGAAGATGAGGTGTTATTTGATGACATAATCAACCACTCCGCGAAAGACAAGGCCGGGTACCGAAAGATCAAGTTCTGCATGGAGCAAGCCACTCTGGATCAGCTGCAATTTGTCTGGGTCGACACCTGTTGTATCAAGAAGTCCGATTCTACGGAGCTCGCCATGGCCATCAATTCCATGTTTCGGTGGTATAAGAACGCAAGTAGGTGCTATGTATATCTAGGTGATGTTTTAGCCAACGGAGAAGAGCCGGATCCCGATATGTCTGAAGGCTTGCGGCAGGCCATCCGAGAAAGCCGGTGGTTCACACGAGGCTGGACACTTCAAGAACTTATCGCTCCCCGGTCGGTGGAGTTTTACTCATCGGATGGCGGGTTTCTCGGCGACAAGGAGTCACTAGAGCAGATGTTGTGGGAAATCACGAGGATTCCTGCTCGTGCTCTACGAGGATGCGACCTATCAGAATTTACTATTGCTGAGCGGATGTCATGGGCGAGTACTCGCGAAACTAAGCTGGAGGAAGACAAAATATACTCTCTGCTAGGTATCTTCGACATCCACCTACCGCTGATCTACGGCGAGGGGCAGCATTATGCCCAAGAAAGGCTCCGATTCGAAATTCAAAGGCGGACCACTCGACAGGAACAGCCTATCCCAGAGCAACTGGGTCCAAATATACCAGTTGTACCTCCTCAATCCTGGCATCCCGTAAGGAGAAACTACAACCGTGTACATGTTAAAGTTATCTATTGGAAGATTGATCAGGTTGATGATCTGGTATGTTCGTCTAGTGTGTATAGACGCCCTTGAGATGAGAACTTATCATATCCCATAATAGGTTACTAGACTATCCGACGTCTTCAGGAAACTATACTTCTACGAAGTGGAAATTGTCTGCCTGACGCCCGGATACCCCGTCACCGATCTTGACATCCCATGGAAAGACTCCAAATCGATCAGTGATAAGGATTTACAGATCGTGTACTACATCGGCGCGACGCAGCTTTCCCCAGATTTGGCGGCTAAAGGGTGGCCGGATATCCAGGCTGTGTCTCACACACTTCCGTATGCTTGCCCATCCCATTGTGTTAGCGTTGAGCTGACTTCGTGGCCTCCTGCTAGGCATCAGACATTAGAAAAGCAGGATTGGCTGTCTCTTGCTCTGGGAATACCGATGCTCCGCTCAGATGTCCTGGTGATACTAGACTGCTATTGGGCAAAACTTTGTGATAATGATAGCGCGGATTTCGGGTTCCTAGATGTTGGAGATAATTGGGCACGGTACGCTGTTATTTTCGCTGGCTATGAAGATGAGGCTTTTTCTCTCGGTCAGTTCTCGGAGAATTTTATAAGTATTTTAGAGCATTTAGCCCACTCAGTTGGTGACTTTAATGCTCTTTCAAGCTGCCAGGCGGTTATCGAAGAATTGAAAGCTAGGGGGCATGTACACCCGGAAGGCCGCGGGACTACTGGGTCTGCCTCTATCATTCTCGCGCCCTTATGGGCGTGACATGAATTGGTCCGGCTGGCTGTTCACCCATTCAGGCCCTAGCTAAGGAGGTAGGCTGGCCTATACGCATCCCAGGATAGGCTTATTCACTTAGATAGAGGGTGAACTTCTTGATGAGCTAAAATGTAATACAATTATAAATAAATAAATAAAAAAGCAACGCAATAGGTAAGGTGAGTAACTAAGAAAAAGGGAGTATGCAGGAGGCTAAGTGATGGGATACCCCCTGATTTAGGCCCCATTGAAATCCCTTGCTTCTTTATACATACAGACTCCCTCCCTTATTGGCTAACTCCACCCAAGTACCATTCGCACTACTTTAATAGCCGGGAGGCTTTGCTTCCCAATTATATGATTATATACATGATATTATGCAAGTCACAGTCCTAGAGTCTCGGATATGGTTCCAGTCCCTTGGGTCCGCGTGACAGGTATGGGTTCAGACTTGGTCCAAACATAGCTATATGTCTCCTCAACCCTCGAGGGCTTGAACAACCTGTGCCCAATCTGCGTCTCCGTACACTCCGGGAACCTCGTCCCCGTCAAACAGACTTGCCATTACAACTCGGTCGGTCTGCTCCCCCTCCCAGGGCTGCCTTCCATGCTGCGCGATGATATTGTCATATACGAGCACGTCACCCCGCTCCCAGCGGTGTAAGACTCGAATCTCGTCTGTTATATCTACGAGACGCTTGAGGTACCTTTCCGGGATCGGGGTGCCATCGCCGTATAGCTGCTCGGTGATCTTCTTGCGTGCCGCGCTAGTCGGATTATTCACTGTCCTATCTTGGTAGTAAACCGCAAGCCCCGTAAACAGGGTAGGCAGGTTCGTGCCCGGCTGCGTACGGATGACAGGCAAACGATGTGTGACTACAATTCCTTCGTCATTGTCCAGCCACTCCCAGGTTGTGTGAGCACCTCGGCCATAGCGTGCGATCTGAGCCTCGATCTTGGCCCGACGGGTCGCCAGATCATCTCCGTCGACAATTTCCTTCCCGAAAGCCTGCTTCAACGTCGATCCGCCGTTATACTGTCGCTCCTTCTTGTATGTTACCCGACTGAGGAGGCCTTTTTCTGCCAGCTCGGTTATGAACTCGGGCATCTCGTCTCGAACTCGGTGGAACAGCTCAAGAGACGACGACATTGGCGTCTCGCCACCTCGCAATGGCACCTTGTGTCCGTAGAGGAATATATACTCAGGCGCGTGTGGCACTTGCGGCGACTCGTTGTGGCTGTGTATGAGCACTTCTTTCGGCGCTTCGCTGGCGGGCGATATATTAGGCGCAAGGACCGGTCGGTTTACAACGATACCGATGATTTCGTGTGGCTTAAACGCGAAGGCATGGGCAAATCTACTGAAGTCATCGGCATTGCGGATTGGCAACCCTCGGAAGAGGAGTGTGCCATGCAGAGCCAATTGTCTGGTTAGAAGGTTATTTTGCGATTGTAGCCCCTCGATGGTTGCAATAACATCGTCGAGATTGGTGTTTTCTACCCCCGGCTGAGATGGCTGTAAGGCTAGAGGGATTTGTGTCCCCGGAGGATGTGGTGCCCCAAGCTGCCGTTGATTCGACGGGGGTAAGTCGAAGGGTTTGAATACTAAGGCCGATGCCGTCTGGGAACCCAGTGCTAATGCATCAACGCCGATACTCTGTGTTAAGGTCGCCATGATGACTTATTCAAGAGATAGGAAGCTCGAGATAATTGAGAAGGGTTATGGTATCAAGTGCGGGGGCCAGATATTTTTGGCGGCTATATGGCCTTTGTTTGCATACCATTTTGTAGAAGGTCGGATCCGAATATGTAGTTCTACTAGATACGGATATCGCATGTGTCCTTCTGGGTTGAAATGGCGTAATTTGCGGGGTGAATTGCCACTGATTCATCTCGTGTCGCGTTGCTAACAGCTTGTGTGCTTGATATCAATATCCTTGGCCATTAGGCCATATCACTAGTTGTGTTGGAGGGTGCTGGCCAGACTACCCTGGAATTCTTAGCCTTTTAGGGACGATAATTATTGCGACGGTCGTAGTTCCGACACCTCTTTGTTATAGCTTATCGAAGACTTCTGGTGTGATCGAGAAGGTTTACAGAAGGCCACGGCGATCTTCGACTTGGTTGATTGGATCGTTCGCTGCAGAGACATACAGGGTACAGGGGCCATCCCTAAATGGTATGGTACCAGACAGGGAACTGTTAGGCTAGGTACCAGGGATCTCGGGAGCTAAAACCTTTTAGCCAGGTCACATGACAACCCGCCCCCCAGGTTACGGTTCGGCCCCTGGTTGTTATCGCCCTGGCTGGCACCTGATTTGCACAAATGACATCTATTGGAACTACTTCGCAACCATCCTGCCGTCAAACAAGCCCAAGGTTCACGAGGAACATATATATATAGCTGCGGCACTGAAGCGACTTCATATGTGTGTTGCGACGCGTGAAGATACACACCGGATTGCGGAGATTCGCATGGCAGCCTTTGGTCCCAACGCCCAGTTTCCAGTACATCGAGAACAAGGCTCTCGCCGGTATCGATGGCCCAAAGATAGCTGTACTCGTGGTGAAAACCTCCGACGGTAAGATGACTGGTGAATACAAATATGAATGAATTAAAGCACTTCGTAGCTAGCCGTTAAGTATGAGAATTCAAGGTACCAAAGAAGCCGCCTGCCCGGTGCTCCTAGCACCACGCATAGTGCTCATTGTTGACCCAAGCTGGATCCTCGTCTACAGCATCGCCGTCTTCCCCGAACCACAACACACTCGCGACACTGCGCTTCTGCCGCTCAGCCCAGGTAGCATCGAGACCGCTTTGCCCGAGAAGACTCCGCACCAAAGGGGAGGGCTCCCACAAACCCACGTGGTCCAGGCGCCACTCTACCGCCTCCGCCTGGGCGGCCTGGAGCACGGCCTTAAGCGCTGCCGCCTGTTCTACGCACGCGTCTATCGCGGGCGGTAACTGGCACTCGTGCGGCTTATTAGCAGTGTCATCGCCCTCCACCACGAGGCGAAGGATGTAGAGGACGTTTCCGCCATCCTTTCCCTCCTCGTCTGGATGATCCGGGTGCCCGTAGTAGCGATGCGCCCAGACCGCCCAGACCTGCTTGCCAGGGCTTCCGGCGATCCCCCCCTTTGCCTCCGCCTTCTTCCCGAAGATGTAATCGGTGACGAAGTCCTCCTTTCGGATATGCCATAGCATGTGATCCAAATCCGGTAAGATCACCACGCGCTTCCGCGTCGTGCTAGGCGTCGCCATCGCCTTGCGGACCATGGCCTCGTCCCTGAGGTAGAGTGCTTCAAGCTCCGACTCGGGGACTAGCTGTGCCGGCGCCGGCTTCTGAATCTTGACGGGCGGGAAAACAAAGTGCCCGTTTCTAGGGTTTGGCTGCCAGCCTAGCCTAGCATAGTATTCCTTCCCGATATCCGAGTACAAGACGCTGCCAATGCTCTTGCCACACTCAGACTGCCACCCGTGCAGGACCTTGGCTAGCTCCTTCAGGTGACGACTTCCGTAGCCACAGCCCCGGTACTCCGATGGGCAGAAGACGCTAGCGACGCCGTGAACAAGGCCCTCCTCGACGTTGCCCCTCTCGTCGCTGGTGAGACACCGCTTCCGGAAGCTCTCGCATGAGCAGAAGACCTGTCGTTGATTGGGCGGCAGATTTTTGTCCACGAGAACCCACGTGGTCATGCCCCCATCTTTGGCAAGTGGGGCCGTCGTAAGGTACTGAGCCTCGACAATGTATAGAGGTATGGTCAGCGAGTCCTTCCACGAGGCTGCGGTGTTGGTCCAGATCTGGGTGCATTCTTCCGGCGTGGGTTGACTGAGGTGGAGATCAGGAGATTCAGGGCTTGGGAGTCCGACAGTCGACCTCATAGTTGTTGGCAATAGCACTGCTAGAACCGAGGCATTTAGAGACTCAGCTGCCTTTGCGGCAATCCCTTAGGGAGCTTAATTGCAAGCTTTAGCGAGGTTAAGATCGATGCACATAGCAAATCGCCAAGATATGATAATGCTGGGGAGTAGAAGCGGGGTTAGGCGCACATATCTTCAACCCAAGCATAGGAATCTTAAACTATTTACACCTTACAACCCCCTTCAAGCTTCATAAAAATCCTATCGTGTAGTTGGCACCGTCTATATTATTAAAGGACTAACTCTATTTTAAGCTCTAAAGTTAACCTTCAATCTCATTTCACCAGCCCAGAGTCTCCTTCCGGTATATGAAATAAGCCAATAGGATGAGTGAAGAAGCCGTGCATACGGGAAGTAAACCAACGACCGTCAATACTTATTGCGCCTTTTTCTATGGTAAAATTCTTCTTTTGAATAACTAGACATCCTAAAAGCTAACAGGTTCAGGAACACTCGTTCGTTTGCCGAACTCGATAAATCGCCGCCTTTGCTGCTAATTCAATACATAGATGGTGCCGGAGATATTCTACTCAGTTTGCTACGATAGCAAACAAGTCCCGCCCGAAATCGCCAAACTTCACACTTTCCATCCGGCCGTGTTAGATGGGTATTCCCGTCGAAGGCGCCGGCATTCTGATGCTCCCGGTATCACCGAAGACCCAGGTCATCAAGTGTTTGGTACTTTCGCAACAGGGTTGACAGACGCGATCTTGGTCAAACTAGACTACTTTGAGGGCAGAGGATATCATCGGAAAAGGGCCAAAGTGAAGTTACTTACCAATATTGACAATGCTAAAGGCCTTGGCAACGTCGAAGGGGACGAAAGAGTTGGCGAGGTCTACGTCTTTACTGATAGGAGCAATTTAGAAGATGAAGAGTGGGATTTGGAAGAGTTCCATCGCGATAGATTGCTGGCTTGGACTCAACCAGGCTACGTCCAGGGACGTAAGTTATCAACGAGTCTTACTATATACCTTTTACTAACAGCTTGCTTTCTGTTACACTTAGGCTGTGATCCTGATCTCCCTGCAATAGTCATTGCGGACAACTAGATGTATTTACAAGGAATTAAGCCTTACTATATATTTGGAGCGTGGATGTATTATAGTATGTTGAAGAATGTTTCGAAGACTAATTAACAGCTCCCCTCAGATCTAGCCTCTTTAAAAGTTAGATATTACACAGCATTTAAGGAGCTGAACCTATAATAAGATTGCGTTTAAGTGGCCCCAAAAGACTATTATCACGAAGACTACCCTGGAGATACCACAAAGAACTTACGCCTCTTAGACGGCTTGTCAGATTTTAGTCCTAGACTAAGAATGGGTTACTGATAGGTCACTGATAGCTAAGATTAGATGTGTTTGAGTTAGGGCTCAATGTTCTTGATTCCTAAGTCTCTCCTGATAAGTTGTGAGGGTCCCAGAACCCTATATAACTAGAACCCGTCGTATAGCTACCCTCCTGTGACTTTAAAGCATGGCATGGCGACCTACTGCATACGGGAGACTGTGTGTGCACTAGGTCATGTTCCGCTTTCAGTTAACATAAACGCGTCCTGTTGCGATCGGTTATAGGATTTTTTTACCGACATCGCGGCGATAAATCTAACAGTACTTATTTTTAACTGTTCCTAAAAGGGGGAAGGCTAGAACATGGGGGCTTAGGCGGAGCGACGGGCTGCAACAGCAAGGGCGGTAGGTATGGCGGCTTAGAACTCGGGTTTTGCTTAGTAGATACGCTCGCGTCACGGTTGGTCATGCGTGTGGACTAACGAGGCTGATAAGCTCCCGAGTTACATAAAAATTGACGGAAGACGACGATTTGGACTCACCACCGGGTAATGTATTCATTAGTACTGCATCTATCAACTCGGCTGCAATGCTTTTCCTTATGTGCCTGAGTAGGTATTCATTATGGCAAGAACTGTGTAATACGTTAGTTAGTTATAGGAGTTAGTAGCACAAGGTTGAGAAGTATGGGATATTTGCCAACAGTCTAGCAAATGACAACATATGATGTGGCTCAGAAATGCCTTTAACGACGTCATCGTTGGTGTACATCGAGTGAACCACAAGCCAGAGGGTTACGGCGAAGAGTCGAAACACACAACTGGGAGGGAACCCGGGCTGTAGCACTACCAAACTCGGAAGTATCTGGTTATCATCATCGCCAAAGAATCCGGAAGTGATCATCCTCAAAAGATACGCCGACGTATGAAATTCTAAGTTAAACTCACTCGCCGCTTATTAAGCAAAGGCTCATGTAGATACTTGGGCTGTACCCCGAAGACGGCCTGTTGTGCTTTCGATTTTGGCAGTTCGTGAGCCGAATTGTATCTGTGAACTAGTGAGCAACCAGCCTAGTCTGCGCCACAGGCTCTCTTACCGCTTTCTTTTTCTGTCGTGCAGCAATAGGGAGGTTAAGCTGGTCAGCTAACAACCTCAGAATCCGCTTGGCCGGGTCGATGACTGCAGGGTGAAAAGTGTTCTCGAAATCGCACTTCTCCCACACCGGGCTGGTAATGGCGAACTTGACGAACTCTTCGTCTAGGTATGGGAAACGCACTTCTCTACCCCAGTGCGCCATGATACGATCATCTCGGCCGAGGTTGCGCTGTCCAATGCGACTGACATCAAGCCTCAATTCGTCGATAAGACCACTATAGCCACTCCGTTTAAATGCCGCCTCGTGTCGGGAATAGCCACCAAACAGCTCATCTGCACCAAGGCCAGATAAAAGCACTCGCGCCGAGGTGCTTATTGCAGTGGGCGAAGACTGCCATTTAATCTGGTCGACATAGCAGTCTCCCGTGCCCCTCGCGGCGAAATACAAGGCAAAGGCAATGGACAGATCCATTTCCGTATCATGGGGATAGATCAAAGATAGCACCCTTTTCTTGTGAGCCATCGCCTCTTCAAATGGAACATTGACCTGTAGACAAGTTAGCTTTGAGTTCGGCGTACGTGGGTTGAGTCCGAGAGGAAGAGTCTGACATACAGCAATGAAACGCCAGTATCGTCCGGGGCAGGAGGACTTCAGTTCAGCAAAAGCTTTCCGTCCTGTGGCCCTGTCGGGGCATCCTTCGTACGTATCTGAAGCTCGTAAGTGTGGTTGTTTAGCCTCTAAGGCCACTTGGCGCGGGTTCTCGAACGCGACATTTATGAGATCTAGACCTTGGCTGAGAGGCACAAGCTCATGAGTAAGTCTCGCAAGCACAGTGCAATCTAGACCACCCGAAAAAAGTATAGCGATGCGAGCATCTACATCCGATATCATGTTGGGTGGCTCAGGTACATCAAGAACACGAGGCTTCAGGGATTCAATAAGCTTGTGTCTGAGGATTTGAAGCGAGGGTGAGCTGAAGTCTAACTCGTGTTTTGGTGGTGGTAATTGTCTATTGAAAACGCCGATACTCGAAACCTGAAGTACTGAGTTTTAGGTTTCAACCATGGGGGTCTCGACGACTTACCATCTCATCCGTGCTGGATTGTAGCCAGGCATGCTTGATGATGTGATTTTGCAAGGATAACTCGCTCGATATACCGTCACATGCTTTCAGGTCTATT
Source organism: Xylaria longipes (assembly GCA_025201785.1). Classification (NCBI taxonomy): domain Eukaryota; kingdom Fungi; phylum Ascomycota; class Sordariomycetes; order Xylariales; family Xylariaceae; genus Xylaria; species Xylaria longipes. Next base: position 271,086 of record MU619695.1, read on the forward strand.
GACCAGATCCCGCATGAGCTGACTTCTTCCCATCCAGATGTCGGCACTGAGGCAATGCTAGAGAGCGTAATAGAGCCAGTCTCGCTCGAAGGCTTGATCAGGAGAGACCGCCTTCCAAGGCGATCACGGCCATAATACACGCGGCCGGCAGCGGAATCATAGTAAACAAAGGCGAAGGGGCCCTCAATACTCCGCAGGACTTCTACTACGTGAGTCTCTCGGGCCTGTCCGGAGGGTGAGGCGGAAGACTGAAGCATGGAGAAGACTGCCTCGCCATCATTGCCACAAACGGGCTGGCCGTTGATCCGCCAAGCCTCCCCATTCCAGCATAAGACTGAGCCAGTGCCTGCGTCCTCCTCAAGAGGTTGCTTCGCAACATGGTCACCTCGCAGGGCTAGGACGGTTGAGGTAAAGTAGAGACTAAGCCGGCGACCTGAAATGGTACCGGGAAGTTCACGTTGGGCCTGACCAAAATGATCTGGTCCACGGTTGATTAGAGATTGTTTGAGCTCGGATGTTAATCCAGGCTGGGACGATGTGGTGAGAGTCGCATGGATACCGCACATGTTTCCATGCACGTGGGAGCCTTTGCAGCCCGCGAACACGAGTTGCTGTTGTTTCCGGAGAGCACGGTAGAAGAAGGTGCAGCCTGAGTTGAGATCGTTAAGTATGCAGCGTGAATCTAGTCTGGAAGTGGATTCACGCTAAGCCCGTTCGGTTTCTTGGTGCGTCACAACTTGGAAGTCACCATCAACCGTATCTATGCACCAATACAAAAAGATATCAGCACAGAATTACTTAGATAATGTTAAATGCAAGGGATAAAGGCGCCACCAGCATGATTAAAGAAATAAAAGGAATATGAGCCTAAAAAGCTAAGTGTTGCCACTGTGTGCTGGGAAAGGATAAAAAGTTGAAAAAGTAAATATCACATAGCTAGCGATTGTTTCGATCAATCGACCTCCGGGTTATGAGCCCGGCGCTCTTCCACTGAGCTAGCTAGCTTGCTTTCTTTGTTGATTGATGTGGATCAATGACCTGTTGGGCCTATATCAATCCCTGCACCACACAATCTTGGAACCAACGCTAACCCAGTTTAGGCCTTGAGCACTAACGGGTGCTAAACACTTTATTAGTTATTCCGTATGTACTTAAGTACCTACTCATAGTAGATGCTAAAACAGATCACTTCATCAACCAAGCTCATTCTGACATTGCGGCTAGGTATTAGCGCTAATTGGATAATGGTATAAAAGTTCCTCATGACTTCCTTTACCTCGCGAAAACCTGGCGCTTCGGCCAGTTTCACAATGATGTTGATATACATGTGTAAATCAACTGTGAAATGCACCTTGACAATCCTAATCCATAATGAGGTCATTTAGAATGGTTGTCCATTAGCGGCTCGGCCACATTTGGGTCATCCACTGTACTGTAATAATAGATCTTCACCGAGGTATCGCTGTTGTTGTTTTCCAGCCATTCAAACCCGGCGAGATGTCTCAGGACCTTCCAACCCAACCAAAATAATCATTCCCAAGTCCTCCCAAGTCCACCCAATCCCAAACACACAAATACCTACGCCATAATCGCTTGAAAGAATACCCATTATCATAACAAATACCCAGACAGCGACGTCGAGCCAATAATGCGGTTACGTGAGGCTGCTTTCACGCCCGCGCGGTAGAGGCCTGCTCCAATTCATAATCCTAGTTGGTTCGGCATCTTTTCCTTCTTGCCCATTCCTCATATTGAGTCCAGCCCCCTCAAATGTCACCGGCATCAATTCGACGTTCGATTCGGACGTCGATACGGTGCTGCCATGAACCGACCATTCCTCTTTGGCTCCGATCGGACTTGTTGCTTCATCCGAGGAATTGTAGGCCTCCTCAAGCCGATTGAATCTTTGATTTGAGGAATTGTTTTTCGGAGATTCACCACTCGAGAACGAACGGTTTGTCGTCGACGGAAATAAATTGGGCATTATCACGCTCAGAAGGGCCCTCGTGGCGGGCAAACAACAAATGATGATACTGATGGAGGCTTCGATGATAGAGTACAGTCCGGGATCGACGTAATCGTAGCTAATATTTGTGGAATTCGCAAAAACCACCAGGGTCTTGAGGCGAATGATACTGATAATTGTGACACTAGTTCCACGGCTTCATCAGTACACACACCAACTTGGTTCGCAGAAGGTCACTCACAGGAATCCTAAACTGAACATAATCATGATCTGGATTTTCTTTCGTTTCGAGGCGGTCAACTTCGCCAGAGGTGGAAGAGGCAAGATTATGACCACAAGATCTGTCGAGATTGAGGGTCAGCGATAGCCTCTTTCTTGTGAGTTGGAGGTCTCAGGGGTAGGTGGGATAAGAACCATATAACATACCTAGAGCAATATTGAATCCAGCTTGTATCCACGACTGGATGTGGAGGTTGTTACAGTGCCCCTGGAACGATCCGTCCCAAAAGGTCCAAGCCCCGTAAATCGGAGAGCATTGGAAGACCGTGGATAACACGAAAGCAAGCAAATCGGCGATATTCAGTCCAATAAGCGCAAAACTTGCCCACCGAATACGGTCTTGGGGGAATACTCTGAGGTAGAAGCAAAGGATCGAAATTCTCGCGAGTGGCAGTCCGGCTTGGTAGAGAATCTCTGCCCACCAATACAGCTATTGCCGGGTCAGTATCATCTGGAGAGTATACGCTTCAAGCAATAGATAGGTTCCTATACATAGAGAATTTGTGTGATATTATCTTGGGGGATCTCCCAGACATCTTGTCCCAGTCCTAACCCACCTAGTGTGAAGGCCACCCATAGCACTGGGAACGTGAAGCCCTGATTCGAAGTTAGAAGGACCTACATCATCGTGGGTATGGTTCGACTTACTACGCTCACACCTAGAATAAGATCGGCGACGTCGATTCTCTGGCGGAGGACAGCTCGAGACACCAGTCGCAGAAGGTAGAAAATCGTGCTGAAAATGACACTGATAAGTGGCACCAACCATACTGCCAATTTCCCTATTCAGAGCCAAGAGTTAGTAAATAATATATATATATTATCTTCTCCATGACTTCAACGATAGATAGGAGTAGTAGAGCCTAAAATCTCCAGACAGAAAGCAACAACGCCGGGTGTTCGTTCGTACTGTTTCTTTTCGGGGCACCACATAAGCCCTTCGCGATTTTTGCCGCCGCTGATTCCGAGACACATTAGTATAACGCTTTTCCGGAGAGACATAGTTCGGAGGTTCCTACTCAACGCATCCCTCGGAGAACACTCGGTGGTGAAACATGCTTCAATCTCCTTGTTTAGAGCGGCGTTGGCACAGATGCAAGGGAAATCGGTTACTGCGCATGACGATTTCTCCGTTACTGTATTGACTATGCAGAGGAGCTGTAATTCGGTGTTAATATAACTCATAGCACTTGAGGAGGAAGAAAAGAAAGACAAAACACCCCAGGGGATACATACACCGCATTGAGGGATGTCATCTGGATTGACATTAGAGACATTAGGGGGGTCTGCAGCGAATGCTACGGAGGCAAAAACTATCACCGTCCATGCGACTAATATCCTTCCCAGCATGCTCGCAACATGGACGTTTATGAAGAACTTAACACAGACGATATCAGACGAAGCCCAAGATGTTCAAGACTTCAAGAGAGGTAGGCATTCGGAGGATCAAGACTGAATCGGCAGTCCTTCCGTACTCTATAGTCCCGAAGCCGTAGAAGAGGGTATTTGATATAGCCCGCCTCAACTAGTGACCAGGGACCCCTGCACACAATTTGGTGATCCCCCATTCTTAGCCACGGCCTTTCTACTTGGCAAGAGTTCCCGATGTTGCGCGCTAGTGTGATGGCGACAATTAAATTGCAGATCATCCGCCGGCCGATCCGCCAGTTCCTAATAGAGGAACTGATCATCACTAGTACCTGGATGTTGAATCGGAGCTAGCGAAGGTGCGAAGTATTCGTAAAGAACGAACGATCCGCGTCGTATGATGGGGACAAAAACCGAATGGAGCGGCGTTACTTTTTGATCGTAGGGCAGAACTAATTCGTATCTGCCGACGTGCCGTGGTCTTATAATGGTCGCGATAGAATCCTGAATGCGGGTGTTCGTACCGATTCGGCAGTACACTGCAAGCCTCAATCTCCCCAATGATGCATTGCATGCTGTTGGTAAGCAACGACATAGGGGTCAATGCTGTACCTGCATTCGCGTATACATGCTGCGTATAATGCCAACGAGTCGGCCCAATGTTGTAGGATCCAAGGTGCATCATAAAATAATACTGCAAACTACCTTACAATGAGGTAATGCTAATTTCTCCCGGCAACCTTTCCTTGGTTCCGTGCCCTGCTAGGGATCAAAGGAAGCGGCTATTTTGGCCCGAACATGCTTACTTAGTACAGGTCAACAGGATGATAATTCTTTGGCGCCGCGCTAAATTCTAAGAAAGCAAGAGTACTGTCAATCGGCGAGGCTGTTATACAATTTAGGTAAAGATTTAGCGGTTGATCAGTCTCGGAGCGTTTTTGCCACCAAACTGCCCCTTGTTCATTAAGTAGCTCTAGAAGATTTCCTCACCAAAAAAGCCCTGCCAGTACAAGCCCCTAGCGTGGCGCCAAAGAATTATCATCCTGTTGACCTGTAGGTACTGACATGGGGACAACGCGGTCGTGGAATCGATTTGCGCAATTACGCGACGGCACGAGGGAGAGTTCCGGTTCTCGCTTAATAGCGATTGTTGGGGAACAGCGCAAACTATGTATACACTACTCTATCCGCCAGCAACGGCATTTCTAGCAGAATACCCCCTCAACCATGTTTTAACTATGCGAACATATAGGTACATACTATACTAGTTGATTGAAAGGCCTCTTTTCGTTGTTGTAGATAGGCTTTGTGCAATTAGCCTCTGAGAAGCCTATCTACCATCTTTACCAATTCTCGCCCCCTAAAAAGGCCAGCGTAGAGGACAACTACAGTGTCTAATAGTGTGAAACCGGTAGCGTGTGCCAACTAAGTTACTACTATGTACTTAGTATCTGCTTAGTAGTAGTATTTGTCTGCTATGTAGCATTGTAGGAATATAGGAATGTGGTGCAGGTTGTATTGCGTTAGCTTGTATGCAGGCGCGTTATTATGGACTTTCAGTTCGGAAGCCCGGTCAGATTCCCTACATACCAAGACAACGGTGTTGTGGGAACTAGGTATGCGTATACGGGGTTCCAGACTCTACACCCCAGACTAAGAAATATAACTAGCGCAGTAGTAGCATTCCTGAGACAACTAAAGGCAGTTAACCGCAGCAACTTCCATTTTCGGCTAACGACAGCTGGCTCTACAGTAGGTATGTAGTAGAATACGTAACTCTGCGATAGAAGAACGCTGCCACCCGGGCGCTATTCGTTTACATTACAATACATGGACGAAGACACAAATTCCAACGGGTTAGTGCTTTATTAATCGATACCATTGCGTCAGATTATTTCCCCACCCTTCTGGCTTTTCCAGTGAGAAGCCTTGCCAACTCCACCCTTTCTCATATACCCCTGCATGTCTAGCATCAGCCAGCCTTAAGTTTTGGAAATACTTACACTACTGTCGTGTAAGGTAAGATCTTCAGCTTTGGTCGATTATACGCATTTTTAGTTGGTCTCTTGGGCATACTTAGTTCCATACCGTAGCCTTGCCCCCTATTTGCTAGCATGAGTCCTCACAGAACTACTGCCGCCTTTTGGTACGTCTGCTAAGGCTTTCTGGTTTATGCCTACAAAGCATAATATACTCATGTTGTGCTAGATACCAATGCTGTTGTATTTGTCTGTAGCTTGCATAGCTTGGCTTGATACCAGGACAGCAAAATGAAGTTTACTGGCTTGGTTTCGTTGACTTTATTGGTCGAAGCCGCCTTGTCGCTGTAGGCTGCTTCCTTCGAACCCGGTCAAAGCGTCTCTAACCTCCAAACAGTTCTCATCATGGGCAGAACCACAGCCCATTCATTCAAGGCGCAAGGCGAGCCAGCAATGACAATCTAGACTATGACTATGTTGTAGTTGGGTCAGGACCAGGCGGCGGCCCAGTCGCAGCCAACCTTGCCATTGCTGGCTTCAAGGTCTTGCTAATTGATGCTGGCGGTGATTCTGGAAATGGTAAAGTAACCCACTCCTCTTGCGCATCGATACACCCATTAACAATTTGCGAACAGCGACGAAGGAAGTTGTTCCCGCTCTGCATTTCGAAGCTTCGGAATTCGAGGACACGACATGGAGTTTCTGGGTCAATCACTATGACAACATAGGCCAGCAAAGGAAAGACTCCAAGATGATCTACAAGTTGGCCAACGGCACTCAGTACAGGGGACTTTATCCACCAGCAGGCGCAGAACCAGTCGGTATCCTTTATCCACGCGCTGGCACACTCGGTGGCTGCTCACGACACAACGCCATGATCACCATGTACCCGTTCGATCAAGATTGGGATACCATTGCCACGCTGACTGGCGACGACTCTTGGGCAGCGAAGAACATGCGGCAGTACTTCGAGAAGATAGAGAAGAACGAGTACCTCCCGTCTAGCATTATCGGTCATGGCTACGACGGTTGGCTTACGACATCAGTCACATATCTCGGCCTTGTCCTAAAAGACTTTAAGTTCCTTAACCTAGTACTATCAGGGGCTTCAGCAGCTGGAAAGGGTGTTCTAACCGGACTCATCGACACCGTGACGGGCTTAGCTCACATTCTGACCCTCGACATAAACGCTCCAGGCCAACTTGGCAAACCCGGGTATTACCAAGTTCCCATCGCTATAAAAGACGGCGTCCGGGCCTCTCCGAGGGAACGCATCCTTGATGTTGCTAATACCGTCAACGACAACGGAACTCGCAAGTATCATCTCGATATCAAGCTGAACACCTTAGTAAGCCCAATTACCCCTTGGGGAAACTAGAACTCACAAGCCACAGGTGACTAAGATCAATTTCGACGAGTCAGGCGGCGTCCCTCGAGCTGTCGGTGTGGAATACATGGAAGGAAAGAGTTTATACCGCGCCGATGCACGCTCCACCGCAGCCGCGGTCACGGGCACTGGCTCGGTCCGGGCCTCGCGTGAGGTTATCATCTCCGGTGGCGCATACAACACGCCACAGCTTTTAAAGCTCAGTGGCGTCGGCCCGGCCTCCGAACTTGAGTCGTTTAAGATCCCAGTGGTGGTGGATCTTCCCGGCGTTGTATGATTGCCGCTTCTCTTTCCCTCTTCGGCGAACGCCACAAGATGCTAACCACAAGGACAGGGTGCCAACATGCAAGACAGATACGAGAACTCGGTGATATCTGTGACCGACAAAGATTTCACCCTTACTGGAGACTGCACCTTCGGATTGACTGACGGCCCTGATCCCTGTCTCGAGCAGTGGGAGGCCGGCAAGGACCAGATCTCCAAAGGCGTGTATGCAACGAATGGAGGTGCTGTGACCTACGTGCTCAAGTCGTCTGTCGCAGACGAAGATGCAGACGTTATCCTCCTGGGCGCCCCTGGCGCCTTTCCCGGTTACTTTCCGGGGTACTCCACCGTAGCGCTGGGCGACAAGCGTCACTGGTCGTGGATCATGCTCAAGGGCCACACCCGCAACCGCGCGGGCACCGTGAAGCTAGTGTCGACGGACCCCCGCGACATGCCGAACATCACCTTCAACAACTTCGCGCAGGGCGGGGAGGAGGACCTCCAAGCCTTGTACGAGGGCTTTCAGTGGAGTCGTAGGGCGATGGACGCCTACGTCCCCATCTTCGGCGAGTTCGAGGAAAGCTGGCCGGGGAGGAATTACACGGATGAGGCCGACATCAAGCAGTGGTTGCGCGACGAGGCCTGGGGACACCACGCCTCGTGCTCGTGCCCCATGGGTGCCGATGATGACCCGATGGCCGTGCTGGACTCGAATCTGAAGGTCCGTGGTGTCGACGGTCTACGCGTTGTTGATGCCTCGGTCTTCCCCAGGATACCTGGATTCTATATTGCTGCGGCCATCTACACCATGAGCCAGAAGGCCAGTGAGATGATTGTCGCCGACGCAAAAGAGGCGCCTCATAAGACTGTATAAGTACGTCGGAATCGCAATTGGTCGATCATAGACGGCCAATAGGCACACCTTGCATTGATGGCTATTTAAGTATTCTATAATGTGTTAACACTAATTATTAGTTGGTTATTGGGTATACATACAATTCGATGAATCCCAGATCCAGACCGGGGTGGGAGACTTTGAGATATAGTACTTCGCAACAAACGCAAGCCAAGGAGCGATTCCGATATCGTGCAATGCACATATTGTTGTAGGAATTCTCGAATAATATACCCTATATAGCAATCACTTGTTCTTTATATCAGAACTACCATTTTACCGACCCCTGCATTGTTAGTGTAACGAGGGCTTGATTTCAAGGGTTTAGAAGAGTGGTCAAATTCAAATAGTGTCACGGAACGCTACGGAATAACCCCCGGAATACCGGGGGTATCGGACACGGGCCTACGGCCCGTACATATATATATTAGTTGGGCAATCTCTGCTACATAGATAGGGGTTTTCCTCCTTGGGCAATAACAATAAGTCAATACTGGAACAACCAGCAGGCAGGACTGTGACACATAGTCCTCTACGCGATCAAGGGGGCTCTGGAGGTCCTGTTCTCCTGTTCGGCCAGGCGGGCGAACTCCAGGTTATATATGCGAATAGCTTCACATACGCCCGCTACCTGGATCCCCTTTGTTTTCGCACCCTTATGTTGCTCTCGGATAGATCATAACATATGGGCAAGCGGGAGGAGACTGGAGGCTTCAGATACCTGTAGGTATATGTAGGTACATGATTATTTACATGATACAAATATGGACACAAATATGTAATTCGCTAGACCAAGGGACTTAGGCCTGGTCCCTGTCTCTTGGGTCCGTGTGATAGTTGGTTTCTTAACCTCCTTTTCTCCAATTCCTTTTGCTTCCTATAAGGAATACATAAAAGCGAAAAGAAATTTCATAATAGCTTAGCTATACGATAACAAAAATATTTGTTTCGGGATTAAATGACGATGTCATAATAGTATTCGGTTGAGATTAAATGACTTCTTTACAGTGTCTTGATTCCGTCTATCATGACTCTTCTAGTTCGGACTTAGTTGATATTGTAACGGATAGCTTTGGTCAGGTAATTACACTTTAGGTGACTAGCTGATCAAATTGTGACAAATGTTTTCATGCATGTTCTCTTTTAAAGCTGGTACATTGAATTGTGAGAAGAGAGGGTTAACGTTCTAAGCTATAGATTGACCGAAACACGGCCGGTAGGGATGATTTTACGGAAGCATAGGGTGTAAAGAGGTTAATAGATCATTCTCTGTCTAGGATATATATATCCCCTGTTCTACTAGCACATAGGATCTCACTAATTATAAATATGTGCCAAGCTTTAACTCGCACATTTCACCAAAGGTTACCCCTAGCTTTCTAACTTAGACGTTATACTTAAGGCGGTATTATAATTGTCGAGTCCTAAAGAAAAGATTAGTTATATGTTCTACTTTAATTTAAAATTAAGCTGCTCTTTAATTCTTAACCCAGTGCATTACTAATAATATCATCATAAAACAATGGTTAAGGTATAGATTTATAAGAGAAACATGATTAAAAAGACCTAGAAGATCCTCCTTCATACTAACTACTACATAAATATATACATTTACTGGAGGCCCACCCACATACCCGAGGAGTTCTCTAAGAACTTCCCCCTCCAGTCTATTAGAACTACTTAAACACATGTGACTAATTGTTCCACCACCGCCAATCGCCCAGATCACCCAAAGCTTTCCCCACTTGCCATATCCCTCTTTCCTGTATTCCCCTGTTCCCATGTATCGCAAGTATGTCGTCACTACAACCTGTTAGCTATTATATCGCTCATATTTTCCATTGTCTCAGGACTTATCTTTCTAGTTTCCTGCAGTGGAATCACTGTAGTAATAAAAGCCTACCACACCCACCACACACCCGACAGTCTGGACGGTTCACTCTCCAGGTCATGGGAAGTCCTCCGGGACCAAGTCCTTCACCTCTCATAACTCCTATTGTATACAACCCTTGGTTTCCTCGCTTCCCCAGCTGTCCACTCGTTACTCCCCAGTACATCTTCAGTATGCTATCGTTTTATACCGAGAATATATACAGAATATATACATATCTGGAGGCCCGCCACACACCCGAGGACTCACGAAGTTCCCCCCTCCAATGTATCCTATCCACCTATCTTCATACTACCTAGCTAGCTGCACAAACTACTTCTCCAAGCTGCCACTCCCTCAGCTGCCATTTTCCCCCAGATCCCACCCCTCCAATATCCCAAGTCCTATATGCTATCTAGGTTGGAGGCCCACCGCACGCCCGAGGACTGTCTAAGTTCCTCCCTCCAGTTAAGCTATCTCTTACATACAGCTAGACAGTAAGCTTACAAGAGTTGCCCCCCACCCCCCCAGTCGTCACTTCCCTAGTTCCCACCCCTCCGATCGACTATACTAACTGGGTTACATCAGGCTTAGTATACAGGAAGTTGGAGGCCCGCCGCACACCCGAGGACTCGCTAAGTTCCCCCCTCCAGTTACTATCTACATCGTAAGCCCTTTACCAACCACCAACCCAGCCAAACTCCACCAACCCATCAACCTCCACCAGAGAACCCCTTTGTCGTCCGACCCCTACAGCGCTACCAACTTCGCCCTGTCCCCATTTGTTAATATCACACTATCATCACGGTCTACGGTCTACGGTCTACGGTCTACGGATCACATGGGGTCACGGCATACATGTCAATTGGCAGGGCATGGGTGGGAGGCACGAGAGCAGGAGAATAAGTAATAAGTATTGATAATGTACACGGTGTGGGAGGGGTACAGGAAACGAAAACAAGCATCCGACAAAGGGGAGATAAAAGAAAGTACAAAGGACACAGGTAGATTAACCTCTGCCATTTCAGAGGGGTCATTTAGCCTCACATAGTACCTTGGAGGTAGCAGATATGCTCTACTCGGGCAAGGGCAGTTTATCCTCAATACCGGGGAGGGAGCAGACATGCTCTGCTCAGGCCGGGTGCATCAATTTAACCTCGAGAGCTGGAGGGGGGTACCGTTTAACGTCATGACGGGGCAGTTATGAATGCCTCAATGCCCGGGAGCAGGTTTGATTTAGCCTCGCCACCTAGAGGGGTTGGTTTTACTTCAGTTGGCCTCGAAGGAGTACATTTAACCTCGATACCCTTGAGGGGTCGGCGTAACCCCGTAACCGTAACCATTAGGGAGGACTTGTTAACGTCGATAACCGGCGACGAGGTAGTTATGTATACTCGTGCCCAGGAGCGGTTCCAGTTTACCTCGGTGCCTAGAGGAACCCGTTTTACTTCAGTCAGATTGGAAGGGGTACATTTAACCTCTACACCCTGGAGACGCCCAGTTTTGACTCGTGGACCGCGGAGAGGGTCGCGTATCACCGTTCGACCCGTTCGGGGGCTGTTGCTACTGTGGCCCGACAGTAGGCAGTTTAACCTCATGCCTGGGAGGGACTTACCTTTGCTCAATTGAACTTTAGTAAAACCTAACAATAGGCCAGTTCGTAGAGTTGTACAGGCACGTTCAGTTATAGATCACGCATTTATGATAGGCCAGACGTTATCACCGTCGAAGTATATCTCATTACAAGACCCTGTAAAGGGTAGAGATGTTGTTATCCCTTATATCCCTCAGTCAAATCGGTTAATCTTAGGGAAGTGCCATTTATGTTTAAACACAATTCCCCTTGGAGGCCAACGGTATACCTCTCATAGTTATATGATCCCACGTTAAAGCCCAACGGCAAGCCTTTTATATCTATGCATAACCCCTCAGCGAGGCTATCATCGCTAATAGTATGCCTCTGATTAAATATAACTGCCAGCAGCATGCTAACGTGACTTTAACGCCCACTGTATTTGTATATGATCCCACTGTAGATGCGACGAAACTCAGTAATGCGCCTCTGATATGCGAATGTAATCCCCCGGAGAGCCGTCCCCAGCAATACGGCTCTTCAATTAGTGTATGATGATCCCACTGTAAAATGCCCTCGCCCACTGTAGCCCAGCTCTCATAGCGGTGGCATGCACTGATTTCCCTAGTTGGTAGGTACTCTGAGACATGCAACTCCCGCGATCGAGTCGAGTTCATTTGAACTCTTCTCTTTCATATACCCACGGACCTCAATTGGGTCCAAAACATAACCCAGAGGACTCATGTGCAACTATCAACCTCCCGACAAATAATTTGTATGGGATTTCTGGAAAAGCGACTCATGAACACATAAGTTGGCTAGTTCTATGGAGTTTAAGCAACCTTAGTCGTTGTGGCTTCATGAGATGTCTTAATTGACTAAGAATGTCAATGCGCAAACGCACGAACCACGATGGCACCTGGTCGCAGCTACGCGACAGCTGTCGAAGAGTTGCACGGACCACATACCGGCCAATGTACCCACTAAGCCTACCATGTAATACAGGGTAAGTAGATTTAAACATCAACTACCCTAGTAGCACCTACCCTATAATTTAAGGTAACCTAGTCTAAATATTAAGATAACCTGTTAACACTTACCATGTAATCCAGGGTAAGTCTTCTTAAATACTTACTTAATTTAGTATTGTTATAGTGGGCTTAAGGCTTGTATAAAACACTTGAACAACCTAGTAAGCCACTAACTTCACTATTCACAAGCATTAAGCCTTAACCGCCGCCATACAAGCCTATAGGTACCTAGGTAACCCATACCCAAGTACTTCCAGTTTAGGTACCTTTCAGCGCTAACGCGGCTATGCACGTTTCACTTAATCGCAGCGGTCGGTGATATTAATAGTACCTGGCCAGACCTGGCATTGAAAAACATTGATTGAGTCAAAATTTGCCTAGAAACAACGTGTCAAGGGAACCTTGATTATCTCCATGCCAATCTTTAATTGCATGCGCAGCATATGTAGTATCCTCCCTACAAATGCACATCATACTGTACACTATCTTTCCACACGTTCGCTTCTCATTCTCTGCTCATTCCAGTGTAGTGCATCCCGGTATTCTGAAATAGCGCTGTGCTTTTTCCCTGCTGGACGGTCTGGCCTGTTAATCATTGCCCTTCTTGACCGTGCGACAAGTGGCTAGCGGTCCCAGTTCAATATCCTGCTGCGGATATCATCTCCATTCGCGGTTTGAACAGCCGCGACAAGACGTAAGTAATCAGACGTAACCACCTGGGCAGGACCCAGGGAGGCTGCCAAGTCTGCCAAGTCTACCAGCCCGTGCAACAGGCCGTACAGTGCTACACCGTGCTGTAGCGTGCGGTAGCCGGCACTAATAGGCCACCGGTCAGGTCTAGACTCGATGTGCGCCCGTCGATTGGCCCTCTGCGTCCAAGACCACGCCCGATCCTTGTTCCAATGCACGCTTTGCATCTCCTTTTCAACGCGGATTGCGTAACGTCCAGTAGCACGTCGAAAACTCCCTTCTCTTCTTCTCCTTTTCCCTTTCCATCGCCCGTCCATCCGTCATTCTGCACCGAAGCGAAGCAATGCTGGTATTCTGCGGCATCAAGTAACCCGATGCGAGCCTACAGTCGTTCAATGCAGCGTGATTTCATTTTTTGTAGAGTCTGATCGGCCTGTGTTTTACTCAAAGTTCCAGTCGTTTTCCACCGTCGATCACTCATGGTGCCGGCATCGTCTTACCAGTGTACCTTGCCCACTCTCGTTTACACAGCGCCGCACACCGACTCGAGACCATAGCCGTCTCTACCCTACGTCCGTCGCCGTCCGCTTCCGATACCGATACCGGTTTTGCCTCCCACGCCATTGTCGCAGAGTGCAGTGGTTGACGATGGGGCTGGTCGGGAGACACGAGCTTCGTTCGCTCAGCGCACGCCTGTCTCGCTGGCAGAAGATCGCACTCGGTCTCTTCATATCTTTCTTCGTCATTTACGTCACCTCGCCATACGACAGCAGTTTACGGGCCTTCTTGAGATTCCAACATAGTGTGGCCGTAGACTACTACCAGAGTCAACGTCCCAGCGATGGCTGGCTGTACAGGAAACAACACTATCCCATCGATCCCGATAATGATATCGGTATCATAATAAAGACAGGATACGGCACCAAGTACCGCATGCCCTTCGCTTTGCGGGCCTTGAGCAACGAATCTTTCTTCCCCGATATCGTCGTGGTGCAGGACTTCCCCGTCATACCGGAGCAGAAACATTACAACTTGACAAATGGCAAAACGGTAGGCAAAGGAATGGATATCATCGACATTCTTGGGTGGAACCTGGATAGAGGCGCCCTCAAGGGCAGAGAGCACTTGGAGCGCTTTTATAAGTACAGAAACCTCCGCGATGCTGTCGAGGCCGAAGAATGGGTTCTGTCGGAAGGCTTAGGCAGGACCATTGGGTGGGAGCTCGACGCTATGAAGGTACGGCTTACCCTGTTCTATCCTCAGAAGGCATTGAATTGCATAACTAACAACAATCCTTAGTTTCTACCCGCACTAGAGTACGCCTGGAACACTCTACCCAAGAAGAAGTGGTATATCATGATAGACGACGATACCTACGTTATTAAGAGCACTCTCAAATTGCTACTAGGTCACCTGAACTTTGGCCAGCCTCATTACATAGGAAACCCTGTAGGAGACTACAAGGGACGTTTCCCGCACGGCGGCTCGTCTGTCATCATGTCTGGCGCCACGATGCGAAACTTGTTTGAATGGCACCCCGAAATTGTAGCCGAAGCCAACTTGGAATCCCCATTTGCGGTGTGGGGTGACAAGCTGCTATCAACGACGTTGATGAAAGTTGGCATATACTTGGACGAGACATACCGTCGTTTATTCAACGGAGAACACCCTTGGATGACGCGAATGTGGATAGATCGGTTGTGCTTGCCCCTAATAGGCTTCCACGGCCTGGGCGACACACAGATCATGGAACAGGTCGGGGAGATCTTCAAGGACCAGCCTGGCCCGGTATTGTGGAGCTCAGTGGCCAAGATATACGGGGTGCCGGACTACCAAACATTCATCGACGTACCGATCCGGCCGAATATGAATTACGTTGGACGACTTGATGAACTAAGCACGACGGTTGAGAATGTGGCCAAGGTGGAGGACTGCCTCGACATCTGCGACCGGCACTCGACGAATTGCTTGGCATGGGTCTACGATCCAAACAGCAAACGATGCGATATCGCTCCGTGGGCTATCTTGGGCGACCTGGCCGACGGACGTTTCTCTGGCGTCAACGGCAAGTTGGGCAAGAGACTAGTCGACAGGTGCCACGCGCCCCGCTAAAAAGGTCATTCATTTCACCGGACGGCACCTCGTTTTCCACTTGATTTTTTATTATTAGAATATATGTATATAGATTTTTTCTATGGGTATGTTTTGGTGTCGGTGCATAATAAGGCGAGCAGCTGGAAACCAGGGACTAAACAGGCAGGGCGCCTGCTGACGAGGATCAGAACCCCTGGACTGGAATCTGGGAAGGATCTTGACGAATTGAAATGATACCCCGGGGGGTTGCCTTTGGTCCTGTAATGGTAATACCTAGACTGCGACACTCGAGGACAGTGTGTAATCCTAATGGAGACACAAAGCGAAATGACTATTCGCAATAGAGCATTGGTGATGGTGGGATGTGACTTTCGATGTTGTATCGAATCAGTTCACAACTGGCTTTTGGTCGCATTGGATATCTCATGATTAAATTTATAGTTATAGACATAAAAGATGATATCGTGTACAGAGTACGGTATCTTTTATTCCATTCATCGATTAATTCGGCCCCCAATCGGCAACCAAATACCACCTAATGCCCCTGTCATACATTAGTGTCACCTGGCGTACCACCCGCCCAAGCGCCATCGTCATCCCGATCGACGCAGGGGCGCCCAGAAACAGATAGGTAGATAGTCACGATCCTATAAGATCAACTTTAAGTCTCGTCGAATGATATCGAGTCGTACCGCAGCCACCCCATCCGACAAGTCCACCAGCGCAAAGCTTGGGATATCCAAGATCATCATATCATAAGCAGCGAATACGTCGGTCGGTACTTGAAGCTGTACAGTCTATACTACGAATACGCACTTGCAGCACCTGCACAGGGGCGATGGCGGGACGAGATGGGGACTTAGGATGGGGTTTTGGGTTGCCGATGACGTGTGGGGCTTGCTGTAACGCCTGAGATTGGCTGCAGCTTCGAGGGACCTGGCATGGAGGGGTATCGTATCGTCTTTCGACGTCAACCCCGTTCATCCATCCCTCCTCTCTACATGTACCTAGTCCTATGCACACGCCCGACTCTCATAACTCAAATTGTAACTTTACCTAAGGCATTCTGTCAATCCAGCAGAGCGGGAAGACACCCGACGAAACTAAATAAAAAATAACCTAGACGAGGACTATCCCTTATCTACTTTGACCTATTTGACTCCCGTTTAGATTTGTTACATCCGAACCTCACCTTCTCAACCTTGCCGTGTCTGCCGAACATACGGGAGCACAAAGATACGCCACATCATCTATCTGCAACCCAACTTCACCGGTCGTCTCCTCCGTCTTTTCCTCTGGATATCTCGGCATCTAACCCGAGCTATCGGATCAGCCTGCCAGCTGTCTGTCCAGACTAAGCTAATAATAGCCCCTCTCGACGAACCATCCATCATCATTTGCTCTACCGGTATTATTTTGGCGATACCGATCGATACCGGTCTCGAGCCACTAATCGAAACCAACATTGTCGTGGACCCTTGCTTCGGGTTGCAGTGCTATCTCCCCCAGACCTAGCTTTTGCTCTATACTCTATATAGAAGTGACGCCACAATCATGTCGGACCCGACGCCGAACCCTCAAGCGAGCGGATCTAGTTGGTCCTCGTTCCTCAAGGTCAGTGTTAGAAACAGAGTCCTGATTGGTCGCATTGTAACCGCATTGTCGCGCCCACCATTGTCTCGTCGCCTACCGCCCCATCTCAACTCTTGCAAGGCTAACCTACCATGTAGTCCGTTGCGTCCTTCAATGGCGACCTTTCCTCTCTGACCGCCCCTCCCTTCATCCTCTCTTCGACGAGTCTCACCGAGTTTAGTTCGTACTGGTGCGAACATCCCAGCGTCTTCGCTGCCCCGGCAAAGGAGGAAGACCCTGCCAAGAGAGCTTTGCTCGTGCTCAAGTGGTTCCTGACTACCCTCAAGCAACAATACGCAAGTCGAAGCGAGCAATACGGAAACGAGAAGAAGCCCCTCAATCCCTTCCTGGGTGAACTGTTCTTGGGAAAATGGGAGGACGACGCCGGCACGACCGACTTGATCAGCGAGCAAGTAAAGTGAGTGCTGAGAACTAGCTTATTAGATCGAGAACATATTTCATATTGACGCAGTATCCAACAGTCACCACCCACCTGCTACGGCCTACAGCATCAAGAACGAAGCCTCTGGTGTGCATTTACAAGGCTATAATGCGCAAAAAGCGAGCTTCTCCAAGACCATCAACATCAAGCAGATCGGCCATGCCCTGCTTTCCGTCCCAGTGCCCAACAAACCGGGCGAGACCGACACCTATCTCATCACACTGCCTTCTCTCCACGTTGAAGGTCTCATATTCGGCGCCCCCTTCGTAGAACTCGACGGCGCGTCCTACATCACCTCTTCGACGGGCTTCACAGCTAAGACGAGTTATCTGGGCAAGGGTTGGGTAAGCGGCAAGAAGAACTCGTTCACAGCGACGCTCTACCCAACAGGGAAAGAGAAGGATGTGCTATATAACTGCTCCGGGCAATGGACGAAGGCTTTCGAGATTCACAGCGGGCCTGCGAAGCACAATTCCGAAAAGACGCTAATCGACACATGGGACCCGGACACGACGCCCGTGAGCGAGCTCATCATCGCGCCCACGGAGAAGCAGCATCCCCTGGAGTCGCGCCGCGCATGGGCCCCCGTGGCCGAAGGCATCGCGAAAGGCGACATGGATTACGTCGGGCGCGAGAAGGCCAAGATCGAGCAGGCACAGCGCGCAATGCGCAAGAAGGAGCAGGCCGAGGGCAGGCAGTGGGAGAGGCGGTACTTCACAGCCCAGGCCAATGACAATGCGCTCCAGACTCTGGCTGCGAATGTCGGACTCGGCTCGAATGGAGATGCGGATCGCACCGGTGGGCTGTGGCGCTTTGATGCTACTAAGGCGGACAAGGCTAAGGCGGAGGCGCTAAGTGATGAGGAGAAAACAGTGCTGGCGCGCGAGTTGCTTGGGCAGTGAGGATTGCAGTTAGGTCTTCACATTACGCATACGGAAAACGAAACCCGCCTTGCCGGCTGCCTTGTATAGTGAATGTGGGATACAAGACGGGTTGCCGAGGATATATATATCACCGAGGCGTTAGAGATGGGAATGCATACATTGGTCTACTGCGTCCGTGGGTTGGTGGTGGTATTTGTATGGGATCCGTCTGTCTATCTAGGTACCCAGTCGGTGTTCAACTACACTGTTGTCGCGGATTCAGTATACAGACAGGCAAAATAGGTAATAGGCATACTAGCGCCGCGGGGCTCGGGTTGAAGTAGTATTACTACTGCAGTTGTTACGAACGCGGTTGGGTACCTAGTGGTAGTGATCCATCTTGATAATGGGAGTGATAGTGGTAGGGGGGAATAATAGCGACGACGTATTAGTAATTTTGAGTTGACGCCTTTTTGCGAGGAATATCCGTATGTTGTAGTTTGACACTACCTCGTCTGTTAACCAGTTAATTACCGATCCGGTCTACTATTATGAGTTGATGAAATAATGTTGTAGTAGTGCCTACGCATCTAATATACGTCGTATCATATCTATCTAGGCAGGCAGGTATTTAGTTGAGAAAGTAACCTTATAGGTATACGTGAGTATTCATTTAGTAGCCAAGGCGGGTAAAGTAAGTAAATAAGTACCTAGGTTAGGTTAGGTGAGTGTGTGCTTCCTACTACTAGACAGACAGACGAACAAGCATGCGCTTTCAGACGAAGCGACAACCCCTACCCGAGACTTAGTTAGATTAAGTATGTAGGATTCAGACTTCTGATCTACAATAAGTATATACACACACACACACACACACACACCCACTCACTCCACAAGCGGGCCGACGCGAAGCCAGGAGTCGCGACCAACGAACCAACGAACCAACGAACCAACCAGCCAGTCAGTCACCACCCAACACCATTCGATTACAAACCCCGTGAAAGGCTAGTCTCGGCCCGCCCGACACTGACCGACTGACACAGATAGATCACCACTCGGCGATCGGCGAGAGCGAGCTACGTTGTCGGCGGACTTCCTCCGGGAGCTGCGCGACAGAGAACTGGCGGCCCTTGCGATTCGAGGCCCAGATCGTCGTCTTTCCCATCTCTATCTTCTTCTGGTGGTGTTGGTCTTTTTCGTATTCTGCGTCCATCTCATCCTCATCCACATCATCGTCCAGCAGGAGACTATTATTATCATCATCATCGTCGGCGGCGGCGGCGGCGGACACCTAACCCGTCGCCGTCCTCTCCAGCTGCTGTGGTGTACCCGCGCGCCTGGGTTTCTTAAAGCAGGCAAACTCGGTCTTGCTCTGCTCGCGCAACCTCTTGAGCAGCTCGCGCATGCCTGGGAGCTCGTCCTGAAGCCTGCTCCTAGCCGGGTTATCCGTCTTCGCATCCAGGATCGCATAAATCTCTGTCTGAAGGGACGACGCCTTTTCCGTGGTATACTGGCTCAGCGTCTGCGCGACGAACTCGACATCCAGCGTCGCCTGCATCAGCGCGTCCAGTTCGTACTTGGGCCGTGCTTTGAATACCTCGAGGAGCTCGCGACTAATTTGCTCCAGGAGGAATGAGAGGACCTGGCTTGTGAGGGAAGGCGCCGTGGTGGAGACTTGGGTGTGCACGAGCACGAGGGAGAGTAGGGCCTCGTAGATGTACGGTTTAGCCTCTGTGGGCTTCGTGGTTGGTTCCCAGCTCGGATCGTTTAAGCCCGTGCGGATGATCTTGCGTAGAGAGTCCACTGCCGGCCGGGTGTATGTTTGAAATAGTCGAGCATCGATTTGGGCGAGAACATCCTTGATGGTCTTTGCTTCATCTGTCAGCTTGACAGAGAAAGCCGTTTCAAACTGAGCATTCAGGTTGGGCACGACCTGGGAACGGAGTGCTTGCAAATTGCTAAGAGTTAATAGCATGCGAACATTCTATTTTAGTTGCTGGTTAGCCTCGTACTCCTAAACTCATGAATTCGTAATGGGACGACTTACTCTATCACCAGCGTCAATTGTCCCCTTCCTAGCAGCCACGGATGCTCTCTCGCCGTAGGGTCCTATTGAGCCATCTGTATCCGTGGTCCACTCGTCTTCGGCTTTTTTTACTGCCTTCTCGGCATTCTCGACCATACCGCTAAGTGCTTTGTACAGCGTGGTGACGTATTGACTTCGAACCATCTGTAATAGTTTTGCTGGCGGTGCTAGGATGATGTCCCCAGGGCCGGTTTTAGCGATCGCCTCAGAAACATATAATATCTTCTGGATCCCACTGAGTAAAGCTCCCTCAAACGCGGCGAAAGTGGCCGGCATGCAGGTAACATCTCCCATCTCCTTGGATCGTTGCCAATCCTCTACTAGCTTGATATTCTCGGCATCCTTATTCCACGCAGCACAAAGGGCAACAACACACCTGTCTCGTGCAGCTCCGACCAATGTTTTTAATAATTCCATTTGTTTTGTGTCGTCTTGACTAACAGGAGCTACGCTAGCCATCTCGGATGCTCCAGTGCCAACCAGCCCAAGCATCTTCGACAAGTAATGAACACCGCTGATAGAGTTGGATGTCGGTGGCCAGAACGCAAACTTCTCCCAAGACTCGCCTCGCTTGGGGGAAGGTGGAGGGGGGTTATTGGCATCCAGGAAAAACCGGGGATCTCTAGCACTCGTCGGTGACATCTGTCCTGACATGGGTGACCCTGGTGAAGGGGGTAAAGGAGAAAACAGTAGCGAGATATCCTCAGGGGGAGCACCAGCAAAGAATTCAAACACATGAGCACGGATCATATCGACAAGCTCGATGGTGGCTTTCCGGAGGTCGAGCGTGCCCTGTGTCGAGAGTCGGTGATGTTCACGCGACTCTCCGTTATAACCTGTAGGTAATGATTTCTGCGCTTTTCCGTCGATGAAACTTTCGACGGTCTGCCAAAACTCCAACACTTCACCCAGTACACCCTGCGAGGACAAGAGACTAGACAAAAACGACACCATCTTCTCCCATAGTTCGATGACGTCCGAAGTGTCGAGTCCATTCGGCTTGCTTCCCACCGAATGCCGGCTCAGACTGCGCAGATGCGAGGCAAGAGTTTGCGATGAAGGCTTGTCGGCGTTGGCGAGTCGACGTCTGAGTACCTCGATCTCAACCTTGGCTCGATCTCCCACCAGTGCGATCTTGCCCTTCAGATAATCGTATCTGCTCAGGAGCCATACCCATATCGGGTTATCCTCTACACCCAGCTCTAGCAACATGCTAATGAGTTCCATGTGCTGATCTTGAGATGGAACCCTGGCGTCCGTTTTTGACACGTTATGGAGTAATGTCAATTTCCTCCAAATCTCGCGCTTGAAGAGCTGAATCTGTTCCTCGACATCGTACCACATCCGGGCCGCGATCAGGATTTGGTATGTCTGCGTCTCGCTCGGTGGCGTCGATCCCAGATTTTGGACGAGATTTTTGGTCTCGTTGGCAAACTTCCTAGCGCGGCCATATTCTTCTATAAGTGCATCGTAGTCTTTTCGCCGTATACTGTCGGCAATGTTGGAGCTGGTTTCGATGTACTCTTTGTACCGCTCTAGAGAGGTAGAGACAGTCTTGAGATTTTCCTCCTTCTCGCGACCGCCCAGCGCCGGGCCCCAGACGTCTTCTGCCTTTGCTGAAACATCCAATAGTGGACCTTTGATTCCGGACACGCCGTAGTCGCTTTCCTTGATTAGGGCGTTCTTTTTCTTGTTGTCTCCCTGAGCAGGCGACAGGGGAGGGTTGGCTGCGTGGGCCGTCGCACTCACACTGGTGCCCCTGAAGCTACCCCGACTGGTGTGGCGGGAATGCGCTCGCGCACGAGGGGGCGTCGTAGGCGGCTCCTCACCTCGGTATTTCATCTCCTTGTAGACATTGTCGATGGTGGCTTTGGCGCGGACGAAGCGCTCGAAGTTGGACTCGACTAGGACCTTCAACGATGCGGATTTCTGGTCGATTGATCTGGAGAGAACGTCGAGGCCGCTTAATAGCGATTGTGTGTCGGCATTGGCGTGCATCTGAGAGAGGAACAGGGCAGGCGAGAAGCTCGTCGAGGACAGCAAGAAGCGATTGCCTGGGTGAGTAGATGACAATTGAGTTTACGTATTCAAATGACGTTTGGGCCAAGCGCTCTGGCAGACTTACGCAATCTTGTATCGTCCTGGATGGGCACGCCGAGGTCCTTGAGCGTCCTCACGACGCTGTCGGACGAGCCCAACGGGTCGGGCTCATCTCTCTGGACTAGGTTGCTGACGCCGCTGGCCGACTTCTCGGAGCCGGCAACGATACTAGACCTGTTGCTGACGGCGCGTTCGAGGGCGTCATAGCGGGACTTTCGGCGGTTGATCTTCTTCTTCTTCTGCTGCTGCTCGCGGTCGCTGTCCGAGTCGTCTGCCTTGTCGTCCTTCTCGGCGGGCCAGGTGGTGGGCATCAATGTCGATATGCCGTAGAAATCGAGGACATTACGGTCGAAGTCGGCCATGGCTGCAGACAGACTGGGCAGATGCAGCTGCTGATGGCCGGAGGTTGGTTGGTTGGTTGGTTGGTTGGTTGGGCTGGGTGTTGGTGGCTGGCTATTATTCCATAGGAGGGGTTCTCAGTATCATGTCAATCCAGAACTGGAGGAAGTGTTGGTCTGAGACAGAATTTATTATAGTCCGCAGGTACGTTGGAGTGCTGTATATACTTTAGACGGGACCTCGGGAGCTTTGAAACTCGGACTCTTGATGCCTCCTGCCCACTGCAAGCCAGTCCGTCTGCAGGTAGTTGGTCCCCAATGCGCCGCGCCTTCAGATTGCGGAGTGCGCTCCAAGCTCCGAGGGGGTCTAACCTGAATCTGGTATGTACTTAGGTACACAATGTATCGATCGCAGGCGGGTGGGTAAGGTTAACTCACTGGTCCGTGCAACAGATGCTCTGTATCTGCACCTGTACCACAAGCAGATTAGCGCCCATTTATAGCGGATAATAGCGGTACATAGCGCACTTTCAGATGTCAATGTTGACGCTGCACACTCGAGGCTGTGGTTGGTTGTCCCCGGCTTGCCGGTTCTGTCCGACACCACCCGAGGCTAGTGTAGCAGGTCAACCGCTGTTCGAAAATTCCCCACGCAGCGTTGCAGCAGCATTCAAGCCTCCTCCCGCGCCAGCACTTTTTTCGTTTTCAACATCGTAAAGGCCACAACCCTTTGTCTCGCCACGTCTCCCCCAATCCCTCCGCCATGCTGTCCCTCCGAGCTGTCGCTGCCCCTGCGCGGCGCCAGGCCTTTGCCGCCATCCCCCGCGCCACCGCCACGCTGTCTTTCCAGGTGAGCCGGTCAACCTTCAAAAATGATGCATGTGAAGACTTGTTGTCGCTAACGAATGCTTCAATTTGCAGAACCGCAGATTCTACTCAGACAAGGTTGCCAAGTTCCAGGGCACCAAAAACGCCGATGTACGTGCATCATCGACCACTTCTATCCCCTCGGCCCTCGAAAACTGCCCTGCGACATGATGACGAAAATAACTCAACCTTGGCAATTGTTTCTTGAGCCGCGCATACGCCCATGTTTCCAAAACAACACCGTCAGTACTAATGTGCCGCATCATAGGGCCGTTACACAGTCAGCATAATTGAGGGTGACGGTATTGGTCCCGAGATCTCCCAGGCCGTCAAGGACATCTTCGAGGCCGCCAAGGTATGCCTCTAATATCTTCGCTCATTGCTCTCCGGACGAAGGCTAACCAATCCTACGTAGACACCAATTGCTTGGGAGCCTGTTGATGTCACCCCTATACTCAAGAATGGCAAGACCGCCATCCCCGACGAGACGATTGAGAGCATCCAGAGGAACAAGGTCGCCCTCAAGGGACCTCTGGCTGTACGTCGAGAATCAAGGCAACCTCGGCACTTCCCAAACAATTGCTAATGGATATTAGACACCCGTTGGCAAGGGCCACGTCTCTCTCAACCTCACCCTCCGCAGAACCTTCAACCTCTTCGCCAACCTGCGACCTTGCCGCTCTGTTGCCGGCTACAAGACCCCCTACGATAACGTCGACACCGTTTTGATCCGAGAGAACACCGAGGGCGAGTACTCGGGCATCGAGCACGTCGTCGTCGATGGTGTCGTCCAGAGCATCAAGCTCATCACCCGCGAGGCCAGTGAGCGTGTGCTGCGATTCGCCTTCCAGCACGCCCAGGAGATCGGCCGCAAGAAGGTCCGCGTTGTGCACAAGGCCACCATTATGAAGATGTCCGACGGTCTCTTCCTGCGTGTCGCCCGTGATGTCGCCAAGGACTACCCCGAAATCGAGTTCGACGCCGAGCTGCTCGACAACACCTGCCTGAAGATGGTCACCGACCCCGTCCCCTACAACGACAAGGTCCTCGTCATGCCCAACCTGTACGGTGACATTCTCTCCGATATGTGCGCCGGTTTGATCGGTGGCCTGGGTCTTACCCCCTCGGGTAACATCGGTGACGAGTGCTCCATCTTTGAGGCCGTTCACGGTTCCGCCCCCGACATTGCCGGCAAGGGCCTGGCCAACCCCACTGCCCTGCTCCTCAGCTCCATGATGATGTTGCGCCACATGGGATTGACCGAGTACGCCAACCGCATTGAGCGCGCCACCTTCGACACCCTGGCCGAGGGCAAGGCTCTGACCGGTGACCTGGGCGGCAAGGCCAAGACTGGCGAGTACGCCTCCGCCATCATCTCTAAATTGTAGATAACTTACCGAACCATACCTATACCTCACCTACCCACCCTCCCCCTAAACCACCTTTTCCTCATACCCTCTCTCCCTCCGTCATCTGCATCCACAACTTCTATAATTGCATAACACCAACCCCCCCGTCTTTTGTTCTTTTTCTATAATGAAATAAGGCAGGATGAAGGACGAAGGAAGTAAGCTACGAATTCTGGCTAGATAGAAACAGGTTAGGCGGGGTAGTAGACACTTACTTGTACAACAACAAGAATGAACGACGAGGAGAAAGGTGTACGTGAAATATATGAAACGAGAATAAAAATGAGAAAAGGAAGAATCGCGAGATCGAGAATGTGATTTGGTGATATGTGAAGTGAAAATGATATCTACTCATGAGGCATATTTATTTCATACGATATATACACCTGCGAATCAATCATCTGGGCAAGTTTGAATATCACACGCAACCCCGGTTATCGTCAACTTGTCAAGTGGCGCCCGACTCGACTCGACTCGCCTCGCCCGGCAACAGGACGCAATGTGGCATGCAGGGCGAGCTAGGTACTTACTTAGAAGGGAGAAAAGAAAAACAAATCCAGGGTTTCGGAGTAAGAGTGTAAGTAAAGCAATCCAACCTGGGAAGCTTCTGGATCTATTACTAACAGGTAGGTAAGTAAGTAAGTAGAGGTAACCGAGTCAATTAACTGATCGGGACATCGGATGTGTGAAATCGTGGAATCAGCTAACTACTTACCTAGGTAACAACTTAAGCTTACCTACTAGGTATGGAATAGCTATAGACGTGCACGTACTGCTTCTATAAAGCCCGAAAGGAAACCATGACGGGAGGAAGGAAATGCAGGTAGGTAAGGATTGATTGATATCCACGTCTATAGAAAAGAAAATGGAAACTAGGTAGGTAGGTAGGAATCTATCAGTCTGAGCCTCCTTTGCATAACACGTTCAGGTCCATGTCCACCCTCATGACAACATGCCGTCATCCATTAAACGCCTTGTTGCCTGGAAGAGTTTTCCTGTTTATATACCATCGTCGCGAGACGGGAGAGTGATGTATTTTTCTTTTCTCTTTTGTCCGAGTCAATCGTTTTCATTACCTATCCATTCCTTGCAACGAATTTTTATCTATCCGTCTATGATTTCGCGTTTGTGTTTTCATTCCGTCGTGGTCCAAGTCCAGTTCATATAATACCTACCGCAAAACCCAAGCAAGGTAAGCCGTCGTAATCATACAGAAACAAATGTTCGCAAGAAAATGCACATCTGATTTGGCGCTCGACGAGCGAAGCGCAAGACCTGATGATGTATATAGATCCGTGAGGAATCCACACCAGGGAGGGAACGAGATTGGTTAGTAAGTGAACAGCCAGTTGGTAATTGCCTCGTCGTCGGCCTCGATAGACATGAGCGAGGAGATTCGAAATCCGTCAAGAGATGCGAGCGATGACTAGGCGTCTTGAGTCATCTCTTGAGGATTCGTCTCGGGTATGTCTGGCGGCGTGACTTGAGGTGCTACCTCCTGGGGCGGAGTGTCCCGGGGTGGAGTACCCGGCACAGAGGCGTCCTGGAGCGTTCCTTGAGAAGCGGGGCGAAGCTGGGTGTGAGGGGGTGGCGCGTTAAGCAGAAGCTGGGCACAAAACAAAAATTCCAGAGATCGTGAGTCCGTCGGTTGGAAGTTGTTTTCATGGTACCGCATTCGCAGGTAACGGGCTAAATGACGTCAGCGAAAGATCCTAAACGAACGAATGTAAATCCCGCCAATGGGTAGCAACTTACGAGTGACATTGAGAAGATGGAAATACTTGTTCACATCAGCTCCTTCCCCATCGGCTACGATGGGCACATCGGGGTCGCCCTGGACAGTTTTGGGGAGGACGTGCCGGATAACGAGCAGCATTCTCAAGAGTTCCGTAAGGTTATGTCCTTGATTGGTGTAACTCGAAGGGGGTCGCTCCAACGGCCACTTTGGGCGCAGGTTTTCTTGATCCCAGGCCTTGAAGGCCCAGGTGGTCTTCTCTAGACAATTGAGGAAGAGCATGACGGTGAGAAACATGGGAAACCCGAGTTTCGTCTTGCCATCTTGCAGACTGCGCTGAATGCCATTCAACAGGTTTCTGCTAGCTACGGATGCCTTACGCTCGGCGGCAGCAGTGAGTTGCGTGCAAATATTGCTGTATGCCTCACTCTCCGCGTCGTCTTTGATCCACTGGTCCTCCACTTCGGGCTGGGGGAATTTGGCCAGCATCGTCCACTGCCGTTCACGATCCATCATCTCAACAATACCCCAAAGCTCAAGTGATCGTTTCAGGAGTTCATCGTTGGTCTCTCTGGCAATCTGATCTGCGATCTCCAAGGTCAGTCGCACATGGGCCGACGGCTCGTGTGTGATGTATTCTGGTAACATATTACGCATATAAGCCTCGACCTTGCCTGGGATATCTTCCTTGTTATTGTCGAGAAGGAGGACGGGTGTATGGGAGTCCAACTTCATAGCGTTTTCGTCGGTTTCTTTAAGGTGGCCCTGGAATACTTGAAACGTTACGGTATGTCCTAATTCTGGGAAATGCGAAGCCTCCACCACAGCACCGGCATTCTCCAGGTGATAGGATGTTTTGTACCCATTGATCCGCTTCTGGGCCATGACCACCTGTACTCCCGCAGAATATAGGTCGATGAACTCCGAGAGTTTGGTTCGGACACAACCAGTTCGCCAGACTCGCGGGGATAGCACTTTCTTACAGGTGTCGCATGGGGTGCCCTTCGAACACACCTTTCGCAGAATCCGGCATCGAATGCATGCGCCGATGCGGCGTACCTCTTGCACCTCGATTCGGCGGTCCTTATCAAACTTTGCGCGGCTGTGCTTCTGGCGAGTACCGTCTGGGCTGGTAGTGGTATCCATGCGATAGCCACCTTTCAGATTAGGTCCCAACTGATGGGCATGGTCGGTAACGGTGGCGGGGCCGTGGATATCCTCGGCCATGTAGGTCATTCCGCCCCACGGTGTCGACGGGTCGGTAGCACGCACCGGAGGAGGTGGAGTGACGTGGGCGACTTGGGGTACTTGGGGGGTAGGTTGGTCTCTCTCGGGCTCTGGGTAGTCGATCATCATATCAGCGGAGGGCGCGGCTTGAGCAATCTGCTCGGCAATAGCGGCGTCACTAAGCAACTGGGGATCGAGCAGCGAGGACGTGAGTCTAGCTGTTGCAGCAGCAGCGGCTACGGAGAGAGCGGTCTGCGAAGGAGACGCAGTAGGCTGCAGAAGCTGGTGTATTCGCTGTTCCTCGGCGGAGAGCTTGTGGTGGTCATGGTGGTTTTGGTGGTCATGGTGGCCGTGGTGGTCGTGGTGTACGAAGTCGGAGGTCTTCTGCGGCGTAGCATCTATGGGCTAGAGGTCAGTGTGACCTACAATACATCACGGGGATGGGTGCAGATCAGGTTACACACCTTTCTTCTCGTGTTGAGGCTGGTTGCTATAGCTGAGCGGTGGATTCTCCAGGGTGAACTGCTCATGGAGCTCGAAGGGATTGGTTCCAGACGATGAAATGTTAGAGATGGCGGCGGCCAGAGTGGTCTGCACGGCCTCAGTGGTGGGATCGTGGGTGCCCGCGGGCATGTGCTCGTCGTGTTTCTCATGGGCTTCTATCTGGCGCGACACCTCGGCCAGGGTTTCCAATGGCGTCCAGATCTGGTTCTGGGCCTGGCTGACAACATGGTCGCCAGAAAAACCCGTGTTCAGACCCGCGCCGTGACCGTCGCGGCCAGCGCCAGGCCCCATGTTCGGGCCAGAGTGCAGCAGCCCATCATATTTAGGCCGGCCAGCAGCACCACTGCTGATGCCGTGAAGCGCCAGGCAGGCATTGATGCGGTCGGCCTCAGATATGGCGGGGCACTTCTTGGTGAGGTGGTTCGTGAGGCTGTCGATGCGGCCCTTGGGGAAATCCTCGCCACAGGCCTTGCAGCGGTGGTGGTAGCGGTTGCTGTTGTCGTTCAGCTTCGCGCCACGCTCGAAGAACTCGAGGATGAGGGGATTGGGTCGGCGGCCCATGTTGCTACAGCTCCCAGCGCCTGTGCATCGGCGAGGCGACAGAAAGGTGGGAGATAATAAAACAGGCAGAATCGTGAAGCGGTGAGGAAATGTTTTCACCACCTACGAATACAGAAGTACCTGAAGAATGTGTACGTAAGTACCTACTTACCCAGATCGATCTGCCCAGAGCCATGCGCCCGCGTCCGCTGCTGCAGCCAAGAATATCTTGGCCGGGTGCGGCGGGGCGGCATAGTGCGGCGGGCGCACGGACTGAGATTCACTACATACAGTACCTAGTAAGTACTTAGGTACCTAGGTAGCCCCCACCACCACCACCATGTGCATTCCGTCTACAGTACAGTAACTACAGCACAGTAACTACAGCACAGTGCACGAGAGGCCTGTCTGGATTAGGTACCTCTATTACATATTTATATCAAACAGAACAAAGACATCTTTATTTTCTGCCTCCATGTTATAGCAGCAGTACTGTGAATTATCTTTCTCACCTCCGTCTCACGCTTCTTGGCCACAAGGCTGGCTCTCGATAATGAAACTGTTCTCTTCGGGCATTGACGCCACGTTATGTGGCTGGGTCACTTGTCCGTTGCCGTTTCTCACCAAAGTTCATGATCATGACCACAGCTCCGAGATTCATAATATATATCAATCAATACCTGGGACATGGGCTATTTTTATAAATCCCGAAGATCCTCTTCTGTGAGAGCCGCTGTTCGCAATCAATAGTCTGCCATCTCCCCACCAATTACATTGTGTGTATTGCGAGGCAATCACGGCACACCGTGATGTGTGGCGTCCAACCTTACATTAAGCCACCTACGAAAGGATGGGTAGGATGACCTAAAGGGGCAAACGAGATGATTCCCGAGGAAACACCTTACGATGGTTGTAACAGCTGAATTGCGGCCCTGGTCGGGACGGCATCGTTCCGACCATAAGAGATTGCCCTTCCTCGCCATGACAGACAGATCGTAGAGAACTGACTATCTTTTTTTTTCTTAACCTGCCTTTTCCACACCCGTCCGCAGTCAATATGCGGTCCCTCCTCCCATTCCTCGCTGTCTGCTCCTCCACTGTTGCTTATACCTGTCTTGGCTCTCCCAAGACAGTTTCATTGCAATGGAGCTTCGGCTGGAAGTGGATTTCCCCTGACGGCTTCGGACGTCCTGTAGTTGCCGTGAATGACCAGTGGCCGCCTCCCACGATCGACATGTGTAAGGGAGATCGTCTTGTTGTGCAGGTAACAAACAACCTAGGCAACGAGACGGCCAGCATCCACTTCCATGGCATCTATCAAATCGGTCAGAATCAAATGGATGGCCCGCCCGCGAGCACACAATGCCCGATCCCTCCGGGCTCCGTGTTTACATATGATTTCACTGTTGGTTCCACTCCCCCCCCTATTTCCGGAAGATTTCCACACGGCCGGAAATAACACACCTGCCGAAGCTCAGAAAGAAACGGACCTAAAACTGGTCATAGGTTGAACAACAAGTCGGGACATATTGGTGGCACACCCACGTCCAGTAAGCAATCCAGTGTTCTTATGTCCCATTCTTGCAAAGATGTCACTCCAACTCACTCCTGCATACTCCCAAATCCCCCTTAGGCATTTGCTATCAGCCGCAATTTCTAACACCTACTTTCGTATAATAGTGGTCAGATTGCTGACGGGCTGCGAGGTCCCCTGATTGTCCACGACCCCAGCCCTCCATTCAATACGACCGGTGGGGAACTCATTGTAACCGTTGCCGACTGGTATCACACCCAAGCCCCTTACTTGATCGAGTACTACCAGTCGGCCGAAAACGCGGCTAACGGCGGGCCCGAGCCCATCCCGGATACGGGCCTGCTAAACGATGGACAGAACCTCCCAGTGAGCGTCCAGCCCGGGAAGACATACCTGCTGCGTGTGATTAACCCAGGAAACTTTGTCGGCTCCTACCTTAAGATCGATGGCCACAACCTGACTGTTGTCGAGGTCGATGGCGTTTATACTGAGCCATATACTGTTGATCTCTTGTACTTAACTGTTGCTCAGCGGTATGCCGTGCTGCTCACGACGCATGATTCAAGCAGCCAAAACTTTCTCATTCAGGCTGCTCTTGATACAAGTGAGTTACCAACATGATGTCTAATGTCATGAATCACGTCCAAGACAGCGGTCTCTGACAAAAATAGGCATGTTCGACGAGGTCCCAGATGGCTATAATCCCAACTTCTACGGCTATTTAGTATACGACTCTTCCCAGCCACTCCCTCCCCAGATTCCTCTTCCTCAAAACACTGAGTACTTAGACGACACCCAACTCGCCACGTCGCCAGCTTACACAGCGGATCAAGTATTCGTATATGACCATGTCGATGTCCAGCTTGTTTTAAATTTGAACTTTTCCATTATTAACAATCAGACTCGGTGAGTAATCAGGCCTAAGAACTCAACTCCTATAAAGGATTGTTCTACTAGACGGCGAAGATGATTTGCTGACCGCGGATTGTCAGCGCCACCCTTAATGGTACCACCGGTATCCCTCAAATTGTAAGTTCTGGTGCAATGCTCCCACCCGAGTGAGCCTTGCTTACATACTCGCTAGGTTCCTTCGTTGTATACAGCGTTGAGTGCCGGTTCTAACGCCTGGAACCCGCTTGTATACGGGGTGAACTCCATCCCATTCGTGATCAAACACAACCAAATTGTGGAGGTCATCATCAACAACTTTGATGTAAGTGCCAAAATCAACCTTCGCACTCTGTTTCAGATCACGTATGGGTAAGGGCTAACCCGGGCATCTCTACCACTCTTAAGACCGGTAGCCATCCCTGGCATCTGCACGGCGCTACCTTTCAAGTTATCGCCCGCAACGGTATGGGAGAGGGATACTATGAGGGTCAGCACTTGACTCCATCGCATCCTAACCCACTCCGTCGCGACACAGTCATGATCAACGCGGGCGGCTTCCTGGCCCTACGCTTCAAAGCGAATAATCCCGGCGTGCACCTTATGCACTGCCACATCGAGTGGCACGTCGAAGCCGGTGAGTCTTCACACATCTTCAGGCAATCACATCCAGACTAATGTCCCCGCCCCTAGGTCTTACCTCCACCTTCATCGTGGCCCCAGACATCGTGCAGCGAACAATCTCGATCCCGCGGGACCACATCGACGCTTGTCGGCGGCAGCACATCCCGACGGTGGGCAATGCTGCGGGTAATGACGTTAATTTCTTGGACCTGACTGGAGCGCCGACGATGCCCGACCCGCACCCTATGGGCGCCCTGATTAATGCGTCATTGCTGGGCCCGTCGGGGAAACATGGTGAATATTGGCCGTCTTCTCGCAAGCACTGGGCGCCGTGGATACCCCGGCGCCGGCTCGTCGCTAGACGGGTCTTTGAGTGTAATTTTCCACGGGGTTGCGGATGGGGGTGTTGTTAGATAGAACGTGGTCATGAAACCCGTGCGTATATGAATATTGAGTAGATAGGTGCAAACCCAATGCAATCTAATCTAAACCTAGAACCCAGAACCCATTAAAAAGCAAAAAGTAAACACGAAACTGTGGAATATTTATAATCCCACTTGCTCCTTGAAGCAGTAAGAAGAATTATTTATAATACCGCTTCAGTGACAATAATACATGTGTAACTCAGGACCAGTTTAGGAAGGCGATAGACAACGAGACAATTGTGGCGTCTACCTAACAAGGATTAACATAAGCCATACCCTGAACTATTGTTGCTAATTTTGTCTTAAATCATGTTATATTTATAAATACTTTTTAACTCTATACTACGAACAAAACGGCAGGAAGATTATGGATAACTGTCAGGAACCCTGTAATACATAGGGGTAGGTCATAGACGCTTGTTATCGCGCGAGGGACTCTAAGACACCCTCGTAGATGCTACCTAAATACATACAAGAGTCTCCTTTCCTGTGTGCCTTGTGACAATAACAAATGAATTTGAGTAAGACGTGGCTTTCTTCTCTAATTACTACTTAGACTTCATAATTGAAAGATTGTTTGGTTTTCAATAAACCACTTCACTCCCTAGTTGCATGCTATACAACTAAGTTATGCTCTACACTGTAGTAGTGCGGGTGTAAGCAGGTGGTGAATTGACCAATCAGGGGTGGGGGGAAAGGGGTTACTTAGGCTGGCGATTTTTTTAAGGTGGGCAACACCAGACTTAACAACCTTCCTACCTCACTTTTGCTCAATTTAGCTATTGCTTCGCTTTTCATCAATATATTGCGTTCTATTCTGTTCGATTAAAGGATTCCCTATATATTCTAGTGATTTTCCTCTAGCTTCGGATGCGTGTAGCTTGGCTTACCTCCTAGACTAGGGCCCGGATCAGGACTATAGTCACCGGGGCCAACTCAACACACGGATGATTTTCGCAAGAATAACGACTTTATTGCGTGCGGCACCCTACTGA
Source organism: Xylaria longipes (assembly GCA_025201785.1). NCBI lineage: Eukaryota > Fungi > Ascomycota > Sordariomycetes > Xylariales > Xylariaceae > Xylaria > Xylaria longipes. The sequence goes on from MU619695.1 coordinate 304,691, forward strand.
ATTGTACAGTCTTTGTTAAGACAGATGAGTGATGAGCGAGGGACTTCAATTTGATATCTTAATAAAAGTTGAAGAGAGAGCTGACAAACTGAAGCTCATCAACTGCGCGGAGAGAGCGCAGCAGAACATCACTAGCTCCCATTCCGCTTCGCCTCGCATATAGCTTTAGCGCTTTCATTTATTGTGTATGACATTTTGAATGTTTCCCTGCCACAGGGCTTAGGATGCTCTTTTAAGCTTTGGGTCCATCGCTGTCTCGCTTATAGTACGCCTCAGGTCCATCAGTATCCCGCTTGTAGTACGCCTCAGGCCCGTCGGTGTCCCGTTTATAATAGGCTTCTGGTCCGTCAGTGTCTCGTTTGTAGTAGGCTTCGGGACCATCAGTATCCCGCTTATAATAAGCTTCAGGCCCATCTGTGTCCCGCTTGTAGTAGGCTTCAGGTCCATCCGTGTCGCGCTTATAGTAGGCCTCGGGGCCGTCGGTCTCCCGTTTCGAGACGTGGCTCAGTTGTCCTAATACACCAAGTCCTTTATCTATTGATATGTGAGTATCAAGGCAATGAAAGCCAACTTAGACAGAAACTCACTAATAGGAGTGGCAATGGCAGCACCGCTGTAGAGAAGGGCCACAATGGCTAACAGTTTGGATGTAAACTTCATCTTGGGGGCGGTAGTCAAGCAGAAAGGAAGAAATGATCACTATGGGCTTGTTGAAGGAGTCCTTAGTCGGAGAAGATTGGGGTTGGAATCGTAGCATACACAATCGAACTTGGCGACACGCTTCATGCTTTATACAGAAGGCAGCGTCGCATTGTTTTAAGTCGCGGTCAAGCTTTGGCTACTTTCTACGGATCTCGAAGCCACTCGTGCATTCTCAGTGATCCACGCTGATCACATCCATTGAGTCCAATACCAAATATTGTGCAGCTTACCGGGGACTTCGAAGCACGGTGTCAACGTTACAGTTCTCGTCAAAACCCGGCATTTTCGATTTCAACGAAAATGACTATTCGACGCAACGTTATTTTGGCTAGTAGTCACATTGTCAATCATTCGGTATCTCTGGCCAATCGGCATTACTTTGCTTCTGAACGCATGTAAGATCACGAGAACTTCCAATTCAGTTGAAGAACTATGCTTCGGATAATCAAATTAGATGTGTGATCTTGATGCATGAGATATTGATTTCAGTTCTAAATATTGAATGTAACTATGCTGCAGAATGTATTAAATGCCTCTTGAAAGCGGTCAGCTTATGGATGACGCATGTGCAGGCATCGTGTAGTGTGCATGAGTGCCACTTTCAGGTTTCTGCACAAAATCACGACGCGTCTTCATGTAGTTGATGTATTCTCCCCGGCTAGGACGAACCTGTATTGTATGTGGTCAAGCAAACTCTTTTCATTCAATCTATGGGGTCAAGCCCTGTCCCGCTACGGTTTCTCCATCACTGACCCTCCGATTTTCTCGAGTTCTCAACAACTTGGATTCAAACACACTTGCTGCGAAATTTCGATCCTTTTATCTGCATTGATCTGAGTCACTATGAATCTATTCACTAAGTTTCAACATCAACAGAACCGTTACGAGAAACTGAATACCGGTGAGGATGAATCTCTAAAACAGGTCCAGTCACGAGGTTCCAATCCAATCCACTGGATTCAAATATTTGTTTTGTTATGCAGCGTAACCTTTTTTGCTATTGGTTCCGTCGCCTTCTACGTCGCTGGCTCTTACGACTGCCACACGCCATCAGATTGGTGTGAGTGCTGCCAATTGGGATGCTCTCACAGTCAGAAACGCTGACCTTCTGAAAGCAACCCCGGGATTTGCTAAGTTTTTGCGTCGGAACGTCAAGTTTGTGGGCAGCTTCGAGTCTGTCACGCCGTATCGAGGACCTCCAAGTCCTGAAATCGATGCTGCATGGGCTAGATTCACAACGAGTCGTTAGTAACATCCTCATGACAAGAGTCACGGATCCCTGAAGTCCCAAACTTTTGCTCATTATCACCATAGCCTGGGCGGATGGCACGGCGGTCGTCCTCGGCGTAGGGACTAAGGAAGTCAGGCCAGCGAGAAAAGATAAAGACGAGGAATGGTTCAATTCCACAGTGCAGCTTGGAGATGCGAACGGCGGGGGAATGATGGCCACGCTCGAAATGTTTCACCAGCTACACTGCCTAGTACGTAAGGGCGATTTGACTGTTAGGTCGTTTTACTAACGTCTATAGGACTTGGTGCGGAAATTCACGTTCCATAAGTACTCCTACTATAAAAACACTGGTGGCGTCTTCGACCGACCCATCGAAGCCCAGAAGAATCATGTCGGTATGTGCGGTCCCTGGCTTCCTTACTCGCGAAACACAAAACTGACAATTGGCCTATGCGAAGACCATTGTTTAGAGATTATCCGGCAGGTGATAATGTGCAATGGCGATACAGGCTTGATTACTTTTCACTGGGTGGCGGGTAATCCCGTCGCATATCCTGACTTCAACACTTGGCATTCATGTAGAGATCCCGAGGAAATATTAGCGTTGGCAAAGGAGCGGGAAGCGCCAATGAGACAACAAGTCACCAAGACACAGGGAATTATCAATATGCCAACGCCACCGTAGTTGGCTGATGTGTTCTACTATATTTGAGTATATAAAAGATACCAAACCTGCAAGGCAACTTCTTGGCAACAAACATGAACGGGGTATACCGCGAATAAGCACACTTTCCCCATGACTACTCCACTTCGGAGAGCGTATAGTCTTTTGACCAATTGGTCGCGAGGTCCTGCATATACGTCCCGCGAAGCTTGATTCAGATAAGGTTGGCAGCGCATTACAGCCACTTTCTTGGCTTCAATCCACATTCACGTGCTTCTCTCAACTTCGTTTGGCGTCCGCCGATAGAGCCTATGCGGCCTCCCGGTGAGATCACGCGTGGGTTTTGGGTAACCATATCGATCAAATTCAACTTCGCCCAATGCCGGCAAGTTCCCGTGCAAGTATCATGGTTATATGCCAGTAATTACCTAGGTATGTAGTTAATCGCGCAGAAGTGACGGCAGTTCTCGTATACCTGTGTCGAGCTTGAATGTTTTCATTTGTTGGTTACGCACCTACAACTGGGAACCCTGATATACGCCGTATTATACCAATTCTTCCGTGTTAGGTTCCATGTGGCGATGCATCCACGGTTCTGTGCCACTCAATAGCGTGTTGCGAGCTACAGGGCACTATTGATGGAGGCTGCAGATGCACATAGTTATAGTGACTGAGGCTTACCGAATAGGGAAGCTAGGTCTGACGACCACATTGGAACGGCTTATCTTTGACTGTCTAAAGGGCTTCTTCTCACAATCTAGATCACGGGACTGCGATTATGCAATGTCCTACATACGGCGTTGATGCTAATAACGCCACGCATGAGACAACATCCTCGATTCTTGGAACAACATCATCACATTGTACAACTGGAATCATATAGAAAAGGATACTCGCTGCAGCTTACTGCATATGCACATAATTTTAACACCGTACGCTCGTGTCAAAAGTTCACCGAAGAAGGTCGTGATAGCGGCGGCAATTGGGGCTTAATACACTTATGGTCTGACATGAAAACTCGCAACACTCGTATCTTACCTATCCAGATTGTGCAGGATATTCACGCAATGCAAGCAGCAGCCCGATGAACGCCGAACCTTGGGTGATAATCCGATTGGGTAGTGTTTGGTTTGGATGCACTCGTCAATGCCGTGCTGATTGATATCTTGCGATTTTGGCTAAGTTCAAGCGCTTTTACATCGAGACAGATAACCAGGATCGGACAATGAAACGTACCATCTCGATGCCCATGTCTCGTCTTGAATGTCCGTGATGAGTCCGATACTATCGTCAGATCAATCTCACTCTAATCTTCTATCATATCGTCGCATGGCTCTAACTACTTGCTTCGCTTTCTCTGATTCTTTTCTTCACCTTTTACCTCTACAACTTTGTGTTCCATCCAATATTGTAGATGCTCCCTAAAATGCTCGACAGCGACAGCCAGGACGTAACGTCCAATATTGACCTGAAAGAAGACAAGAAAAGTCTTCTTTCTCGATCGACGGACTCAACAGAGGTCGAGGGATACACTTACAATCTTCGTGATCATCGGGATTACAAGAAGCGTTATTGGCATATCCTGCACCTTTTCATACTCTATGCTGTCATCATTGGAACATCGATTACTCTTGTTGTAATGAGACTCAAGGGGAAAGATCCCACTCTGGCGATCTATTGTGCGTTCCTCTTGCCACAATATCCTATTCTTCGGTTTCTTGTAGATCTGACCGCTTGCAGCACCTGCCGAGTCAGCTGTCTCATACAGGACAACAACTTTCTCTACAACTGAGTATGCTGGTCCACCGACAGCGAAGAGAAATAAGATGTGGCGTGACCTTTACCACCGTATGTAGCTTTTATAAACTATGTAGTATGTTACAGGTTTTACGGGAAATTAAAAGTTACTCTAGGTGGTGTTGTAACTCGAGTCTCACGTGAAGAAGCGAGAAAATTAACAGCAAACGAGACATTCGAGTTGCCAGACGGCGAGCATCTAATCAACCTAGAAATGTTTCATCAACTACACTGCTTAGTAAGTAACCAGAAGTCCCCCCATAACGCAAAATCAGATTCTCAACTGCTGACAACTTGGTAGGATACTATCAGGCATACTCTTTATACTCGAGACTTCCCAAAGTTCTCTCCATATGATGAGAATGGGAACCCCAAGAAGGAAATTTTCGGCCATTTGCAGCGTACGTCGACTCCTTGATATTCGTGCTCTTGGCTTTTTCATTCGTCCTAAGTAACATTGATTCCAGATTGTGTCGACCGCCTTCTACAAGGAATCATGTGCGCAAGCAATACTGCTGCATCGGTGTGGCAAAAGGAGGCCGGCATACCGTACGAGGGGGCTCCATTTGAAGAGTGGCTGATGCTCTACCACCGTACTCCCACAACCTGTAGAAGCTTTGAGGATGTCCAGCAGTGGGCGTTTCAGAGAGAACTAAAAGGCTGGGAAGTGAGAGATCATGGAGAAGGTATCAAAATGATTACGTGAGACGCCCCAGAAGGGTGCTGAATACGAATCTGGGGATATATTGCAAACCTACATACATCGGTGATTTTGCATTCATTGCAGAACACTAACCTTATGTAGCCACAAGGGGCTATAGATCTACCCAGCCACTTATATCTACCCATAGCATTTCAAGGGTTTGTTGAAAATTCCCGATAGGATTGAAACCCCAAGGAGACTACATCTCCGTCTAAAAAAACTTATTACGTTGGTATACGAGAGAAATGGATGAGAGAATAGCGCTCATGCATCACGAGAAGCAGAATTTGTCGAGTTCGACACAAATACGTGCAATGGATCTTGTTCTATTCAATTACTACTATTATCAACCCAGCACTGAATTTTATCCGTACCAACTACGAACGACCAGCACAATTTGGCAAAATCATCAAATTCTCCCGCTGGGTATTGTGATATCATGGGCCCAGGCGTCAGAGACGGCGCCATCAGAGGGGATTTGGCATTGCCGCGACACAGATTGAACCACTTCACCGCCGACTCAGCATCCCATAGACCACGACGGATAGTGCACTGCGAGCATAGAAACGGGTTAGTCGAGATCAATAGGCCTTACATTATAGAACTTGCTCGATCACACGAAACAGGGGGGGGTAAGGGATCAAGGATAGCAGGTTTTATACACACCATGGAATAGCCTTCGCATTCGGCCCAACCTACTGTCATTATTCTGAAGGTGTTGAGAACGGTGTCTATGATGAGTTGAGTCCGCCGAACACTCTCAGTTAAGATCCATAGCTGCCAGATCTCCGTGGCCGTATCGTAGTCGCTGTGAAATTTGCCCGATGTCCTTAGAAATGGGCGCCGACCGTCCTTGACTGACGGATAGTCGTCCCACCTGTGGCGTTTCACTGTTTCCCACATCTGCGTTACCCATGACCGAAGTGTAGGTAGTTGCTGTTCGGCGGATGCGCGCATTCGCACGGAACCGTCAAACAAACGTATGAATACGTAGACGAAAAGGGCATGGACGCGAGCCAGATGGGCCCATATCTCTTGCACGCCGTTCGCGACAGGCCGTACTGCCTGATGGGCGAGTGCGGATGCGCGGTCGTCGGCGATTTGCAGTATCGTCTCCTTGGTGGCTGGTGTCCGATTCGCATACGCGGCGAATGTTGTGAAGGCGTCCTGGACGCATGTAGGCATGCCCTTGTCATACAACCGCCGATGGATGAAACCATTGAAACCATTCGTGACCCAGGATTGCAACATTTTCTCTACTTCGCCGATGAAAGGCTCCATTTCGACGGTTGCCACACAAGCTGGGTCTTCTTCCCTATGCTCTATCGCGAAGGTCTCATCTCGTAGAAAGAAAGGGACACCCAGTTTGCTGTGAGAATTGGTACTGTTATCAACTCCGAGTCCCCGATCCGGGTAAAGACTGGGAGCGGAGGCCGTTGTTGGTACATATGGGATTATAGCATCATATAGGAAAGGCATCTCGAGAGTATCGGCAGCCGCCGAATCCCAGTATCCGAAATCGAAGTCGCTTCCTCCGATAACGTCGGAGCTAGTGTTGTTATTGATACTGGGATAAATCGGATCCCCTGCTTGTTCTCTTTCATCAATTGAAGTAACGAAAGGGGTTTGAACGGCTTGACTTTCACGCGCTGTTCCTAAGTCTCGGCGCCGTTTCTTGGGTTGCGGATAAACACAATCCAAGTCTCTGTCAATGCAACGGCGGCACTCGGGGAGCTCTTTATCACACCTCCGCTTAGATTCCGCGCAGGGAATACAGGCTTTCTGGCGGCGGGGAATTGCGGCCATTCTGCGGCAGGGTTGGTAGCATTAACCGGTTCGAATTCGAAGAAGGATTTTGTTGAACTAAGACCTTATCAGAGACAAGCTGTTTAGTTAACAACGGCAACTATGCCGATTGTCAAGATCTTAACAGCCCTGAAGGTGGCTTACTAATAAGTACTTAGGTAGGTAACGCAGATCGTGGCCCGCTTACGGCAATTTTGCCACCAACGAGTCATACATAGTTGGGCTAAGCAGGGATCAGAAGCCAAGTAGAGAAGTCCATGCACATAACGGGGAGGGAAGTAGGGACCTCGGGAACTCGTTATCTCTCTATACTCTGGTTATATGGGGCTTGCTAACAGATACAGGTATCATTATAGTCAAATAACTTATAAAACATTCAAGTTCATAGTGCCGGCAGAGTCAATCAGGGCGGTAGAGGTTTCGTTTGCGAATGAAATAATATGAGAAGGTTATCTAACGATGTTTCTCCGCCGTCCAGATTACCACGACTGCTTTGATAAGCATTAAATCAACTTGTTTACGCCCTTTGAATGTTTCGATCACTGTTCTCTGTGTAACCGCGATTTATATGATTTATATTATCATGTAGTTAATTTGACTGGAGTTGGTCAAGAATTCTCATAGCGGGCAATCTGCGGGAAAGTTGCGGGGAGTTTGCGGGGATGTGCGGAAGTTCAATAATCAAGTCCAATGTAGATCAAACATATGATTTCAAAGCAGTGGGATGTTTGAATTGTGATTTCTGCTACATGTTTATATAGTTGGGAGGCATCTGCCTCGAGGTTTTACTCCCCGCCGCACATGACTTCATACCAAAGCAACTCAGCAATCTAGGACTCAACATATCAACGACACTATTGACAAAAGAAAAACTCCTTTGCCCATCATGTCTCCTAAAACACCGGTTAAGATCATTCTTGGCACGCACACGGTAAGGATGCTAATTAAGCGTCGCAAGTTACTTTGGACTGAAGGATAATAGGTCGGCGATAAGACTGTAATGCCCGGAATCATTCACTGGGATGAGCCGAAAGATGTCCAGGCCCTTCTAGACACGTTTTACAACCGCGGTCACAGATACATCGACACTGGGAGCAACTACCCTCACTCTGAGGAACGCCTTGGTCAGGCTAGGGCCGCTTCCCGCTTCACCATTGTGACTAAAGTCCGCGATGGACCCCCTGGGTCCCATCAACCTGCCAAGATCGAAACGAGCATCAAGCAGTCACTTGACGAACTCAAGACATCTACAGTGGAAACTTTGATGCTACATGTTCCCGACCGCGAAACACCCTTCGAAGACGCAGCCAAAGCGATCAACGAAGCTTTCCAGAAAGGCCAGTTCAAGCATTTTGGGCTTTCGAACTATTCGGCTGCCGAAGTACAGAAGTTCCTCGACATATGCGAGGAAAAGGGATACGTTAAGCCCAGCGTGTTCGAAGGACACTACAATGCGATCATCAGAAGCGGCGAGACGGAGCTCTTTCCGCTTCTGCGCAAACACAACATCCCATTTTACGCCTATAGGTAAGTTAGAGCGGCAAAATATCTTGAGTCGGGCTGACCTGTAATATACCAGTCCCGCAGCAGGTGGTCTCTTCTCAGGAAGGGCTGGCAATTCAACCACCTCTAAACGATGGGACAATGATGTTAGTACCTCAAAGGCTGTCTTTAGTTAATGTTGCTGACAAAAAAACAAAGAATAACACTGGGAAGGCCTACAACGGGATTTTTGGCCACCCATTAATCCAGGCCTCTGTAGTTTCGATACTTGCACTTGCTGATAAGCATGGCATTAGCGGCCATGGAGCTGCTCTACGCTGGGCGGCTTTCCATAGTATTCTGGATGGAAGTTACGGGGATGGGATCATATTCACGGCGTCCACGATGGAACAGCTCAACAAGACCCTTGACGCGATTGATGCTGGTCCTCTACCTGCTGATCTTGCAGATGCCTTTTCTGCTATTTATTCTACCACCGAGGGCCCCTCTCTTCCGTACCACCTCTAGAATGGCTCTTGTATATACTGGTCTCAATGCCAAGTTGGAATAGCCAGCATGTAGCAATGAGCACTGTGAACCTGAAGGGCTCATAGAATGGCGGATTAGACTGTGAAGATATATAAACAGTCTGACGCTGTATCAGAAATTCAGAGCCTTGTCTTATAATTTCTGTGTGCAACAGTATCCACTCATGGAGGTATGCACCATCAAGTCTAGACCCTTGTACCAACCTTGTAGATACTAACTTGCTGTGACAATCTGTACCAAGCGAGCTGTTCCCCCGATCCCAAAAAGATGTCCAGTTTGTGTAAGAAATGAAGTCAAATGACTTCAACATGTTATAGGGAATATGTTAATTCTGCGATCAAGTGCCTCAACATGCAGGATATGTGATATTACATTATGGTCATCATGACTTGACTTCGCTCTTTAAGAGATGCCATTCTTGAGTTATGTCATGATCTCTAGTATGGGGTAATTATGCTTAAACCCTTGTTGTCGCGCGAAGGTCTAAATACCTTGGTAGGTTAGTCTCTGGCTATAGACGGACATGTTCTTAGTTCTAGGTGAGGTATCGTAATAGGTTGTGAGGAGCAAAGGCTTAGCAAAGAGCCCCAGACTTGAATTACAAGGATAAGGAGAGTTAAAGAAAAGACTTTATTATGCTACCTTACGTAAGTCGCAGAAGATCTTCAATGTTGCGATGCTAGAGACCGGGCGTTGACGGAAAAGAGACGTGGCATTATTCTTTAGAGTCTCCATATATCTATTCATGTATGCGAAACTAACATTCTAACACTTCCTAGGGCCTCATCCATTGAGCCGTCTCGTGCGTAGTGTCAACATTGACAAGCTGTTACGTTTTTCTATTTAACACAACGTGAGTGGAATCCTGTTTATTATTTTGTAATTATCTAATTCTATTAGTGGCCGAGGATTGCAGTCATGATGACATCTCGGTTAAAATTCCCGCCGCAAAGCACAATGACACTAGTTTCGCCGGCCAACGTATGCGCAACCTTAGTAAAGCCTGCAAGGGCGAGAGCGGCGGAGCCTTCGACAATCATATTCTCGTTAAAAGCGAGTTCCCTTAAGGCTGCCTTGATATCCTCCTCGCCACATTCTACAACATGGTCTACAACAGACATTGCCAGTGGGAGTGTGATCGTGTCTGCGTCAATACCGCCCGCCACGGCATCGGCCAGGGTATTCAGGTGTTCTGTTTCAACTACACGACCGGCGGCCATAGAATCGGCAAGGGCCTTTGAGTTGGTTGCGGCCACACCATATATCTTGGTGCGTGGACTAAAGGCTTTTATGACTGCCCCAATGCCACTGATTAGCCCGCCACCACCCATGGACACGAAAATGTTGTCCACCTGCTCGCATTGCTCTAGGATCTCAAGACCAATTGTCCCTTGTCCTGCTATGATATCAGGGTCGTTGTAAGGGGAAATGTAGGTGTAATCCTGAGACTTGGCGAGTTGCTGTGCATGCTGTTCTGCTAGACCAGTCTCACTACCATGGAGAATCACGTCTACTCCGTATGATTTGATTTTTTCTAATTTTTCGGCGACCACTGTTTCTGGGAGTACGATCGTGAGGTGTTTGGAGAGAGCTTGCGACGCAAATGCTGCACCAATTCCGTGATTGCCTGATGATGCCGTGATTAATCGTCCGTGATCCGGCTGGATAGACAGCTTAGACATTGCGCCCCTAAGCTTAAAGGACCCTGTTGTTTGGAAATTCTCTAGCTTAAAGAGAACTTTGGAATTGGTGCCCCTTTTAGCTGTCCTTGATGGAACGAGGGGAGTCTGGTAGATATAGCTGCGAATGCGGCTCCTTGCTTGGACAGCACGGGCTGCCGTTTCAAAGTATGAGTCCATTCTATTTTGTCGCTTGATTTCCTCTTTCTTTTATTCAGGATTTTTATTGAGAAGCATAGGAGAAGGGCGGCAATAGGGTCAGGAGGAGGACAGTAAGTATTGAGGGAGGTTTACCCCTCATTTTATTGTGTTTGTGGATTGGTTGAAAGTAAGAGTGGAGCAATAGCCCTTAAGTCACTACTACGGCGTCCAAATTCTTGGCCCCTTGAACATAGACCGACTCGTGACAGCCGGGATACCGATTGGAGCCGGTCGCTTACTGAGGCCTTCCTAGCTGGGCTCTTTGGGTCTGCGATGGTATACTCGGCGGTGTCGATGGAAGTAGGAGAGTGAGGATTCTGCCACGGGGAAATGCGTGAACAGCCTATGAAATGGGTGGCTGTCATTTGCAACGATGAGGTGAATGCTATAGTTCAAGTGCAGCTGACTGACGGGGCAATTGTGTCACGGCTGATGGCGGCGAGACTGTGTTCGTCAAAGCCATTATTCTACGCTGGCTATCGCTTCATAATGTTGACTGCTCTCAACAACGCGGCTACTCTGAAAACTAAGCGCCCTACATTACGCGCGCGTGTGCTTTATTGGTATCAGGGACCGATCACGGTACTATTAAGGGGAGTATATCTTTAGTGCGAATTGGTTGGTTTCATTATAGGGCCAGTTCATTAGGAGGAGGGGGAGTCACTATTCATTTCAGCTCATGACAGCTTCTTCAACCCATCCGGCAATCCCCAACCCTCTATCCACGCTGTAACACTCTCAGCGAATAACATTGGAAACTGTAAATCCCAAAGATGCTGCGCACCCTTGACTAACACAGCTTCGCTATTAGGGGAACCGTTTCCCCTTAATAATCGTCCCATCGATCCAGCAGTGCGAGCATCATCCACAACCTCACCAACTAACACCAGAGTCCGAACACCAGCTCCTGCAAGAGCTGGCACACTGTCTTCGAGGGTGAATTCAGCTAATTGGCTGTATCCAAGCTTCACCATCTTAAAGGAGAAATTTGCCTGGGACTCAGCATGGAGCTGCTCATGCGGCAGCAAGCCCATACGGCTGGTAGCCCAGTAGTACGCTGAGTCCGGCACCCACGTCGATGTCGCCGCGAGTAGGGGGTAAAGTGCCCGGGGATGAGTCGCGAGCCAGCGCTGGTAACCCTGGAACGGTGTTGCTCCCGAGACGTAGAGAGAAGTTACGAGCTCGGGGTCCTGTGTCGCAACCTGCATGCCCACGAACCCGCCGGCTGAGACCCCGACAACGTGTGCGCGGCCGTTATGCGCATGCTTGCGGATAAGACTCGCAACGCGCGCCGCGCAGTTTGCGAGAGTAAACGGACCAGTCGCACACGAGCGGGAGTGTGAGGGCAGGTCTACGAGTAAGAGGTGGTAGTCTGTCAAGTGCGGAGCGACTAGGTTGAACTCCAGGTGGGAACAGAAAAGCCCGTGTAAGAACACAATTGTTACTTCTGCGGATGAGTTAATGGAGATGTGGAATAGCTCGGCCGGCTCTTTAGGGTCGGCCATGATGGCCGGGCATTAATATTGATTGGCCACTGAGCCCATGTAGGGATACCAGAAAGGTAGCCAGCACTACGGCGGACATCCAGGGTACGAAGTAGCGCTGTTGTCAAGGCTTTTGTTTGCCTCTATCGCTATGTTCTTAGGATTCGACGCTGTCAGAATCCGGCGCTAAAATAAGAACACTTCTAAAGCTTACTCACGTGACTACTCGAAGGATGGATTCATTGATGTTCCGCTTAGTTTATTAACAAAATAATTACTACCCTAGCGCGTGCCGTTAATACCTAGGCTACGCTTCGACGAGAGTACCTAGCTCTACAGCTGATTTTAGCTTCTTTAATTAACCAGGGCCTCTTCAATGTCTACAATTATTTCTTGCCAATACCCGTAGTATGATTACTAAAGTTTGGAGAGTCTTCATGCAAAATATTTCCCATCTAGCCCTTTAGCCTCAAATTCTTTACGAGACTACTTATTGCATAATTATAGCTGTTGAAGAGTTAGTATAGAAGCCTCCACGACTACGGGTTTTGAGATCTAAAAATAGAATCCCGGGACTATTATCACGGAATGCTACGGAATAACCCCCGGAGACCGGGGGTATCCGGCACGGGCCAAGGGTTTGTATATAAGTAGGATTCCCCACAGCCTCATCACCCCTGTCAATACTACGGCGGTATCGACTCGGATTCAACAGCGGCACGTGGATGAACCAGTGCTTGCCTATCATTCCGACCACTGGCTAAACTACTACCCCGGAAACGCGTCCGTGGTGTCGTGGCCGCACTTGCGGACAATGACAGTCGCTATCTCTTTGCTGAGTGTGGCTTTTATTAGAATTTAGCGGCTTAAAGATCTTCAAGTAGGTAGTTTCGCATGAAACCCTACGATGTGTTGATTTTGATGAGACTTAGGACCAAAGTAGTGAGGCATACAATGGCTTCGTTGTCGCAATTCGCCATCAGTTCAATTAGCCACTCGTAGATAACATACAACGCGACGTAACGAATGAATATATGTTCGTTAGGCCCGAGTTTATTATATGCGATGAAATTGTTACCGGTCCTTCAGTTACTGATAAGGTCACTCGGGTTTATAAAAAAGGGTGATAATATTAGAGACAGATTTTCCATCTATTTCACTCCGGGTTATTCCCTTAATGCCTCAAGCCCCCGTTATTCAAGATTGAAAGGCTTGCAATAGCAGAGATACAGGCACAAATAAGCATAACTAGCTCCAAACCCAGCTGAAAATTCGCCAGTTGCGACTTTCGAGAGACCAAGGGAGTGAATCCTATGAGTGTTAGCCATATAATCTGTGTTACGTAGTGCTACGGGGACAAGCACGACTTACCAGGCCGCAAACAACAGTTCCCGATATATTGACTGCACGTCTCGCAGGGACGTATTTCCCACCAACTTCCACTTCCGGCTTGAGGAATCTCTCACAATCATCTCGAACTCCACCAAGACATCTGTTACCAGATCCTCAATCGTCTCAACCTCATTACCGACATCAAATCGGTTACGATGCTCCCAGGGCGGCAGGAGCAGCACGAACTCTGACTTCTCCCGTGAATTCAGCACCCGGCTCTTCAGGCGCGCCCGGTAGTTGGTAAATGCGGCTTTTATGAGCTCATCAAGTCTATCCTTCATTTTCTTACTCGCCTTTCCCGGTGAAAACAGCTTCTTGCAATCCTGCTCGACCAGCCCAGCAAGGACCGAGTCATCGATCGCGAACTCGGGAAACGTTTTCCTCGCCGTACCTTTTCGGTATATCTCGCCAAGGAGCTTGTTAGACTTGTAGTACTGGCCGCGCCTGTCGTAATGGGTTTCCATCGTCACGGCCTTGTAGAAGTCCGGCCTGGAGCTCGTCTTGAATATGGGGTTGCCATCGACGAGCTTCTGGAAGTCGACCGGCACCCCTGTTTTCTGGAAGTCAACGGCTCGCGAGATGTGCATGGCCAGGTCTTTGCATTCCTTAGCTCTGAGGCCCCCGGGCAGCCAGTCCGATATGATGAGCAGCGTATTGCTGAGCAGGCCGAGACAGTCATTCCGGATGAATGACCCGACGAATTTTGACAAGGCATCCATGCTCCAATCTGAGTCGGCGGGCTCAGGCGGTTCCTCTGCATCGTAGCTTGCGGCAACTTGTGTCATAATTCCAGTTCCTATGAGTTTACTGCTCTCTGGAAGGATGTGATATTTGTCTCCGTCTAGGTCGCCTCCTGACAACATGTTGGGGAGTGGTCTAGGATCTTTCTGGGAGAAGAAAACTACATTGTTCATGCTCTTGATGGATTCTAAAAGGTTCTCCTTCGCCGCATGCTTCTCTTGCTCGCCTAGGGTCTCAATGTAGTTCTTTATTTTTTCTGAGACATGCAAATTCTTAACACGCTCTTCCACTTGCTGATCGCTCAGTGCCTTCGCCCACTGGATATCCCCAATGTGAATTATGGGATTGCGGTAAATAAGTACTTGCCCGGTTACCGTCTGTCCAGTTGCACGAATGTAGATTTCTCCAGGGCCCAGAATCTGGCAATCGTCTGTGAGCCCCAGCGCCGTGTGTGATCCGGGGATAGGAACTTTGAACAGGTTTTCGACTTGTCTGTGCTCAAAAAGCTTGGCCAGGAACATCTTCAGGAACGCGCTTCCATACATCTCTGGAGTAATCCCTCTGTCGGATAAAGTAAAGCAGAGCTGTAGGAGGACATCATAGCCTAGGACAGGCTTGCCGCTCCACTCCATAGCCGGATCTGTCGTAGAGCGGATGATGTTCAGGCTCGCACTGGTGACCTGAGTGAGGATTTCGAAACTGTTCGTGTAGATATCCAATATTATTTCCTTGGATACTCCGATGTCCTCAAGAGCTTTCAGCAATGGCTTGTTGAAGGCAGCAGTATGGTGATCTTCAGCCACCGACACGATTCGCAACGGGATGCCTGCTCCGGTCCTTTCCGCTGGGACGTGGTATTTCACTAGTGAGTGTCGGAGCACCATATCTAGACCACGATTCTCACTCAAGGCGAATAAGACGTCTGGAGCCTCGTAGACGACGCCTTTAGCCCCGCCGAAGCGAATCTGGAATGCCGTGGACCTCTGTCCAGAGAATCGTTAGTCAAGGCCACACGTTCAAGAATACGAGCTCATACCTTAACTCCTTCGAGACCCAATGCCACGTTGATGCGATTTGAAAGTTTCTTGCTTATGAAACCACAGCCGTCTGTGTAAGGAAGCTTTGTGCCGGCTAGAGGGTTAGTAAAGATATCAGGTTGGACTTTCCATTTATCTGGAGATATCAAGATCTCGGCATTCTTCGAAGTAGAAAACGCCTGGCCGATGCGAGCGCCCCATTTGGGTGCATTGCGGGCGAGATCACTATTCTTCCAATCCCCGATCCAGTCACGAATTGCTTTTGCATTTGGTATCTTGCTACTGCTTTCCTGACTGAAGAACCAAACCTGGTTGGTGTTTTTCAGGCTAGAGTTGGAGTATCCAAGGAAATCAAAGCGCTGGCCAGCGAGGTCCAACGGAACGCTCAGAGTATTGTAAACCCGTTGCCTGATGATAGTGTCAGGATTAATGCCTTGCTCGATTCGAAGATGGTTCTCATCATTCTCAGCAAACCGCACACCGAGAAAGCGCCATACTTCATCATGAAATTGCTCCGTGACAGAGTTGATCGGCACCATATTGGGTCCCTGAATTTGAACATGTGAGGGGAATATCAGCAGATAGAAGGCTGTGTTCTCGTATCTGTGACGGCGCTTCAACGCGTCTTTAGATTCCGTCAACGCCGCAAGAGGCTGTACTATGACAGTACGCGCACCATCTCTCGTTTCCTCTCTGCTATAAATGCGCTTGAGTTCTCTGAGCTGAGACGTGCCCATTTTCTCGGCGGCGGTAGCCAGGAGCGTATGTAGGAAGTTCGTATCTTGGACTGTTGGCTTACTTTTAAAACTTTTGCTCAGCTTGTCGAGTTCTGAATCAATCCACCCCATATCTGATGGCCGCACATTGCAGTTGTAGAGTAGCATGTAGAGACCCAGGCGACATTGGAATGCATACGAGTCGATCTTCTGAACTGCCTCACTGATTGCTTTGGTGGTGTTCCGTCGTCCGTCGAATGAGCTGATTGTCGAGCAGTCGAAAATGTAAACTTCATGCTGCGCTGCCAACGAAAACTCGTTCGAAATAGACATCTTGTTGAATTCAGATTGAAGCTTGTGGATCTTGAATCGGTATACTCGAGAGAACTGAATTGGCCACGGGACCCCACAAATTTCAGGAGCAAGCTGCTCCATTTTGGGGAAAGAAACCCTGTGGCCTTTCTCTCGAACCAACAACGCCGTAATGGAACCATCAGTGGTGACTGCGCCAGAAGGTAGTTTGTTTTCGACGATGCCACGGCCCGATGATCCCAGCGACCGTCGGTAAAACCGTGGTGGCTTATTGACGACAATGAATAGTTCTTGGATCTCACGAGATATAGTATTGAAAATCATTCCCCTCACGTTCGGAAGGCTGATATCCATCCACTCTCCTGACCAGTCGGCCGACTTTCCCACTGGACCCTCGGCTGATATGCACGCCTGGACTTTCTTGGGCCATTGGTCTCCGAACCAATACATGGTATTAAAATTGCTCGGATGTGATAGCCAAGTATGAGCAACCTCAAAGCCTCCTTCGCCATTGAAGTTACCACACTCGATGGAAATGATTTGTGCCAGATCCCCGTTCTCAAGGGTAGTGCTAATGTTCGGGATGCGGTACTTCTTCTCAGCGCGAAGTTCGTCGTACTTAGCGTTGTCGGTGTCCTGCAGGCTGATCTCCTCCACTCCGAGTTTGACGCCGTTCACCAGCAATGACTGCGCCGAGACCAGCTTCTTTACCAGTTCCAAGTCTGGCACCACGAGCCTTGCACTGGTGGGTCCGGAAATACCGTCCCAGGCATCCCATTTGAGATCCTCGGACGACTTATCCAGTATGACGAGGATATCATAATCAAATGGGGGTCGACGAAGCAATTTCTCAAGAGGCTGTTTCAAATGAGATTTTAATTCGGCATCGTTCCATTCCTTTGGAACACCAGTCACCCTAACCTCCTTACCTGTGGGAGGGGACCGATCGGTAATGCTAGGGCCGGAATTGCTCATGGTGTTCAAGTGAGAGGAAAAGCTGTGCGCAGTTTATTTTTCTGGAGATTTGATTCCAAAGGAGCTGTCACTTTTGTGAAAGTAGAGTGTGCCAAAATGTCCACCGGATTGAGTCAAGAGCTGCCCTTTTGTACCGTCGGTAGCTGATGGCCAAAGACGATGGTATTACAGCGTGGAGCACGAGTCAACCCGCCCACGACATAATGCTGACGTTCAAAGTTGTATCCAGAGATCTCAGGTGACGCCAATTGCGGCACGACTTCAGCTCAAACGTCAGGCTTTATTGATTCAGAGAGATATAATTCGCGAAGCACACGGCTATAGCCTATTGCGTGTCACCTGCTTCAAAGACTATGTAGCACGGGAAGGTCATTATCGAAGTCGAGAACAGGAACTAGTCAGCGCGTTATTATATGATTGGACGATCATCAGCTTACACCATGACTAACGAATCTTTGTCAGGCTATAAAATGCGAGCTGTGGGATGACTTTGTAAGTGTGCACCTTTTCTTATATTTAATGTTCGTAAGCTTAGCTATTAGCGCAACCGCCGACAATACATCTAAATCACCAACACATATATCACTGGCTTACAGCGCTAAAGGCGGTTGAAAGAAAAGGTTCCAAAAGTCATATCCCATATTGTCCCAGGTAGGCTACCATATTGACATTTGACAAGTAAAACTACTTTGTGGTCCAAGTTTAGCTATTATAGAATATAGCTTAATCATAATATAATATAAGGTTTTCTATAGAATCAAAAGCTGCAATAAAGTTAGGGTAATTAAGTGGAATTTCCGACTGCATTTTCCATTTGAAAGATTGTGCATAATCAGAACAAGTGCCGGGAATTAATACATGGCCTCGTATCGAGCGGTCTTGAATGGTCAGCGGACATTGACTCTGGCCTGAGGTGAGCCATTCAAATAACTGACCTCTTACCGGTACCTAATTCCTAGAACCGATACCCCCTCTCTTCGCGCACCGTAAGGTGCCCAGAGACACGATGATTTGATTGATAAGCATGTGTAGAGGTGAAGGTTTAAGTACAGTGTGTGTTGTCCATGCTATTTAAATAGCCACGTGAATCTTTCGTGCCTGGCTCGAAAAGCAGCGTATATTGCCTGCGAAAGATAGAATAGCAGTTAGTCTACCAAGCCCCTATTTAGTATAGTGTGCCCACGGCTGACAGCGCCTTCTGGTGCTTTTCCGAATAGGGGCTTCCATCTCGCCCCTATTTAAAAGGCTACTAATAGTCTAGCGCTCGTCCAGCACAACAGTCTAGTCACTATGTAAACTCGACTGTGAGGCTTGGACTTGCGACCATTTCGTCGCCAAATACCTGATGCTTTCGGCTTCTTGCTGTCGGATATTAACAATAAATTATCTTCGTCATCTTTTTGATCTCCTCCTAGATCTTCTACAGTCACAGTCGGCATCACATCCGAATTGGCAACTCCTACATCCCATATTCCGTCCTTGTTCTGACATCTCGGAATGAACTAAACCTCCATATCATGATCATGCCTCATGATGACATTAGTCACATTTGATTTGTCTGTCGTTGGCTTCTCCCAACGTCCCGAAATAGGCCCCATGTAAAAGCACATAAATAGTATGCTGATCCAAAACATAATCTAGGTTGTAGCGAAATGTTTTCCAGAGCACAGCGTAGTTCCACCACCAAAACCTCTAAACGCGGCTGGGGATATTTTTTCTTTCTGGAGACCGGCAGCTTTGCTTGTAGATAGAAATCGATCATATTTGAATGAGAGAGCATCAGGACCCCAGGTTCTCGAGTCAGTATGGATAGAGATAGTCGGTATGATGATCGTGGCGCCTTTTTTAAGGCAACAAGTGTCCAAAACTGTGTCCTTACAGACTTCGCGGAGGGAAATACCAACGCTGTATAACCTGATGGTCTCTGAATCTTTAAATAAGAAACGGACAATGAGAGTTCGCTTTGGTCATATCAAGGATATGCCGAGACGTCTGCTTGCCATGTGCCTCGCCCACGTTGGTCGTGGTTATGTTTGAGAGCTCGTTCCTAATTCTTTGTAACGCCTTTGGATCGGAAAATACATAGAATGTCAACCAGAATACCGCAGCATAAGTATTTGCCAGTGTTGCAAGTGCATTTCCAACTTCGAAGAGCGAACGTGCAGACTGTGGGAAGCCGTATGAACATTCGGCTGTGTACAAGTCTTTGACCGGCGCAGAGGCGTGCTTGTGGTGGTCATTCGGGAAATAGCGCCGAAAAGCGTCAGCTACGACTTGCCGATTGCGAGCCCCTGAAGGGGGCCAACCACTTTGGGA
Source organism: Xylaria longipes (assembly GCA_025201785.1). Lineage (NCBI taxonomy): Eukaryota > Fungi > Ascomycota > Sordariomycetes > Xylariales > Xylariaceae > Xylaria > Xylaria longipes. The sequence continues at coordinate 324,478 of MU619695.1, forward strand.
GGAAAATGAAGCTAGGAATGGCTCGCTCAAACGCCTTAAGCAGAAGGTAAGCTAGTGATGTGGGAATAAGTATTGGCTTCAGTCAAGTACTTATCAGAATGCATTCTCCCCCTCCTTCTCTTGGAATGGGTTATAGGGGCCGTTGACAGCATCTGTTAAGTATAGCAAGAGTAACTTGGTGCCTCAGCTATTCATCTAATTTGATATTGGTGCTAGACTGTATATCATTGATTTCGTTTTACCTTTGCTACCTGGTTCTACTTTTGAAGAAGCATCTATAGCCCATTACTAGCATAAGACTAAAACTCCCTAGCAACCTCGACGCCACTTAACTACTAAGGTATTACACCCCTGTCGGGTAATTTGGGTGGGTAACACAGGATTGGGACTCGCAAAGAACCCCAGCCACGGAATTAGAAGCTTCTAGAGTCAGGCAAAGAATAATCATAGTCTCGATAGTAGGTATTGCTGCACGCGATGACATGACTGCTGACGATGGGATAAATAAGGTGGTAGGACTTGCGCAATGCTAAAGCTAGCTGACCGCATACGCAGCGAAAAAGCAGGCTACAATGCAAATGTTTGATCCAGCGCTACTTTACAGACAAGTGTGTTTTGGAAGGAGATAAATTGCTACAGTCCATTATCACATGTCACAGTTTTATCCCTTAATAGCGTCCTCCGAAAATGGTTCGCATCTTGGCGAATCATAAGTGTTCAACAGACCTACAGGGGCTGCACCACACAACTTCCCATATACAACATACTTCCTCGAGGCCCAAGCGTACGCTTGCGATTCACATTTTCTTCCTACCTGTCTCCCTTATACCAGTAGATAGATAGATAGTTAGATAGTTTGATTTTTATTTTGTTGTTTTTTGCTACGTTTTTTTAGTTTGGGCAGTTAATACAGGCTAGTTTACAACGCTTTTAACGCACCGTGTACAACTTGCTAAAGCAACGAGCTGGGCGCGTAAATTAGCTTTTACAGCTCACGTTCCCTTAATATACGTACTGCTACCGCTACTACCAAGTGCCCTGAAGTGCGCTGTAGAATGGTAGTCTGAAAAGCATCAGATATACCCTGCAGTGTTCTTGTCGTCTCTTGGTTATGGGTGTCACATTCAAAATCGGCCAGCATAGCAACAGAGACAAGCGGTTTTACTACGTATCACAGTGCTACCCAAGTATATGGCTTTCCCCCTCTGCTTCAAGGCCGTTATATTTCCCGCGCTCTATCTCCTTAGAGTGACTCTGACCGGGAAGCCATCGGAAGGGTGGGCTCCACCGCCACCCATTTCTGACTGATAGGCTCGATTCCCTTGTACTAACCTGATGCCCTCTTTTGGATGAAGAGCATCCCACTTCTCGTATGCAGGAGTGATGTCGAACATTCTCGCTGTCATGACAAGTGCAACTTTCAGTTCCATCTGCGCGAGGGTCTGACCAATGCAACTACGTTGGCCCCATTCAAACGCCCGCCAAGACCCCTTAGCTGGGTGTAGGGGATCGTCGGGGCCAGCTAGCCACCGTTCTGGTATGAAATCATCCGGCTTCGGAAAAACAGCAGGGCGGTGATGCATGGCTAAGCTCAGCGTCCAAATGTGGCAGTTTTCAGTAGGGTATCTCTGGCCTTCTTCGTCAATTAAAACAAAGTCTGGGCGGCCATCGCGTAAGCTTCCAGCGGGAGGGAAGATGCGTAAGACCTCTTTGATAACTGCCAACGTATAAGGTATTTGATTCAGCAGCGAAGGGGCATTCATGATGGTCTGGACATGATTGTCTATAGAAAGATTCGGGCCAAAAACCGCATCATGTTCCTCGCGGAGTTTCGACAGGACGTCGGGGTGTCTGGAAAGCAGCAGGAAACAGTAAAGTAATGTACTGCTTGTCGTGTCATGACCAGCATAAAGGAACATACGTAGTTGTGGCTTTGCGAGTTTCTTAAAAGCCTTCCGTGACAACTCCCTGTCATGGCCTACGTCTTCCAGATATTTGTCCATCGCTAGTGAAATGATTGATCTCGACGGCCCCCTCGGTCCTTTGGGTTGATCTAGGCGAGATTGAGCCAATTCTTCGAACCGCTTATCAATCTCTTTATCCAGGTACGCACCCATACGGTAGCTATTGTACCTCTGCACTAGAGGGCGCAGACTCAAGTAACGGCGGAATGGATTAAAGCTCGTGCCGAAAGGAGTCCAATATACTTGTCGCCGGAGGCAGTCTGCGAGAGCACTTCCCTGGGTTTGGTAGTGGAGACGAGCGCCACTGCAGCCAAAAGAGGTCAGAACGGCACTTGTTTGAAGCGTGCAGTAGCAGATGCTCACAGAGTTACTCGAGCGATGACATCGAAAGTAAGCCGGAGCGTATACTCTTCCAGTTGAAACATTTTGCCGTTCCTAGCAAGATCTTGAAGTAGGGTACAAAACACGGCAACTTCCTCGGCAAAAGCTGGAGCGAGTCCTGTTATGTATCCGGCGGCGAATCCAGGGTTAAAAAGGCCGCGCCACTGCTTCCAGGTGCCTGCGTGCATGGTCATAAGCGACGGGCCTCCATTGATGATCTCTAACGTATCGCATATTTCGGAAGGCTTGTCAAGGAATGCGGCTTCGACCTGGGCCGCCGCGAACGGGTTGGCGACAACCACCATAGTCTTGTTGAAAGGCCATAAGTTAAGGTAGAAAATGCCCTTAGGGAATTGCTTCACCCAGCGTTCCACACAGACAAAACATTATCTTGTTTGGTTGACAAATAATTTGAACAACTAAGATAAAACAAGAGCTTGAATTTTATTTTGAAACAAGATAAAGATTTTTATTATTTCCAGTTAATTGACAATTAATTACAAATAATTTTTCCTATTTTTTTCTATTTTTTACAGGGTATTTTTAATGAGAAATATAGATTACAGCTCTTGTAGATTTCTTATCGATAGATTTCTTATCGATAGATTTCTTATCGATAGCCTTCGCTACACTTAGCCACACCTAGCCACACTTAGCCATACTTCTCCACACCTCTCCACACCTCTCCATACCTCTCCACACCTCTCTACACTTCTCCACACCTCTCTACACCTCTCTACACCTCTCTACACCTCTCTACACCTCTCTATACCAAGGCCTGGTCTGGAGACCTACTTACTGTACAAAGACCTACCTACGAAGACCTACCTACGAAGACCTACCTACGAAGACCTACCTACGAAGACCTACCTACGAAGACCTACAAAGACCTACCTATGAAGACCTACGAAGACCTACGTACGAAGACCTACGTACGAAAACCTACAAAGACCTACCTATGAAGACCTACGAAGACCTACGTACAAAGACCTACGTACGAAGACCTACGAAGACCTACCTATAAAGACCTACGAAGACCTACGTACGAAGACCTACGTACGAAGACCTACGTACGAAGACCTACGAAGACCTACCTACGAAGACCAACCTACCTACGCAGACCTACTTATGAAGACCTATTTATAAAGACCTACGCGTATAGGCTGGCAAGTGGTTTGGAAACTTACCTACGAAGACCTACGTACGAAGACCTACCTCCGCGTACGGGCTGGCAGTTTTGGATCCATTTGTTTAATATATTTAATCAGTTAACTAATTCAAATCAAATAACAGAAATGACCAAACAAGACAAACAAGCCTTTTTTTCGACCTAAATTAGGTAAAACAAGATAAAAGCGATTATCTTGTATTATTTTGTCTGTATGGAACGCTAGCTTCACCATATGCTGTATTATAACGTGTATTGTAGTGTCTCGTGGCACAGCCCGACTACATTCTCTCAGTGCAATCAGATGGCCGGCGACAGGGTGGTAATCGGGCATTGGCTTTGATCTGATTAGCAAACCGGGACCTGGAAGCAAGACTCGATTGCACCGATGACGGGAGTCCACCGCTACTCACTACGCCGGCCTCCTGAAGTTTCTTCACATGTCGTCGGTTGGCTGCCAGGCTAAGACTAAACCATGACAGTGCAACGATGACTACCGCAAGAATGATTGACGTACTCGAGTGAGGCATGGTGAGACTTGAATGAGAATAGAGTCAATAGACGTAAGCAGAAAGTGCACTGTTTTGCAGGGAGGATAGGCGGTACACTTGCAGCACCCGCAGGATTAGGGAGCCGAGATACCGTCGCTCTTGAAAGCAGAGCTTTCCAATCTAGCCTCACTATTTGACAGGATAATTTAATGTTAGAAAACCTCGAGGTGCCTGTAGTTGTTACTTTGATGGATGCTGCACATGACCAGGGTCAGGGCGGGGCTCCTCGAAAATTTGGGGGTTTTGTCCGCTAGCTCGTTAGCCCGTTATGGCCCAACCATTTCTACTTACAGTTACTATTCTTTCCACGATTGTTATTTTATTTTATTTTCTTTCACAGCGAGAGCTATTAAGGCTTGTCGTTGGACAGAGAAAATCAAGCCTGGGCTAGCGGGCGGTAACTGGTGTGATTTCTTTACGGGCCGACTCTGTGCCACCCACCAAGAACGGGAAACCATATACCTAGGTAACTGGTCTCGCTCTATGCGCCCATTTTGGGAATACAAGAATGGCTGCCACTTTAGGTGGCCTATCGTATTGCATGAATAATATGTGACAGAATGGGTTTGGCGAACCAAATTTCTCTCGTGCAACAAGCAAACAACCGCAGGCTGGCTCTGGAGGGCTGTCCAACTTCACAACGCCCTGCTTTTGCTACCTCCTGGAGATAGTGTAACGGTACCGTCCTGCTATTAGGTAGGCCTTCCCCGTGGTAGTAGTTGGTTTAAGCAGTCCATACCTAGGTAATTGGAACCCCGCTAGGTCGTATGTTTTCACTGCCGTTAGACCGTAACGCTTCTTTACTTTGCCACCTTGTCTGTGGCGTAGGAGCTATAGCATCTACTCGGATACTGTTGTTTCTCCTACTTACAAGTCTATTTTACTTCATAACTTGTCTTCCATCGAACGCATTGATCCAATGGACTTTAGCAACTTGCCGCATTTCCAGAATATCCCAGGCAGGCAGGACGCCATTGACCATGCAAGCAGAATCGACAAAAAACGGTTTGTGGTATATATTTCCAAAACTCCTTGTATTTTCTCTGTGTGCTCAAGTTATCGGCAGGTTTCTGTGGCCGTCCTCTTTGGCGCCGCCATGGTCTCCGTCGCAGTCCGTCTTGTAATTCGAATCTTCGGGCGAGTTCCTTGGCGTCTCGATGATGGGATAGTGGTACTAGCAGCGGCCCTTTTAGCCTCGGGATTTGCCACATGCCTACACAACCTAGACAGCATTTATCTAGTAGAAGCCATCAACAAGGGCGTCACGATTCCATTCCAAGAGGAGCTCCCGAAGATTTTAAGTCTCCAAAAATGGGCCACAATTACTGCTGGCTTGGTTTGGACTTCAGTCTACGTAGTGAAATTCACTTTTCTGTATTTCTTCCACACTTTGATACAGGGCATGCCTCGACGAATCACGATATTTTTCTGGTCAACAGTCGGTCTAACTATCATATTTTGGATATTTACGGTTCTTGACCCCGTGATCATCTGTTCACACTTTGGTGCGGATTCCGGTAAGTACATTTACCACTTCCAATACTCTGGCCACTTGCAATAGTTAACGTTCCATGATAGCTGAATGCTCTGCACGCCTTGGGCAACATATCAGAAGTCTCATGGGTAACCATCTTGTCACCATCATCGACATTATAAGCGACACTATGAGTAAGTCATTGTTTGATTCACTAGCACACATGCAGATTTCAGGGTCTAACTCACGTATAAGTTGTGACAATACCCGTTGTCATCCTGAAGCGATCCTTGATGCCTACCGCTCGAAAGCTGTCCCTTGCAGCGATGTTGTGTCTATCGATAGCAATGATCACCATCGCCCTCATCCGACTCATTGGCACCATAACCGATAAGCAGCCAAACAAGAACGGAGCTGCGCCGGCTTGGGAAACGTACTGGTCCTTAGTAGAAGGATGTATTTCGCTAACAATGACGTCAGTCATTGTAATTCGTGCCGTTTTTGTTACCCGGGAGAATAGGCGAATGCATAATAGTATGTGGTCGAGGGTCAGCCGTCGACAACTCCCCACCCTTAGGCTCCCCGGATCTTCGTCAAGCAGCAAACTCAGCTCTCCTCGTCACTCAGACGACAAACAGGGGGTTGTCTTGAAACCACCAAAAATTCCCCCCCAAGTTCTGACGCGCAGTACGCTCGGCAGTGTGGACGAGTTCATCCAAGGTGGCGATGAGGGATGTGAAAGCCTGTGTCATGCAGTTAGAGATGGTGAGATGGATTATAGACTTCATGATCTCGAGTGTCATAACATAGGCAAGGACATTGGAGGACGATCTTCAGGAATTACTGACTAAGGGCATTGAATTCTAGCAATGGCTCGTCCGTTCTACTTTTGAAGTTTCGTCGCTTATTTTCTACACAGCTTCAACCACCGACGAGTCATACGTTTAAAGTAGTCCGTATTCAAATACACCCTTCATTTCTAAGACTAAAGGGATTTTCTCATCGTAAAAGCCCGATAGGCTATCTATAGCAAACAGGCAATAAGAATCTTTACTGCTGAACTTATGAGCACAACATTAAACTTCTGATTTGCTTTATATCTCATCAGTACTATTCCCTTCCATTCTCTCCTTTCTTGTTCTGAGATCGTTGACTAACCCCAGCAAGGGGGAGTGGCACTGCAATTGGTCCAAAAATTTTAGTGGTCTTTATTCCGCAGTTGCGAGGCATCCAGACACTATCTCGGCCTCTGATGTGATTCAGGCCGGCGCGACAGGACCCGCAAGTGTGGCTACCTCATCTACAGTCCTCAACGCTATTCGAACAGCATATGTTGAGGCCGTCCGTCGAACCTTCATTTTGGCACTGCTAGGCGGGGTTTTAACGGTTTTGGCCTCTCGCGGCATGGAACGGCTCAACATCAAACAAGTCGCGGAAGAGCGGCTTCGCAAACAGCCTACGAGAAGCCTTGAAGAAGAAAGAACTCTGGAAACAATGCAGGGGAAGCCAACTTAGGCCACGACAGCGCCGCACACAGTTAAAGTAATACTTGATTGACTGGTAAGTAACTTGACCAGTCAAAACAAAATAACGATTCAGAATTACTTGCCCAATCAAAGCAAGGATTTTTATTATTTGCAAGTACTTGCAATTAATTACAATTAATTTCTATATTTCTTTTTATTTTTTACAAGGTATATTTAACAAAAAATACTTCGTACGTACGTACTTAACCTAGGTACCTAGGTAGGTAAGTATTACTCTCGTAGTAGAAATCTCTTATCGATAGCCTACGCCACACCTAGCTACACCCAGCCACACCTAGCTTACACTTAGCCTAGCCCTTACGCTAATAGCACTACTCCGTACGCGTGTTAAGGCTATTCAGAACTACGCGTATTATTAACACTAGCTCAGAAACGATTTTAAAAGTCTATAGGCAGTAATACGAAAAAATAAAAGCTGCTAACCCTCGAATCCACTTACTTGGTTTGCTTGACTAATTAATTGCTCAAGTCAAGTAAGCCAAACGCTCGATTCAGTCAAATAAGGCGATTTTAGGTATCAATCAAGTCAAATCAAGTCAAAGCGATTTGTTTGACTTGACTTGACTGTGTGCGGCGCTGGGCCACGAAGCAGTATATTCGTCTAGGTTTTTCAATACAACCTATCGAAATTCTGGCGATAACTTACTGGGATGGTCGGACCTTTGTGACCGTCGAGTAGAACTATGCTAACAGCCACCGCCTCCGACCTTCTTACCCAGCGTTCAATTTACAACTATTCTTGTCTCACTTACCAGTATCCTACTCTGGGTCATGTTCTTAATTCTGACAAGCAGCAGTTATTACCAACTCAAATGTAGTCGAGCACTATGGCAGGAAATAATACGGTTTACATCACAAGTTTGGTATATTATCTGGTTGCATTCTGCGGGGTTGCAACAACGCCACCAAATCACATGTCGGCATTGCGCAGTCAGCGGGGCGGTCGTACTATAAGGAGCTACAGTAAAGCCCCCCGAACAAATGCCATTACTACAACTGCATTACCAACATGGCGTCGACCGCAGATATAAGAGCGCGTCTACCTTGTCCTGCCTGCAGGGCAATAATACCAAATCGCCGGCAACTCAAAAATCGTCCAAACTCAACTCTCGAAACGTTGTTCGAGAGGGTCGATTTCTACCCCACGTACCCCGCCGTCGCATCGTCCGCCCAGGCTGGCTGTAATTTGTGTGTTCTCATGTGGCGAAGGCTTACTTCAATACCCCCTGAAGCCATAGAATTAATTAAAGACGGAAATGGCAAATTTGTGTGGGTGTCTTCCGAGCAGCGAACGAGGCAGCTTGTTGCGTCCTGGGATCGAAAAGTGAAAATACAAGTCGGTTTTGATTTCCTCCCGTACGGCACAGTATCACCCAGTGGTTCAATCCTTGATGAAGAGGCTCGCAGTCCTCAGGACGGGCATCAATATGGCTGTGCAGTGATATCAATGTCGGTTAGATGTCGGCCGGTTTCTGGAGCGTTGCGTTTTGTGGACGGCGATCCTTGGGGCGGAGAAACATTCGAGTTCTCGGTTTTCGATTCCATAGGTAAGCCGATGGATTAAAGTAATGAGCCCTACTATTTACGCTCACACAAATCAAGATTTACATTCCCCTCGACCAGAATGGAGGCGGAAATTACCGAGCTCGGTAACACTTTCCGATGAAAATGTAACGAAGATCAAGCATTGGATTGATACCTGCCTGGGTAACCATTCCGAGTGTGCCAACGCTCGGACTGCTACATATTGGATCCCTAGACGGCTTTTAGAAATTGGCGATGGAGACCACGGCCTCGATATGCGGCTTATCGAGTCCTCTGAAAAAGAACTTCGAGTCGGCACCAAGTTCGCTGCCTTAAGTCATGTTTGGGGTGATATCAGTGTATCGCCTCCCCTTCGCGTCCTATCATCAAACTATGGCCGACTCAAGAACGGTATTCGAGAGTTTGAGCTACCGAAGAACTTTGCCGATGCAGCGCATGTATGTTTGCGCCTCGGAATACGGTACATATGGATCGACTCGTTGTGTATCATTCAGGACTCACTGGATGATTGGAGAGAGCAGGCTATCCTTATGCATCTTGTTTACAGTCACGCTCTCATAACTATCGTCGCCACATCAGCAATATCATGCCACGAGGGGTTCTTGGCGAGAAATATCGATTCAATCCACTCAGCAAAGGTCGCATATTCTCTTCCAGGAGCGGGTGAACAACCCGGCTCCGATGATGGCTACATGATTATCTACGATTACGATAACCCACATGATATCTGGCGCATGTTTGCTATTAATGGTTCGAAGTGGAATACGAGGGCGTGGACGATGCAAGAACGTAGCTTATCGACGAGATTGGTTCATTTCTGCCGGGACAAGATATTTTTTGAGTGTCGAGGGTGTTTGCAATCCGAAGAAAATGAACCTGTGCAAGAATACGACACGATTAATAGTACCCTATGGCCGCGCAATACTTCTACCTCCTACAAAGAGCTTCGTCAGCACTGGCAGCTTTTCGTCGGCGAGTATACCTCGCGCAACCTGACGGTGAGCACCGATAGGCTTCCTGCTATTCAGAGTGTAGCGGAGGAGATGGCCGCAGTGACAGGTCAAAAATACATCCGGTTTTCTGGTATGTGGCAGTCGAACCTTCGACATGAATTACTTTGGTACGTGTCATTTGGGAAAGCTAAGCGCCCTGATGCATGGCGTGCCCCCAGCTGGTCCTGGGCTGCAGTTGAGGGACAGATTTCGCTCTGGCAGAGAGATTTTAGAAGCTCGCAGCAGTCACTCCCAAACACCCTGTTAAGTTGTCTCTCCCTGCATACTTTTCAAGTGCTCGAAGTAGATCAAGAGTACCCTAATCTCCGATCAACCAATCCAGGCTTCCTTAGAGTCAACAGCCTAATGAAACGATTCAGTCGCCTTCAGAAGCAAAATGGTTCGGGACAGGGTGGAAGCTTCTTTCCCTACGATTTGATCATTGACGAGGTTTGTAGTAAGAATGAACCTGGAAGCTGCATGAAAGTATTCGCGTACGGAAGGCTGGATATTGAAGATTTTACGGACTCTGATATCTCCCCAACAACGCCAGGGATGTTTCTATACCTACATGTTAACAATGATACGCGCGCTACTGGCCTTATATTACGGGCCAAAGCTTACGATGATGCCGGAAGCCATCACGCTTGGACAAGAATTGGGATCGCAACACTTTTCTTGGACCGATCGGAAATGCCAATCCTCAATGATGCCTTCCGTCGTGACCACACTCCCCAAGTAGCTGTATTGATCTAACAGGGAAACGCAACACGGCCAACAGCAGCGCAGGCGTCTACTTCCATGCCTAAATATACATCATTCAGTCAAACAATTTGCAATATTTCTCTCCAATAGGGTACAGATGGGTAGTGTTTTTCTACTTCACAGCCGGCTGAACCATTCGTGCGTCCCCAACTGCCACAATGCATACAATACCAACATTCAGCGCCTCACTGTCCACGCGATCCACGATATAAGGGCCGGTGAACAAATCACTACTAGTTATCTTGACAGCGGATGTCGGACCAAAGAACAGCGACAGGCGATGACATGAGCTGAGTGGGGGTTTATGTGCAGCTGCGAAGCATGCATGGACTTGTCAAACGAACCAGTGAGGCAACGAATGTTTGACTTGGATCAAAGACCAGCAGTCTATGAGTCTAGCATGGCACAACGGATGAATCGCAATACGCCGTTGCTTGCCCGCATGGTAGCCACTTCAAGACCAACTGGCGCACTTGGAGCATTACGAGATGCTGAAGAGCTTGCGAAGCTCATGGAGAATAAAGACTTTGAAAAGCATGGAGCTTTGCAAAACGTACGTGTCTAATTGTTATCTAGGTTTCTAGTCCACCAATGCATGCATCCAGCAATTAAAAGATTTTAAGTATCGAGATTGTTCCAAATATAGCCTCGATACGGGTTCTATTGATAGCGCGTTGCACTGTGCGTATAAAGACCTCGAAATCGAGCGTTGTATCATTGGCGCGGAGACAGAACATTTGCGCGATGGAATGCTCGGCGCTGAATACTGGCTTGAACACCTAAACAAATTGATGAAAGAAGGGGATAAGTAGGCGTGTTAGACGAAGTACCTTCTGATGTACTTAAATAGATGCTAAGCTAAATGGACATGGCGGAGAAGGCCCCAGAACCGCGCGAGTTTGCTGCAGCCGGAGCATCATGTACGCCAAGACTTTCTTAGCCTGGCCCTCCTTCCATATACATCTACGTCTTAAGGACTGGGTATGCCGAGACTCGAGAAGAATGGATGCTGTGGTGGTCCCTGTACTTGGCCAAGTGGGATCGGGACGCGGAGTAATATTTTGAATGAAAGGTTCTGTGGCATTCGGCCCTGATCTACAGCTCGTAGGTGGCGGCTCCCAAGAACGCCACTGTAACATCGCGTACCTTCCTCGAAGCCGAGAATCTGATTAAGAAGTTTGCATGTACGGAGTAGGTCTACGGGTTTGCAACAAGTAGGTGCTTCCCCTGGTTAGCACCTGATTGGGGGGTTGCGTTTCTCTTGTCTCCATCTCCTCGAGAGGCGTGTGAACGACCAGCTTTTGCAGCGCTGCAGCATCATTTCCTTTATGCTAATCATTTATTTCATAGCCAGTCTGTACTAACAAGATGGATATCTTGCCGAAGACCGCACAAATGACGAAATTCATATTCTTTTGGGCATATCTTCGCTGCACATACGGCGAGCGCTGTGTGGGCGACCTGCTCAACCAGCTACCCCTTTCACTCGAGCGGGAACTAGAGTCTCCGGAGGTCGTGGACTAGAGTGTGTATTTACGGGTGCTTTTTTTTTCTTTTCTTTTCCCCCTACCCTTCCAAATTCTTTGTCCGAGCATGCTCTCGCAGATTCCTGAATACCTACAGAATTGTCGACCTAGAGTCACTAATCCGTATAGCACCCCCGTACCTGGCCTACCGAACTATCGTCTCGTCGATTTATTTGGTTTGTACGTAAGTTTCAGCCTATACAGAGATCGGCTTGGCTGACAAACCACAGTTGAGCCAAACATTTTCGAAATTCCACACCCGAGGGTCGAAAACAAGCAGGAGGATGACGGACTTATCTATGTCGATCGGCTACGATATTTAGCAAAATCTGGACGAACCGGCGGAAAGCTCCTGCTTGATATCTTAGAAGGTGGCAGAGCGTCATTCAATCGCTGCATGTTGACCATTGCCTTGAACCGGGCATTGGCAGCGCACAAACCTGGTGAAAATTTGGAAGATGCAGGCAGTCCAACAACCCCTCTGGTTATATATCCGACGACGACACCTGGCTTTGTTCCCCGCGAACAGAGTGTAACGACTTACCGCAACCCACGTGCGCTATTAGACAGAGCCATTTGGAAAGGGTGTGATGTCGACGCGATACCCATTCCGAACGCCGTTAATATCGCAAGAGATCTCGAGCCGCATGTCTCCAAGCTGGAAGACATCTAGATGATGTGGTTGGACCTCGATATAGTGGATCGGGTGCTGAAATTCAGATCCAAGGAGAAGGAGCTCGGCCCGGAGGAGATCCGCGATTATGTCGATGACATGGTCTCCGACAGACGTCGCCAAGAGTTCCGGTTTATATTCCTGAAATATATTCAGAGTTGCCTCTTGCGTGGAGAATCCGTAGACTTTATGGACTTCTACATCATCCACTATATTTCCAGAACCGAGACCTGCAAGGAGGAATCCGAGAAATTGGCTAGGCTCTTGAAGAACACCTTATCTGACAACGACGACTAATATCCTGGCGAGCCTGACAAGATGACATGTCAGAACTGTATAATATTTATCCTTTGCTTGATTTGGGGGTGGTGTTGAGCGTGCAGAGTCACTGTAGGTGAAGCTAGCTCGAAATTTGAGATTCGAGATCCTAATTGGTTACTCTTTCCGGTCTATGATACATAAGTCATAGGACGAAAAGATAGTCGAAGTCAAAATTCAAACCAAAATTATAGCAAAAACAATTCTAGTCGTGGCGCTAAGTACCCATTGTCCGACTCGCCTGGCGGAAGGGCACGCTTGAATTTATTTGCTGACAGCATGAATCGAACATGCGTTTGCTCGGCCACAACGAGCTGTACTAACCACTATACTATGCCAGCTGATGTCCAAATTTTGTCGAGTCGGCAACTCATATGGTGATCCAGTCCGTAGAATCTTAGACTGGAGTCAACAACAAAAGTATCATTGAAAACATGCCAGAAGTATGGGTGTGATTGTAAAACCTACGCGTACAATGTAGAATACAGGGATTGAACGAAATCCAGCTGGAACCAGCCACAATACAGTACCTCGAGTGGGGCAGTGACAAGTGGCGCATACTCAAGAAGGGTAGGTACCTAGGTACAAAAGATAGTGTACCATGTCGATTACTCCATTCCAACTTCTACAACATCAATATCCACATTCACTCGCTATAGACACCGTCATATGGCCCCGGGGCTGCAGCAGAGTCACTTTTGGCCAACTTCAGATATTTAAAATGCCGCGCATAGATATCTATATCGCGAAGTAGTGCGTGTGAAAGTAGGAGATAAATTGACCAATAGGAGGTGGAGAAGAAGGGGCTTACAGGCTGGCGATTTTTTAGGGGGGCAACACTGGACTTTACCACTTACCTCTCCTCTCTTTTGCTCAATTGGCCATTACTTCGCTTTTCATTAATATGTTGCGTTCTATTGTGTATGATTAAAGGATTCCCTATATATTCGAGTTATTTCTCACAGTCCTGGAGGCTTACCTCCCAGGCTAGGGCCCGGATCCAGAGTACAGTCACCCGGGCCAATTCAATAGTTATCTCATCCTTCTACGTTAGGGTTGAAATATGACAAGGGCTTGAAGTCATGGGCTTGGAATAGTGTTCAAATTGCAAATAACCCTCTATGGAGACAAGGGGGCTCTGAAGGTCTAATTCTCCTATTCGGCCAGGCGGGCGGTCTTCAGTCGATATGTGCAAATAGCTTCGGACCTGCTTGCCTGACAGCCAGGATTCCTCTTCCTATCTTGCTCTCATAGATCTGTCTCGTGAAGATCAGGTAATATACGGGTAGATAGGAGGCTGTCACAATCCTAACTGCTGGTAGGTCCAGTGTTGGCTTATTGTTATTGTACGAGGAGAGCCCCTATATATATAGCAGAGATTGCCTAGCTAGTATATATTGAAGCAGTGCCGGTGAATACGTAAGTCTTAATCGCCAATGAAATGGTAAGAAAAACAGGTGACCGTTACTTAAGCTAGCAAATTTCTTCTTGGTGTTTTGCTAGACCTTATTACCACACATATCAATTTTTCTTCATTTTTTGTTAGCTATCGTAGCGGTTTTCTTATTTTTAACATTGCATTCTATTCTATCTGACCGTCTTATTACCTATCTATTTAAGTGGTCACTTCTAGCCTTGGATGCGTACAGCCCAGACTTACTTCCTAGACCAGGGCCCGGTTCCGTACTACAGTCACCCGGGCCAATTCAATATACGCGGGCCGTAGGCCCGTGCCCGAAACCTCTGGTCTCCGGGGATATTTCGTAGCGTTCCGTGAAAGAGGCCTTGTTCTGCTTCCCGATCAAATAATTATTTACATGATAAGAATATTCAATTCGCCAGTCCCAGTGTGACAAGAAATTATCCCCTTTATTCTTTAGGTATCTTGCATATTGCGATATATACAATATCTAACTACTAGAGGTTACCTAAGCCATTTCCTCCTAAAAACAGCAGTAGTCCGTGACTTTATCAATGAAACAGCGCTATCTGCATCGTCGACATCAATACCAAACCTCCCTCTTCCAAACAACGGCGGAACTTGAGAAGCGGAATCGCTTTCATAATCGTCGTCTCCTTCGGCACTTAGATCTTTCCACCACCCCAGACGGAACCTCCTCCCCTTTACCACGACGAGCGGCTTCCTCTTAATTATCCTTTGCTGCCCCTGCTCCTCGCCACCACTCGTAGCCCGACTTGACGCCCCGATAAGACGTGATCTCCCGAAGAACGCCATGCTACTGGCAATAGGATATGGATTCCTTGGTAGTACTCGCATATCTACGCACCAACAAGCAATTCCTCCGAGTAACACCATCGTGCTCAAGAACGCCTGGAGTACTATTTTGGACGTTTTGTTGACTTTTAGTCGCGAGACCGCCACCGTCATCGTCCCCCTAGCCACTCCATCGTTCGGAGTGGGTTGAGCGGTGTTCCCGCCGCCTATGTTAGAGCGCCACTGGAGGTCGATGACACGGACCATTAATTTCTGGTAAAGATCGTTCATGGCTGATATTAGCGTATCGACGTTCCCGCTCCCGATGAGGTTTTCGCGGCTAATGCCCCTCGGTCCGTTCACTATACGACTGAAAAATGAATCAAATTTGTCCGCGTCATCAGTCGGCCCAACCAATTCAAGATCCTGAAAAGCGAAAATGACCTCTGTCCAAAGCGAGGAGCTGCCTGATTCTGCGTCGATAAGATTTCTGGGGGTTGGTGAGTTTAGGTGTACGTCTGTGGTGAGATTGGGTGCAAACAACGAAAATAAATCGCCAGGATAAGTAGCATTTGCTTCGACTGATTGGAGACGTTGGGTGCAAATGAGAACGGTAATATTAGAGCGAGGTTGTGGGTCGAAGCCCTCATACGTGCCAAACATGGCACCAATGGACGGGCAACCTCTCGATGGGGCCTTGTTTGATTTCAAGGTAACTGAAAGATCTTGTATCTGACCAATCCATCCGCTGGTTGTATTATCATATATGTTGTGTGAGAGGCTAATAGTCTTAGCTTGGTCGCCTGATTCATATGGATCAATACAACCATCTGGGAGTGTAGCCGTGGCCCCGAATGTTCTTATTGGTGGGTCAGGACCATTTGTATATATAATATCCCTTGGCTCACTGACTGTGAAAATAGCTGACGCGGGTAACATAGAGCACTCGAGAAACGGTCGAACGGCAGGCACAGCAATATTGTACTGCGGAGTGCTTCCATTAAGAGTCTCTCTGAGCTGTGAAGTGATTGAGAGTTGAGGATTACCTATCCTTGGCAACACCACATTGCCCCAAATGAGTGTTGCTTTGTCAGGGAAACCATGCTCAACGTCGTTGAAGACAGTTATCGTGTTTTCACTGACACCGTTCCTCGGGTCTGAGAAGAGACCCTTCCCTGTGAAACTAGCATTCCAGGTTGATTGGACCTCAACGTTGACATCTCGCGAGACCTCAATGGCAGTGCTCAACCATAGACCAGAAATCGCAATTGTTAGTAAACTACCAACGGTCGACGCTATTAGGGATAGCGCGGCCCCGAGATGCATATGGTAGATCGCTTTATACAATGCCACTGGAGGAAGATCGCCAACAATAGTGAAGAATATGGTGCGTTCCGCTGTCGCCTCCCCAGCGGCTAAAGAACTGAATGGTGTCATGGTGGCAATAGCAAAGTCTAGCGCGTTGAAGAGAGTGGAAATGACGAGTACGGTGGCAGTAGAACCATACCGAATAGCATATGCAGCTATACTAGAATCGGATGAAATGGTCACGAAGCGTTCGTCGTTCTCGGAGAAGTGCCATAGAATCTCAAGAGCCGCAATTGCGGCCGTTGGTAATATCAGAGTCAACGCTATTGCGTGGCTATGACTGGAATACGGCATCCAGGGCCTTTTCTTCTTCGGCTTGGAGTCTGGTGGCTGCTTTGTATTCTTCCAACTCGTTGATTTCCACTTCCTCAAAAGCCAGCTAGGCGGCTTCGGCGATGTTTCTTGACGAGTCACTGCGACCGCCTCAATGCGAGGCATCCCAGCGCGATCCTGAACTGTAACAAAATCATAGTTGGCTAGGGCTTTGCGTATCTCGCTTAGCCGTATTGCACTAGACTCTCCAAGTATCTTGCCCATCGCCGGACTTCTGGACATGGTATAAGCGGCGGTAGCAAGGGTTGTTGGAGATTTTGGTGCTACTCCCTGCTTACCGTAGACGACAAGGACAATCACAAGGCAGTATATAACGGCCAATAACCCCACCATAGTCCATAATGCAGCCGCCCTGGTGTAAAGTTTTTGTTCCGTGTAGTCGACAGAGCCCGAAGTTGCAGTGTCATCTGGTAAGAAGAAATAGCGGCGCATTAGTTGGTGACTCAGACCAGCCAAGGTTTCTTCCGCTCTGCTCTGAAGTGACGATACATTGAGCAATGGGTCGAATGCATTTGATGTGATGTTTCTGGAACCTGCCAACAACCCGAGAAGATCCAGACAGCCGTTATACATGAAAGTGATAGTGTTGTAGCTGCTGATTGTACTTTTATTGGATGCGCTGATGAAGACAGCGTCTAGAACTTCTAGGTTTGTGAGGTCGTCGATCTGGCTCTGTACTCTGTCTGTGATTTGCAATGAGTCGATTTTACTTGTGTCAAATGCTGGCCCATGCGCAACGCCTTGATTTATCGAGTATTCCACGCCGCAAGAAACGGCGGCAATTTGGCGAACGCTGACGCCAAATTTAGCCGGCCAGGTTTCTTGTTCTGAAGCAAGTGTCAAGTCGCTTTCAATCGCGACGATTGCCAATCGATACTCATTGGTAGTGACGCGTAAATCGTCAAAGTTGACAGCAGCATAACCTTGACCTTTACAACCAACCCAACCCGACTCGAAGTATCTAGCTGTCGAAGTGCAAAACGCAGCGTTCTCGGGACTGCACGCCGCCACTTGAATTCTGCCGATATCGCAAGAGGGCGTATTCAAGGTCAAGTTGAATGATGCCGCAGGGTCGTCTTGAGACCAGTCGGCAGTAGCAATCTCGCAAGTGACGTTGACTTGGAAGACATCAACCTGTGCGGAGGCTTCACCTGCGCCCCGAGGAAGTTCAGAGTTGATTGTATAATTAGTAAAGGCTGTGGAAAGCTCCAACGGGGGCGCCACATCGCGATACTGCTCCCGGAGATTCAAAGAGTCCCAAACCGGATCGCTTGTCACGATGTAATGATTTCCCGGCCTCGTAGAGTTCAAATATTTCGTAGCATCAAACTTCGTCAGCAGCCGTACACGTATATTCTGAGACGAAGAACTGTCACCGAGCACAAATAGCGTGGTGGATATGACCATAACCAGTTTGAGCAGACTAAAAACGAGGATTGTAGTCGCCACAGCTAGATGTCTGTTCTTCAGTGCCGCAACGAAGCTCGTGATTTGGAGAGGCCATATGTAATCGAGAAGCACCGTCTTCGCGGCGTCTTGCGGGCCGTGGTGTAGCTCGTGCCACGGTTGGTTTACCATGGTACAATAATTGACCTGTCTCCATAAGCTCAATGCCACCGTGAATATCGCAGTCGGTCCATAAGTCCAAGCATAGTGGTTCGTAGTTAAAGTCAGCGGTATACCATCGTAACGATTTACAAGATACCACATGAGAATGAGTCCGACTAAAAAAACTGTGAAAAGAGCCGTGAATGCAAATAGTACTGACTTTCGAAGCCATGGCGGGCGCCAGTACGCTGATGTTGCCTGGTCAATCATCTTGCAAGCTTGGCCTTGTAAGTCAGGTAGAAGAGGATAACGGCTTGATCGAGGATCCAAGATAGCTCAGTCAGGTGGCTCGTGCCGCCAAAATTCGACTCTAAAATCTAATCGTAATAAAAAAAAGGAAAACAAGAAAAGGCTTTCGGAAGTATCTAGTAGGGGGGTGTGTGTTAAAACTTCCTTGTGAATTAACATTGCTGTTATTGCATGAACGGTCCCAAAATGGCTCCGTTTGCTTGGGCTATAAATTGAAGTTTCAGTACCCAGGAGTGTTTTATCAAATATCAGTTGAAGTGAAAGGCCGTAACGGCACTGGCTGGGCTATTTTCAGCCGAGCATGCCCTGCGGATGAAACGGGGGCCGCCAAGCACAGCCAAGGCATAGGCATAGGTATAAGCATAAGCCCACCACGAACATCCGTCGCTGTGCGAAACCCTGGATTCTCTAAAGAGGAAAATGCGGTCTTATGACAGTGTGTACACGACCCTACTCACTTATAGCCTATAGTTAAGAAATCCAACAACACTCTGGAGTCTTTGCCATCACTCTTCTTGAACTTGTAGCAATTAGGTAGGTAATTACCTGTAAAATCTGATACCGCTTGGGGGCCGAGGTGGGGGTATCAAAGGTTGGCAACATGGCCCTGGCCGGGTTGGGGGCGTAAGAATTTAAAAGACTCTTGATAACCTGCATATGCGGCAATGACAAGATTTTTTGAAGCCACATTATTCTAGGCGTAATTCAACCTGCCGCGTGGCGCTTAGCCGCGGCCGCATTCCCTCCGGCCATGAGGAAGAACTGACCACTGGCGGGGCAGTCTACGCTCCCAGTCAATGAATATATCACGGCGTTGATGAGGCGCTGAGTTGCTAAACAATGCGACGTACTGAGACAGTCCAGATGAAAGATCTTATTATAGAAATAGGAGGGGCTAGATGGCTCAACATTCTTCAAGGCTGTAATTAAATTTCCTGCCCAGTCTACAATAGTTAAGTAATTCTTATATAAATCTATGTATATTACCTGCATAAACTCTATATAAAATAATACTTCTTGTAACTATTGTTCACCTTTTAACAATGTTTATTTTAAAAATGTAGCTAGCCAAGACGAGGATGATGGTGAGTTGCTACACGACTGACTAATTTTAAGAATCTCGGATTTAGGTATTCTTATCAGGCGATGGAGTCTGGCAGGGTAGCTGTGCAAGTCCAGACTGGAGTCAGTTTCTGTTTAGTTCCGTACAGCGGCCTATTGTCTACTATCGATTATTTGACATCATGAGACTTTCTGTCTCTTATATCATAAGAGACTCGAGATGTACTCCCTCCCGCCCGCAGAACGTATACGTAATATCCAGCCTGGCCGCAGACTGTTCACCCACGACTTGTACCCAAGACATAGCCTCGATCCTCTGCCACATAGCAATTTGTTCCATGCTCCGTGTCATTTCCCCCTTCTCAGACCCACCCTCTTCAATCTCGATTACCCGCTCAACCACCCTAGCAGCAGAGATGCTATCCCAAACCGCCTCGCGTATCGGTTGCCGTCGCAATATACTCAAGGCCTCACGTCGGACCACGGGATGCCGGCATTTGACCCCGATTATGTAGAGCACGGGGACAATTCCGATCTCCGGCGTAAAAGTCGGCTTCAACGACCCCGAATACCGCTCATGCGCCGCCGCTACGTCGCCCGCTAAGGCCACGCACTGCTGGAACTGTGGCAGGAAGTTGTCATACACCATTTCCCTGCCAGGTCCGTAACTACTGAGTAAAGTCCATGTGATAGTATGTTGTAGGCGTAGCAGTGATATGCGCCTGTAAGTTTCAGAATCCGTCTCATAGGAGCTGCCTTGTTGCAGCATGTTTCCGAAGAGACTCGACCACGTTTCCAATTGCTCGAGAACGATATCCTTAATTGACGAAGGTAATGGCGGCATCTTACCCGCCGGGGACAATTGCTGCTCCGTGTAGCGCAGTCTCATTACTTGAGCGACGAGGATCTGGAGGTGGTCGGCGGCTTGGTCAAGGGACCGAAAGGCACCGTCGGGGGGTAGAAGCTGGGACATAAGTGTCTCTTGGATAGCGGCGGGAGTCCAGTCGGCTAGAAACGTTACAGCCTGCATGTCGAGACGGCGGATTTGTCTTGCGACCTGGCAGATAAGCGTGCGAACTCCTGAGGGTTTGGCATCGTCATATGCATTGCTGTTGTTCAGTACAGCCTTGTCGATGTTGCGTGAGAGCTCTACGCCTCCGCGTAGGTGCTTTATTGCTTGTACGTAGTTGCCCGCCAGATTATCAAAGCAGGTGAAGAGATAGCAGACCAAAAGGGTGATGGCTGTTATTTCGGTATTGTCACCAATTTTCTGGTTCAGAAGAAGTTGGATGGCTCGATTATAGTGAAGCAAGGCAGCCTTATCCGGTAGCCTGTCTTTCAAGGGTTGCAGTTGGTGCGCACGGTTGCTAGGATCGCGATCCAGGTAGTTTCGGTAGATCAAGGCCAAAGCAATGGCGGCATGTCGCACTGATGGCACTGTTTGAGAGAAGAACATGAGAGTCTTCCGCCATGATTCGCAGGGGTTGTATTCATTTAGATGCTTGATCGAAATATACTCGAAAAAACACATTGCCTCTGTCTGGGCTGACCCAGTCACTGGTAAGATCATAAACGGTCTGAGATTCGGCGTAATGCGGCTATGGTATTTTGCATGCCATTGTTTTGGCTGATACGCACTGATCGGGGTGCAAGGGTGGTAACCGTTGCAGCTCTCTACTCTGTTAGCCTTCTCGTTGTGATAACGACTCGAATCAATCTCGGTCTTGAAAGCGAGGGGCATTTCACTATAGCCGTCACATGTGCGACCTGTGGACTGGCATTTCAAGCATGAAGGCCGGGACAGATCGCATTTTATCCGTCTTATTCTGAGAGGTGCACCGAGGTTGAGTGTCAGTTTTTAAGTATTTGAACACAATTGATCGCAATGGGCAATACACGGAGTCAAAACTCACTTGCAAGTCTTACAGCCTAGTCTTGACTTGGGAGCGAATTTGCGAGGCTTTCTTCTCCAAGCTTGATTGGCCGTCTTGGTGTTCTCGTTCTTAATCTCGTCCATGACGTTGATGTCAGCTGGCCAAGATTTGTAATAGGCGCCGTTGCAAGCAGAAGACAACCCCAGGGCCGCTAATACGACCCATAAGCCGCCAGTTGCATGCAGCAATAACTTCCAAATGCAAATTATATCAGGTACTGATTGAATTTCAAGAGGATCGTCTATTCGTCTGTTCGTATGCCTGCGGGGAAGTTATCTCCCATATCCTTTGCGATAGATATTTCCATGAGAAAAGACAAACAGTACAAAAAAAAAAGGATCTTGAGAAAGATAAATCCTGATATAGACTAGTGGTGCGTATTATAACAGATATTGATTGGCTAGTTCGTACAAGTGGGGCGCCAAGAAAGGAGAGTTCCTAATTATAGTAACAGTTAAACCTTTAGAAATCATCTCCCACATCCTTTGCAATCGACGCTTTAATAAGAAAAGATGAACAGGAGAAGAAATATAGAGACTACTGCGTATTATAACCAAGAATAGATTAGCTAGTTCGTACAAGCGGGACGCCAAGAAAAGAAAGTTCCTACCTACCTAGTGAGGAGGGAGCTAATAGTAAACCTGGTCGTGTTAAAATACATATTGATTAGCTCGTTCGTACAAGCGGAGCATGAGGAACTGAGCAATTGAAACCGGCAAACTTGATTGACAAGTCTCTTGGGAAAGTCAACTGGTATAAGTAGTTCCCCAATAATGCAATTGTGCCGGCTGCAATGATGAATGTCGCCAATTTTTGCAAGCAACACAAAAGAAAGCTTAATGAGAAAACTTCTGGGGATAACGATGAAACGACTTGTGAATGCGCTCATTCTTTTCACAGGCTTGGGATGCAAAGCCGATAGTTGGCACGATCCGGGCATGGTCTATGGATTTGACAATGTGAGTCTTGGACTTTGCCGAACCATGTCCTCTAAGACTTTCAAGCTTTCTGACTAGCCATCTAGATTAAACCATCAGCCAACCTCACGTGGACACCATGTTTCGATGACTTTACATGCTCTAAACTGGAAGTTCCTTTGGATTATTCAAACAGAACTCTTGGCACGACGTCAATCGCCTTCATAAAACTGGCTGGCAAGAATGCCACCGTCGCGTCTCCAAGCATTGTAGTCATCCCCGGTAAGATCTCGATCAGATCACTCATACAAAGTTACCTAAAATCCATGTGAATGGGACTGACACTTCGTTAGGCGGTCCGGGTGGTTCTGGCGTCGATCTCCTCCTTGGATACCGGACCATTGCAGGGCAAATATTCGGAGAGCAGTACAACATCGTCTCCTTTGACCCTCGCGGTGTGAACAACAGCGGTTTGAGCCTCGACTGCTTCTCGGGGAACGCAGAAGCAAGACTGGCCTTCAATCGACTGCACAGGACAGGCGTTACCAACATCTCATCAACGTCGCTTGAGGAACAGTACTATTCAAGCTCTATCTACGGGGAGTGGTGCAACGATGCTGTCGAGAACGGGTCACCTCATGGATATTATGTGACTACACCGGCGGTCGCCCATGATTTGGTCACATTTATAGAAGCCGAGGCCGAGGTGGCCGGTCAGTCACCATCAGACGCCAAATTGTGGTCTTATGGCGTTAGTTACGGCACTGTCATTGGCACCACTTTTGCTTCTATGTTTCCCGACCGAGTTGGAAGGATGATACTCGATGGTGTTTTGAACGCAGAGCAATATTATGACAATGACTGGAGGGAGAACATCGATCAAATGGACGAGACCATAGAGAAATTCTCGAGCTTCTGCCATTCCGCAGGTCCTGAAATGTGTTCCTTCTGGGGACCCACGCCAGCTGACATCATGGCCAGAATGGACGGCATCATCCATCAGCTTCAGAACCATCCGGTCCCGGTTAGCGGAGCCCAAAGTCGAGACCTGCCGACACTGGTCACTTATTCAGACCTGAAGGCCCTTTTCGTCAACACTGTCTACACCCCACTGGCGTCTTTCCCAGTCATGGCCAATATCCTACACCAGATTGAGCGTGGGGACGTGTCTGCTCTTGCCGGCATGTTTCACGGGTCAGATATTGCATCCGACGCCGGTCACATTATCATGTGCGCCGATTCTTATCGGAGAAACAGGCTTACTACCATTGAAGAATTCAAGAGTTACGTCGAGTACACGGTTTCCAAGAGCAAGTATATCGGTGATATCTTCCCCATTTTCGTGGAAACTATCTTGTGTAGATCATTCCGACCCCAACTGCCTGATAGCATGGTGGTTCAGGGTAGGCAACCCTCTTTGTCTCTCTCTCTCTCTCTCTCTCTCTCCGCATTCTCGAAACCCCATCTTCGGAAAAGGTAAATGAACATCTGCATTGGACGCAAAATCTAACCAGTTTCTTTCTTATGCAGACCCAATAGGTCTAGACAGGCCTACGTCCTTCCCGATCCTATTTGCGAGTAATACCATCGACCCTCTAACGCCCTTAAAATCGTATGTTTCAGCCAAACTGTCTCGCCATCTGGTATGTTGCTAATTGACTTTACCTCTTCGCAGAGCGCGCAAGATGTCTTCTCGATTTCCCGGATCGGTACTTCTATTGCAAGAAGCCGTTGGTGTAAGTTGTTATCGAATCTCAATCACACCAACCATATCAAACAAGAGTCTAAGCTTACTCGTGAGTTATTTCTCTCGAATACAGCATACAGTCATCGACCAGGGGGCGTCAAACTGTTACTTTGGACATGTTCAGGCATACCTTCAAGGCATAGTTCCACCGTCCAACATTACATGCCCGCAGCAGTACATACCTTTCATTGACGGCCCTATGGGAGGAGGGGCTCGGTAAGATCTAGGATGGAATTGGCTAGTAGTTACGGGTCGGTGGCTTGTTTGGTGGCACACACACTGTACTTAAGGTGCAATTCTGTGGCCTAGATTCCTTCCATCTTTTCTTTTCTTCTTTATCTGTAAATTTTTGTACAATATAGCACATATTTCTGGAGCTTTGTTTTCGTTAGTGTGTGGGTTCAACACGCTCCTTCTTTCCTTTCCCAAGTGGTGAAGGAGTGTTATTATTAATAGGGGGTGTTAATGGTAAGGCTGATCCTTTAACTGTATCGGGAGCCCCTTACTTAACCAACACTTTAATAGTAATTATTATCTTTTTAAAGATTAATCTTAATTTAATTAAAATAAGCCACTTACACTGCTTACACTGCTTACTAGTTGTCGGATACATTCCGTTTCACAACCCCCTTTTTCCCATGCAAAGACAACGGGATACTTCTTGGAAATCGTGCCGGGCACGCAGATGAACAATATGAACCCCTTATATTCGCATATAGTTCGCTATCAGCGATCTCGGGCTGGAAATTGATCAACTATTCAAAATTCACGTTTATTAGTTTATGTCAAGATCATTTCTTACTTGGATACATCAGAGCAGTCGAGCAATTTAATTTTCGGCCCCCATCTTCTAAAGGCGCCGTACCTTCTTGATGGATGACAATAGAGCCATGGTAATATGAGGGAAGCTCCTTAATAGTAGAGTTCAACGTCCTAACAAGCGCTTAAACCTAATATAGCTGCCCATTCCGAAAGTAATCCCATGTTCGTGTCCCCTCCTCGCCCTGCGTCCTCGATCTTAGTACTATAGGTCCCGCAAATGTCTAAATGATCTTGCACCTTACAAAAGTTGGCTAGAAGAAATCGGGGACGACTTTGATGTGCTCGGGGTGAGGGGCATCGTCATCTTACTCAAGTTAGTTAGACATACTACGTCCCTAGGCTTAGGAGAATATTGTATTTCACCTTTGGGAGGCGCATTCGCTACCACCGAACCCATGACTAAAGCGAGGACGGCGATAAAAGCATGACATAGTTTCATCTTGAAGGTGATTAAGAAACGAGATAGAATGTAAAATGGGAGGTGATGATGTTGGAGGGAATAGATCCGAGTGATGAAGATGAGCTGAGGTGTCACGGTTCCGACAGTGGGTATATATAAATGACTGCAGACCCTAAAGCACCTAACCGTTCTCATGATCTACTTTTGGAGTAGTGTACCGGTATGATGATGCAGTTCTATTCCCTTACATGGAGCTAGGGCTGATTGATGCTCTACATTTGGATAATCCTGAGTACCTTATCACTTGCGGTTTCGGGATGTGAGATGGGGATGTGAAATATACAGAGCTGTTACGCAGCAGTCCAGGAGAACCTTCTCTAATGAGGGGCTGCTGCTGCTGCTGGCAATACACGATACACATTTCCCGTACAACATGATGTCACCATACTAGTGACATATCGCAAAATACACCTACAATGAATGTTAACATGCTTGTATGTGCGGGGGATCTCGGAGAAATCCGCCCGTGTCGTTACACTTGGTCCCTTGTCATGTGGTTTGTTGGCTGTGGCGGAGGTTACATGTTGTTGCATTTCCCGAGAGGGAGAACTGCGCCTATAGATTCGATTGGATAATGTATCAAAAAGACCGAACCCCAAGCACCAAATTCCCGTCTGCGTGACCAGCTATGCCCAGCAGCTGGTCCTTGTCTACATGAATGATGCGTCCAGACCAAAGAGTGGGCCAAAGAAGCTAGTTGTCACTGCCGCAATGCAGGAGACTAGCGATGTCAGGGAACGAAGCCGCCCTTACGTCGAAATTGATCATAACCGCATAATTACCACAAGCCGTGGGCCATGGGACTAGGAGAATCCGAGGATTAGGGGGCATGTGATGTTTAAAGTCATACAACGGAATCATACAAAAGAAATAAAGCGGTATCCCACGAGTGAGAGTAGACAACCTATCACTCTGAGAGAATACTGTGTTCTTGAACTTCGTTTATAAGAGAAGGCATATCCTATAGATTTGCTATGTATGAGTTTGAGCGCATACCCGAAGCTGGCAGGCTGGTGGATGACGTCGAGTCCGAGTCCCTGGATGAGAATTTCAGCACATACGAGAAGAAGACGAAAAATGGGAAGTGGCAGAAGGGTATCCTCAGCTGCGGATGCGTCTATGTCACGATACTTCACGTCGTAATCTTGATACTCGCCTGCGTGCTACTGAAACACAGTTTCCTTGACAGAAACCACTCCCCAGTTCGGCTAGAAATCTCCTGGTGTAAGTCCACCAGGTACCTAATCTAGGCCTCTACTTTAATACACAGCTAATGAGTTCCTAGCCCCTGTCCAGGACTTCGTCGAATACCAAGAGAGCAGCGAGCACGCCACAGATCCCGGCCATTCCAGCGTATATTCCGGCTATCCCTCCGAGGAGCAGGAGGATGCTTGGGATCGCTTGATCACGCGTGCGTAACTCACAAGACACTGGCCTCGAATATCAGTTGACGACGAACTGACTACGTCGTAGCTTCCTATCTCAATATCAGTCAAGATGAGCTGACGAGGGCTGGGGAGTCGTTCGATAATGTCATCGAGCTCACAGGCGGCGGGTATATCGTCTCTCTAGCCGTATATCATGAGCTTCATTGTTTGGTAAGCGTTCTCTTATAGCTAGTTCCATTGCGAGCATCACCTGTTTGCTAGCGGTACCTATGGTATATTAGCGTTTTGTTAATTCCAACTGGAACGGGATGAAGGAAATAAGAGAGATGAAAGGGATGACTAACATCGCGACAGAGGAACCTCCGACTCTATGTTTTTCGAGACCGATACTATCCGAACGTCACGGAGTCGCAACATAATTTTCTGAAGTGGCATCTCGGTTCGTATCCCGTGCCCCCATGCCTTGTCTGTCTCATTTCCCTTAACTTGTTCAGTTGTTTCCCAGTAATATGTTTACCCTGAATGCGCTATTCGACACTCAACGCGCTAATTTATGATAGATCATTGTCTAGAGGTGCTACGCATGAGCGTCATGTGCCACGGCAACACAGTCATTAATTCATACAAATGGGACACGGAGACGATCGATAAACCTCAGACTAAATCCAATTCTCGTTCCGTTTGTGTGAAATGGAGCTCTATCGAGGACTGGAGTTATTCTAGGAAAGTCTCCTACAACCCACCCGTGCAGTGGCCGTCGCAGAACCAAGCTTCCCACTAGCGAAGTCACGCAGTCGGATGGGGGACGCGCCTCGGTTGATAACACTGAACTTCTAAGTCACCATGAGCATATAAAGGAGGGATTGGGCAGATTATTAGCTACTTACTTAGATATACATATCTAGCTTCACCCTCTTTTACTTGCAACGAGTTTCGTTGCGCTATATGTCTAATACGAGATACTTCGGTGATTAAAAAATACGTGTATTAGTTAAGGGCTAGCCTACGAATGTGATTCAGACCCCTCGCGCAACAACGGTAGCCTTTACCTACCTCTAGACTTGACCTCCAACTGGATCCTGACAATACGATCAAGAACTCCCTATTAATTATATTAAGGGCTGCTAAGTGTAAGTATATAGCAAGACTCTTCCGTCTGCTGGACCACTCTATCCACACCAGTATGCAACAATAGCTCAAGGCGGGGATGGGTGGAAATGGAAAACGGCTACAATTGTATTAAAAGTCATTAGCTTATAAATGATACGTCGGCTATTTATCAGTGTAGACCACAAAGAATCGGGCTATGTTGTGAGCTTCACAGTTGCCGCCTAATAGAACTATGTCACGGAACGCTACGGAATAACCCCCGGAAACCGGGGGTATCGCGCACGGGCCTGCGGCCCGCACATATATACTAGCCGGGCAGTCTCTGCCACATAGATAGGGGCTTTCCTCTTTGTGCAATAACAATAAGTCAACACTGGATCAACCAGCAGGCAGGACTGTGACAAACTAACATACTTTTTAGACCCGGCCTTGTTTCCAATTAGATATGCATATAACAAGCACTCTTACAAGCCAAACTTCGCAACCACTGTTCAAGTAAGGTTTAAAGTTTCAATTGAAACTCTGTTGCAAATGTCCATTGTTGAGGATCTGTTGCATAGGCTTCGCTTCAACAGGTCAGTTGTGAAAGGTTTGTTGAAAATCTACAAAAGGCCTTCTAGTATTGATGAGCCTGTCCATTCTATTCATACGAATCTAATTATATAACAAACGATTCTAAGATTCTTTAGTTGTACAGTATAGCGTTGAAAGTTCAAATGGTAGGTGGCTAAATCAGGAATGAAGGTTTAAAGAGGGTGCGAGTCAGTCTCAGCTTGGGGACCCTTAGATAGTGTTATCCGTAAGTGTACTTAAAGTCCTAGTAGGTGAACTGTTTGGTAGCTAAGCCTTTAAAAGTGGTTTCATGCTATAAGTAGAAACTACTAACCTAGGTATCATGTAAGCGAAAGTGCCACGACTAGCTTCCCTTCCTTACACGATGCCGGCCTAATTACGGATCGACATTGTGGATTGTATAGTGGGATCAGGGGCTGGGGGGCCCGGCACTGCGGCGCAATGGTCCACCATAACTCGTCATCCGCGAATCACTGTCCGCGTTGTCACCATGTGCAAGGGTTCGTTGAACGTCACGATGCCCTGATTCAGCAGGAGCAACAAAAAAGTCGGGGTACGGTCGTAGGGTAGCGCCCGATGAAACGTCGCCGGTCTTTCTTAAGAACATGGATCGTAAGTG
Organism: Xylaria longipes; assembly: GCA_025201785.1. Lineage (NCBI taxonomy): Eukaryota > Fungi > Ascomycota > Sordariomycetes > Xylariales > Xylariaceae > Xylaria > Xylaria longipes. Next base: position 353,787 of record MU619695.1, read on the forward strand.
CACATGGCATAAAAGCAAAGGAAGCCTCCGAAGCCGCGATATATTTTTATTCTAATGCGAGCGTTGTTGGGAGGCAATGTGATATTCTACTTGAGAACACAACGTCGTTCCTGTAATCTAATTTCACCGGCATTCGATGTCGATGAGCCAAGCCCATGGACTCCGTGATTAAACAGTGGCTCAGCATGTCTGGTCTCGCGCGTTTAGCTTGCACTTTCGCGGCAGCGACTTCGCTATGCCAGGCACAAGACCTGGACCTCACGCAGTTCGTGTTGCCCAACGTAAGTCTCTCGTGCAACCAGAAGTAACTACCAAAACATCCCGATGCTAACACCGAGTACCTAGATGGGCGACTCGAACGGCGGAAACACGTTCCCGGGAGTCAGCCTTCCTTTCGGCGTAGTGAAGCTCGGGCCAGACCTGTACACGGGCTCCGACAGCTACTCGGGGTACCAGTCGACGGGGAAGTTCATCGGATTCAGTCTGCTTCACGAGAGCGGGACCGGCGGCGCGCCCAAGTACGGCGTCGTGGCCCAGATGCCCGTGCCTGGGACGATAGACAACCCACTGGCCGATCTGAGCGTCAACCGGAGCAAGGCCGACGAGCCGAGGCTCGGGTATTACAAGTCGAACCTGTTTAACGGGATCACAGTCGAGATGAGCGCGACGAACCACGCCGGCATGTTCAAGTACGAGTTTCCTGAGAATGGTGGCGCTTCTAATATTGTTGTGGATGTGTCGCACGTGCTTTCTTCGTATCGCGGTCAAGGTCTAGGACAGAACTATCTCGGCGGCAACATCAGTGTCGCGACTACGAATGACGGCAGTATCCGCTATGAGGGGGCTGGATCTTATGATAATGTGCGTCCCGATAATCGTGATATGGAAGAAGCTTGTGGGCGGAGCATAGGTACTGACATTAGAAAAGGGATGGAACCGCGCCCCAAAATGGACAGTCTATTTTTGCGGCTATTTCGACCAGCCCGCGACCTTCAAGACGTTCTTAGGAAAGGACGCAACAGGCACGACCATAGTCGATTACGACAATTCCTCAAGCCAGAATTCATCAGCGCGGCTAGGAGCTGTCTTCACATTCAACTCGACGAGCGTCACCTCGAGGGTGGGCGTGTCTTTCATCTCACCCCAACAGGCTTGCAGCAACGTGGACACAGAGATACCTGATGGCACGACGTTAGATACCCTAGAGAATAACGTTAGGACTGCATGGAACGACGGGGTGCTGTCAAAGATAACCACGACGGACACGTCTAACACGACAAAGCTTCAACTGCTGTACTCATCACTATACCACTTCCTGCTAATTCCGACGAACAAGACGGGGGAGAACCCACTGTGGTCGTCCAAGGAGCCGTACTACGACGACATCTTCACCTTCTGGGACCTCGTAAGCACCCTCTTCCCAGCATCCATCCATACTCTCTTCTCACCAGAATCGCAGTTCCGCTCCGGCACGCCCCTGCTGCACGTCCTGCAGCCGACGGCGTACGAGGAGTTTGTGCGCTCGCTGATCGACATCTGGCGGTTCGAGGGGTTCATGCCGGACGCGCGGTCAAGCTTTGCGAACGGCGCGACGCAAGGTGGTTCGAACGCAGACAACGTGCTGGCGGACGCGTACGTCAAGGGCGTCCGGGGCGCCGTGGACTGGGACGACGGGTTCGCTGCCATGGTCACCGACGCCGAGGTCGTGCCTCCGAATAACAACGATCCCCGCGACACATCGTCGTCCACTAAGGAGGGCCGCGGCGCCCTGCCCGATTGGATCGAGAAGGGATACATCACGACCAAGTACGGGCGGTCCGTGAGCCGTGCTATCGAATAGTGAGTCTCTCATGTCTACTTCCCCGTAGACTGTTGTCCTTCCTCGCCTCTCATTCAACACGGGGTAAAGCAGACGCACTAATCCCACCCCAGCGCCGCCAACGACTTCGCCCTATACCAAGTCGCCAAGGGTCTGAACAACGACACCGCAGCGGAAGAGTACCTCAACCGCTCCCGAAACTGGCGTAATCAATGGAACGCAAATCTGACCGCCCTGAACTTCACCGGCTTCCTGGGTCCGCGGTCCGAGTCGGGTACGTGGCTATCTCAAGACCCGCTGAGCTGCGGCGGCTGCTACTGGGGAGACGACTACTACGAAGGACTACCGATGGAGTACTCCTTCAACGCGCACCACGACATGTCCCACCTTATCACACTATCAGGCGGCCGTGACGCCTTCGTAGCGCGGCTCGAGGCCATGTTCCAGCCCGGCCTATCCTCGGGAAACGCAGCTTTCGGGCACACGCTATTCAACCCGGGCAACGAGCCCTCCTTCGCGACGCCGTACCTGTTCAACTTCGTGGGGCGGCAGGACTTGTCCGTGAAGCACTCCCGGTTCGTCGCGAACGCGTACTACACGCCCGCGGAGGGCGGGCTCCCCGGGAATTCCGACGCGGGCGCCATGGAGAGTTGGATACTGTGGAACATGATAGGCCTGTACCCCCTGACGGGGCAGACGACGTTCCTGGTCGCGTCGCCCTGGTTCGCGGACCTGACCATCGATTTGGGCGCAGGCAAAAAGCTCGTCATCACGGCCGAGAATAGCGGCGAGGAGTCGTACTATGTGCAGTCCCTCAAAGTGAATGGCCAGAGCTGGGATAAGGCCTGGGTCTCGTGGGATGATGTCTTTGCGAATGGCGGCACGTTGGACTTTGTCCTTGGCCCCGAGCCCGCGGATTGGGCGACTGGTGAGGACCCGCCGAGCCCGGCCAGCTAGAACGAGTGAAAAATCTTGTATGAGAACATGTTTGTTTTTGAAACTAGATAAGTGGATGTGAGGTAGATAGATAGATGGTAGTATATAACGAACATATACGTACTTTCCATCATGCGGTGACTGGAGGTTCATATGTTGCTAACTGTATGGGAGGATGTCATTGAGTCATGCGTTCAGGCGACTAGACGTTCGACGTTCAAATTGACTTGGAAGCAAAAATGACAGAAAACGTCGGTTGAATCATCAAGATGCGTGACAAAACCAAAAAGCAAGTTGCGACAGCGATTAATTTCACGTCCCACTAAACAAACCCTTCGCTATGCCCTGTGTAACGTGTACGAAACTGGCCGTATGCGAAAAAGCCCAAACAGTACCGGGGGTATCTAATATGAGTTACAAGAAACTAAAATCACATCTCCAAAAAACAATTTATAAATGCTCGTGGCCCCAAACATTGCGGAACTCGTCTTCTTGTCCCGTCGCATAAACGGGACTTGGTCCGTCTTCATTAGAAGTCTCATCCGTCAGCTCATCTTCCTCTGCCTCTTCCTCTAATATCTGAGGGTCGCTTGTGGTGAGTACCGGGGCGCCGAGAGGTCCTTTGCTCTGCGACTCTTTGGTAGCCAGTACTGTGGGTTCTGGGGGAGACGCAGCTTGCGGCCTTGACTGCTTCCGTTTGCCTTTCTTGTCTTGGGCCTCGGTGGGCTTAGTACTTGCCGTTTCCAAAGTCGGAGGCTTGTTGGATATGCTAATTGACGACGATGATCGTGATGCATTCCATGCTCCAGTAGATGATTGATACACCCGTGGACCCGGAGATATCCATAGATCTCTAGACGGCACGTTGGCCGTGATCACGGGATACTGACATACTGTAAGCAGGTAATCAACTAGACTGTGGGTTTAGACCGGGACTTACGTTCCAATCACCGAACTCTAATTCCCTAGCTTTCCCGTAAAGGCTCTCGTCATCAGGGTCTAACATGGTTTCGAGAACGGAACCGTCACTATATTTTACGGGTGCATTACTACCACTCGGTCCTCCGTTCGAACTCAGAAGGGGTGTATTTGCGCTCATCTCGCCTCGAACCTCGCCTGGCTTTGGAATCCAATACTTGGCTTCTCCCCCTCGCTTGTACCTCATGCCATCTTTCAGTCGAGCGAACCGAGAATTCGAATCCTCATGGGCAATGATCTTTCCACTGGAATCGAATATCCGATAGCTGTATTTGTCACCTCTAAACGTTTCTTTCGAATCCTCAATGAGATCAACAACGCCGAATGCGTCTCTCATGGCGAATTTCACGGGCATTCTCGCCGAAGAGACGGTATTGTCGGCGTAGTCGTGCCATGAGAAGGCATACCAATGTGCTAGGGCAAAGGCGGGCATTTCAATACAAATCAAAGCATCTTGAATGGCGGCTGCCAGGTTATCCGGGGTATACTCTGGGACATCATCTGGGATGGCTCCGAGCCATACCAATATGGAGAGCAGGAAGCCTTGCCAGTAGGAAGCGAAAATGATAAGCTTAATGCACAGGAATTTGGGCACTGGGCGGAATGGAAGCAGGTCGTCGTGCATGCAGACCCAAAACAAGCCAAGCGAGTAGAGGCTGACTGTAACGCTAATGTTGTAGATGATGCCACTCCACAGATAGCCAGACGACAGGCCGATATACCCTTCCTTGTAGATGCCGGTGGCCTTCATGACAACGGCGGCAACAGCTAGGATAGGCTTGAGCCAGGCATATTGGAGAATGCCTCGCTTTATGGCTAGAAATGTATAGGGATCGGAAATATCGACTTTGGGCAGTACGTGGTTGAGGGGCCACAGATGGTGGACAGGGGCGCGGCCGTGGGTCATGATGATGAGGGCTCGTTCGCCGTCGAGATAGTTGATGAGAAGCTGGAAGAAGGTGTAGATGGTGAAAGCCTACAAATGGGCACAGACATGCCAGTTAGGTCCTTACTCCGAGAGGAACATGGGGTACATGGCGGGCAGGGTGGACGAACCTCGTAGATGTCTCTGATGGGGTCGAGGAAGGCAGCAGCCTTGAGCGACACCATGCTCACCCAGGAGCTGATGGAGTAGATGGGAACCCTAGAGCAGTGTCAAAGAGCCATCTTCACACGCGACCGAGCTGGAAAACCCTTACATGAGCAGGACACGAACGACATATCGCTGGAGGAGTGGTTTGCGATAGTTCTTCCTGTACTAGTGTAAACGCAGAGTCGGGGTGGGCAGGTTGGGTCAGGCGACGGACAGTTGGAACCATATCGAGCTGTTGGGGATCGAATCAGCACGTTTTCTTACAACAGCGCAAGCAATGGGGCGATGCAGAGCTTACACAATGGACAGGAAAGTGGCGGCCAGAGAAAACACACCGGCCACGATGGTGGTCGCGGTGGTGAACTTCTCGCCGGTACCGCCAGCCATGTTGCCTCCGTCCGACATTGGATTGGCGTGCACCAATGCTGTCGGTGCGCTGTCGGGGCTTTTTGTGAGAGAGTCGTTCAAGGTCGGCGGGCTGGGTTTTGGAGAAGCGACATCATCGATTTGGGGCGATATCGATATGCGTTTTGGCGAGGAGTCCGCGTGGCCTAGGTGACCGACGCACGAGATGGTCTATCAGATGTCGATGACCGATGATAGGCAGCGCTATGGCATGCATGGCGGAGAGCTAGCTCCTAGGTTCCTTCTGTAAAACAGCTGCAATAGCGACTGCAAAACTGACGGTAGACGCTAGTGATTGATCAAGTTCCCAGTACGGCTAGTGGTGTACTAGCCCGACCAGTAGCCTAAGTAGAGAGGACTTTGCATCCATGTTACCAGGCCTTGATGTTTAATTACAACTGCATATGGCCGGGACGTTGCAGTGGACACCTGCATGCATATGGTCCTACCTAGGTAAGTAGTCTGCAGGCGCTACCTGTGTGGGTAGGCTAACTGTAGTAGGTAGCTCGTACAATACAATACAACGGCACTTACTTCTACTTTTACTGTTTGCTTGTACCTAGACCGAGTAGGTACTTGTGATCCATCTTCATCGACGGCTTGCTCAAGCAAGGCATGTGCGCTCTGGTTCAGTGTCTGCCTTTCGGGCACGACGAAGAGTCCTATCCGTTCGATACGTTGCCGACCTCGACGGAATAAATGTCTCCCGCTACGCGACCGATCGATACAACACAGAGGGCAGCGCGTGCTTCCGCGCAGCAGGGGGAGCTGAGGTGCCATGGCCGACCAAGGGAGCCCTGGCTCGACAGCCGTATCGACCTGGAAGAACTTCAATAGGTACACCGATTCTTACTCTGTTCTCGACGGGCTGACGACGAGGGGCCTGCGCTGACGTGCCTTTGCTCAAGCGAATTCCTCGGGTACAGCATTGTGACCGGAGTGGTGTAAGCTCTACCCCTTCCCGACGATTTGCCTGAACAACGCTCTCATACTGGTGCACACTCACAGAGCCGTGTTCTTCCTACTATACTTTAACAGAGTAGTGGCCTCCATCGTCTCCTCCGTCATTCGCACGTACACGTGGCATCGATACCGCATCTACATCGACATACAGGCCCTTCAACTGTCCCTGCTCGGCGGCCGTCTCTTTTTCACCGGCTTGCGCTACCACGGGAACAACGAGACCATAATCATCCAGAATGGTCATATAACCTGGTCATACTGGCTGCGTAGAGTTCGCGACGCCCAAGTCTGCCTCGCAAAGCAGGGGTCCAAGATCGGTGAGGATGCCGGCTCCAACGCCCATGACGGACGGCAAAAGCTGCCGTGCCGTATCAACATTGCTGTGTCTGGGCTGGAGTGGTTTGTGTATAACCGCAGCGCAGCGTATAACTCGATACTTAAAGCGATGACTGACGCCATGGACGAGCCTTTGCCATACAAGAATATGAATGGCAATGAAGGTAGGAGCAGCGACGACGAAAAGTTCACTGGCGATCCAACGAAGCCTCGACAACGGCTGCGCAGGCCTACTAAGGAGTCAGCAAGGCATAAGGACGAAGGGGAGACGAAAAGGAGTTTTGATGATGATGAGAAACACGGTTCCGAAAGTCGATATCCTCAGGCTCCTAGTATCTCCAGCTCCATAAACGGGGACGGACTAGGGGACAGCAGCGCTCTCCCCTTCATACTACAATTGTACCCAATCCACTTCGAGTGCAACACGGGCGCTATGGTCATGGGCAACGAGAATACCAAAGCACTACTCATCGTGAAGACCAAGTCACTCTCGGGAGAGATCGATGCAGCGGAATGTCAAACGGTTGATCCCTACCGGCAACTTTTTGAAATCAATTTCGACCACCCCGTACTCGAAATGGTAGAGCACAATGGTTACAAGGAGGACCAATTGGCTAGGGCTGCCAGGGAGAGGCAGGCAGCTTTGGATACCGATGACATCCATCATCGCTCATTTTTCCGGACCCAACGTCGCAAGGCTCTAGGACAGCTACGAAATCTCCTCCCATACTGGCGAAAGTCAGTGGAATCTTTCTCGGTGGACTCTCAGGCCGGTATTGCGTCGGCAGAACCACCTATTCCTGGTCTGAGCCACTGGCAGGGGCTGTCTCGTTATTTGAATGCCGATGATGAGGATGATAACTCCAGATGGTCGTCCCTCGACTATGCTGCAGCTACTACGGTGGTCGATAGTCCAGCAGGCACACTGAAAATCCACTGGGATGTACCATCAAAGGTGTCAAGTGTTGCGAAGTCCCAGTCGTCCTCTCTAGACTCAAATAGCCCTGATTATGTCAATGGAAGTGCACCGCCCGCTTGGGCAATCAGTTTAGCCTTGAAAGGAGGTGTTATCAATTACGGACCATGGGCAGACCGACAACGGGCCGAACTACAGAGAGTATTTTTCCCTGGCCTGTGCAAAGATGCTGTTCCTGCTAGCCAGTTGCCTATCGGATCGGACCGTGTACCTACGGTTTTCAACTTCTACCTAGAGTTGAACGACGAGGCCACGCTCAGAATTCCAACAAGAGAAGGTTCCAAGAATTGGAGGTGGAAGAAAGAAGGGCACGCTATGAAGCAGCAGCGAGAGAATGACCAACGTGATGGTCGGAGTCGGGGGCGTAATCGAAAACATGCTGCTGCCACGGCCGTTGAGCAACGGCCCTACGGCTGGCTTGATATCAAAATTGGAACAAATGCCACAGTTTCGTATAAAATGGATATGCTGCCAAGATCGATGGGATACCGCAACTCATTGAAGATTGATTTGCCCTCCACAGAAGTATCAACGAGTGTGAATCACGGTCTATTGTGGAGATCTGGTGCCCAACATATCTCATGTGATCTCTCTACGCCCTTGAAATGGAATGGTCTCCGCACTTGGCGATTTAATGTTGACAGTGACGGGATGGAGCTCTTCCTATTGCGAGAACACACGTTCCTCTTAATTGACCTTGTCGACGATTGGGGGACTGGCCCACCTTCGGAATATCTGCTCTTTACCCCTTTCAAGTACTTCTTAAACTTGAACCTTCGCAGCCTCAAACTCTACATCAACGTCAACGATGTCAATATTATCAATGATCCTACAAGTATGGATGAGAATACCTACCTCGTCTTATCGAGTCCCTGTCTGAAGGTAGATACTCGTATTAACCTCGATAATTTTCGTCCGTCAAAAAATGTTGTGCCTTTCAAGATCGAGTCAGAGATTTTGGGTCTTGGACTACATGCGCCGCCGTGGAATACACAAGCCACTTTCCTGGCTTCCAAAGATATAGGGAATCTGGAGAAGCTGCTGGTTGATGGGAATTACCATTACAATACCACTACGTCGCCTGCCAATACTGATACTCTTGTCCTTGACGTTACTGCTCAGTCGCCAACGTTCTATTTATATGGGTTCCTTATCCGCTATTTCTTACTACTGAAAGATAATTATTTTGGTGATCACGTTCACTTCAGGACGCTTGATGAATACCAACACGCTCTTCGCGTCGATGCTCAAGCTTCCAAAGCCGAAGTAGCCGATCGCCCTCCGCCAAAGAAGTCAAATGACTTGGACGTGATGCTGACGATCCGTGCCGATGATCCAAGGATCATACTACCAGCAAATTTGTACTCGGCAAGGCACCACATCCCTATTGAAGCCGCATCACTAGCCGTTGATCTTCGATTTACGAACTATTATATGGACCTTGATCTATGGTTTACCCCGCTCAGCCTTTCAATGGGAGATGAGGACGGGGGAGCTGTTAGCCCTACAAGCTTTGCGTCAAAAACGCAACTTTTTATCGATGGACTCGCCGTTTATGGCCATCGCCTTTTTGGACTCCCTCCAACGGAACCAACCTATCTCTGCAATTGGGATTTAAATATCGGGGCTATCACTGGAGAATGTTCGGCTGAGTTCCTTACATCACTTGTCCAAGGCGGCAAAGCATTCGGCTTCTTGCTTGATGACGATGAGAACGCCCTGATTTCTCCTACTGTGGTCTATGACGTCACATTCCTACGTGTTTATGTTGAATCTGTCCATGTATGGTTGCACGTTGAAGAATCTGCTTTCCTCTTCTCCAGTGGACTGATTCAAGTTTACCATAATGACTGGGCAAGAACTCACTATTCGAAGCGTGCTGACGTCTCGATTCCTCGTCTGGAAGTTTCATGCATTCAGTCAGAGTCTGTGGCCAGACACAATTCGAGACTCAAGTCTCATGCGGAGGCGAACATCTTCTTCCGAACTAACTTCCATTTCGCTCTCGTCGGTAGGAAGTACGATTTCGCAAATGTGAGACAATTACAGCAGGATCTCGTACGCCGCCATGATCAACGAACGCATCGAACAGACTTCCTTCTAATGCCCGACCTCCCCAGCAATTTGGACCCAGATTCTGTAGAGCCTGTTGCTCAAAGTGTCCCTACAGTCCCACAGCCGGCTTCCTCCGCTGTCGTCAACGACAAGAGATCGATCTCGTCAATTAATTCCTCACACCGTTCAAGACCCCTCCGACACAAAAGTTCCTTTCTTTCATTTGCCAGCTCAAGCGAAGGGGGTAGCATACGGCGAGGTTCATCCGAAGTCCCGAAAGCCTCAGGGTCCGCTGAGCATTCATTCACTCGTCCAGGGACCTCCCGCACCTTCAGATCCGATTCAAGGAGAATTATTCGTCAACAGTCCTTATCTCCCAATCGACCTTCGTTGTTAGGAAATCCATCAGGCGGCACCAGTAGAATGGATCCAGTCCATAGGGCTCTGGAGTTCACAAGTCAATTCTTTGCGCCATATTTCCCACTAGAAGCGGCCCAATTGAATTTGGTGGATGGAATGGCGCAGAGTGCCGAAGACGATAAAAAGCATAGTAGACCGAATGCTTCTGATTTCGGTTTGGAGGATATTGACCCTGAGCAGTTCCCGCAAGACCGCCCCCAACAAAGCTTACTCCTTGACTTCCCATCTGGCATGAGCCTCTTCTTAGACGCTATATCGCTACGTTGTATCGCAGGTCTCATTAGAGCATTTCAGCCCGCTCAACCCGAAGACCTACTTGACACACTGCAGATTGGAGCTATGTCAGACATATTCTCCATGCAAAAGCAGGAAACAGTTAGCAGCGCTGTTACGGATGTTATCTTACGACTACCATACGCCAATATGGGGTTTCTGAACAACTCTGATACTGATGACTCCTCGCCTCAACGCCAGGACCAGTATGATGTGTCCTTAGAAGATATGGCATTTGCTATTCGATCTCAAAAACGTGACATTGCGATCAATAACACTACTTTACGTAAGGAGCCATTGCCATCATTCCACTTCCGACTTGCGACCATTACTCTCACGGCATCTGAAAAACTAGTTGCCTCGGGTAAGACCCAAGGCGCAGCACTACTTGAGGTCGAGAGGGTAATAGCAATAATGGGATCGGAGGAAGTCAACTATTTAGATGCCGATATAGGCGCCATCCGCATGAGCTCGTCGTCTGGTAGAGTTGAGTATCTTGCCTCGTTAATCCATAGGACCAACTCGCTCATTTCGGACATGAGCACACTTTTTTCAGCGCTGTCTTCAGTTGACAACGAGCGCTTGAAGTACTTTACACACAGGGTTACTATAGAAGGGCAACGAATAGGCGACCCGTCTTTCGTTATTCGACCCTCAGCCGTTCTACGGGCAGCAGAGAGACACTTGAGAACCTATGATTCTTGGAAATTAGTCGCACGCTTGCGCCACATGTGGGCAACCCTGACCCCCGGCTCACAAACAAATATCATGCAAGACTGTCTGAATGGTTCGGTAAGAGTCCCGAATGATGTAAGAGAACAAGTCGTAACCGCCTTCGATCATTGGCGAAGCTGGGATCTTGAGGACACTAGCCGTGCAGTGCTTTTAGACAATATCTTCGGAAAGAATGCGGGCGAGCCATCTAATTTGGACCTTGTTTCTTGGATGGCCGTAGGAAGAGTGCACGAACTACGACTTAGCCTCGACCCCTGTCCGAAGAATCAGATTTTGATTTTAGATCTCACAGCGAGAGTCAGTGATCAACATAAACTTGGAAACGATAGTCCTCACCAATCCACCACATACCGAGGACCACTAACTATTGTCAATATGTATTGCAGGCAAGTTGTTATGGATTTCAACTGGGAACTTACCGAGCTGGTGGACCAACTTTTACCTCTGTATTTGACAGCAGAGACTCAGCCACCCGCAGACGTTAAACACCTTGACCGAACCACACGGACAGACGATCAACCTTCACGATCAGTACATTTTGTTTTTTTGATGGACCAGGGTATCATATCAGTTGATACGATCAACCTAACCGTCGAACCTCGATGTGAGAATCTCAAGTTGTCGGTAGTGAACGGAAATCCTAGTCTAGGCGCTATGGAGACCAATGTTGCACTCAGTTGCGATACTGCGGCTGTAAATATTTTAAGCCACTCGCAAGAACTAGCGACCACCCGCATTAGCAAACCCAGTGTCATTATCGCACATGAGGCATTGTCCGCTGGAAATTCTTCTTCGCATTCAATTAGAGCAGCGGCGAGCAGCCAGAGCCTCGACATTACTATTCTTCAGGATCCCATGGTCCTGGCCGACGTGGCAGATTTGCTGATCATCGACGAAGCGACCCAGCTCCGCAGACTACAGAAAAAATCAGCCAGGCCTTCTACAGTACCAACTACCAAACAATCAGCCACTGACTTGTCTTCATCGTTATCTCTCAACTTAGCAATGTTTCTGGACTCTTACACGATCACGGTGCCACTCCTGCATTCTCTAACATATATTATCACGGGGACGGTGTCGCGTGCGACCATGGCCGTCGATGCTAGGAAACACCTCACGTTTGATTTTGATGTTAAAGAGAACTCTCACGATATGCAAGTCAGATTGGCTAATGCGTCTAGGAGTATTTCCTTGCTTCAAATTCCTCCTATGAACGGCCGAATAATTAGCCAGGGCACACCCGAAGAACGCTCGATCGAATTGTTCGCCTCCCTAGAGCTGGTAGAACTCGATGCGTCCGCTGTATACAGTCTCCTCTCGGCACTTAATCGGCCAGAAATCTCGAATGCCATTAATGAATTCCAGCAGCAGGGTAAGGTCATACAAGACCATTTACAAGACCTTTCTGATTCCTCTATCTCTCCGCCCCCTGCCGCGAAGTCAGTTGATTTGAATTTGATCTACAATGTCCATGCAACCCTAGCTGGTGTGAAGATCTCCGGAAATGCACCGATTAAATCAACCCCCGAGCATTTTGCTCTCCTTTCATTTTTCCTTGATCGTATCCATCTTGAAGTTGCGAATCGAGTAGATCAAGCTATCACATTAGACAATCCAGAAGTCCATGTCAATGTTCGAAGGATCGGTTTCGATATAATGAAAGGGTCCAATGAAGGTGTACGGTCTTGTGGCAATCTCGCTTTCGGGGCCTTAATTACTGCTTCTACTCGAGAACTTGAAAATGGCCAGGTATTGAGAGCTTTTGACTTCATGTCGGACGGGTTCTCAGCCAACCTTTCACCGGACACTGTCTCCACCTTCGTGGATGTACTAGGACATATGAGAGATAAGTTCAAGAGCCTGGATACATCGCGAGAGCTAGAATACTTGCGAAAATTGCGGCAATCCAAACCCCGTATAGCTATCAACGACAAGCTTCCGGAGACTGAGAGCGACATATTCGATTCATTTTTGGCATCCGTCAGGTACACCTTCCAGGTCCGCAATATTCAGGTTGGCTGGCTCGTCACTGCCATCCCAGAACAGTTACTGGCAGGCCAAGAAGATCTATACTTATCAGTGAAAATGATAGAATTCGCCACCCGGACGCAGAACTCAGCTAGACTAACTATTGAAGGTCTCCAGCTTCAAATGGTTCCTTCAGATGGGGATAAATTCCAACGCTCATTAAACTCGGCATTATTGCCCGAGATGATCTTCAATGTGGCGTTTGTTTCTACCTCGGATGCACGGCGACTCGCATTCCAGGCAGTGGGCAAATCCTTGGATCTTCGCCTGACATCCGGCTTCATTGTCCCAGCTGCACATCTAAAGGACTCGATCACTTTGTCCATAGCCAACGTCCAACGTGTATCACAGCAGTGGGCGCCAATGGTGGGACGAGATAACGATGACGATAAGCCAGCGAAGGATATAGTCGAGGGCGAACGCTCTTTTTTCGGCAGGAAAAGGCTGGAGTCCGTGCTTCTTGACGCTGATTTTGCTGGTGCCGTAGTACATTTATCTGGCCAGAATCCAGAAAAGGCAGAGGTCGATGCAACTGGGTCTAAGACCTCACGCCATGCATTAGCCGGAAAATATGGACAGTTCAGCGCTAATGAGGCTGGAAGTAATAATGCTCTTCGAACGCCTGGCTTGGCTTGGAAGGCCGAGTATAGGGACGACGGCAAAGAAGTTGCCAACTTGCATGGTGAAATCAAGATCGAACCATCTCGCAACGTACTTTATCCCACTGTCGTTCCTCTTATTATGGATATATCGTCGAGCATCAAGGATGTGGTTAGCGACTCTCCCCCTGAGCCTCCTGCGACAAAGAAAAGCCCATCCAAGCCGAAACCAAATGACGAGGAGAATATTCTCACTGCCGACCCAAGTACAGTTCTTGGGCGTGTCAAATTGAACCTGGGGCTGCGTATCTGCAAACAAGAGTTTACACTCAGCTGCCAGCCTATTGGTAGAGTCGCCGCAACAGCTAGATTCGACGATATCTATGTGACCGTGAATACGGTCAACTCTGTGGATCACGGTAATTTCTTTGCATTATCCGGCACTTTTAACAAGATTCACTTGGCCGTGCAGCACGTGTATTCTCGGGAGTCCACTGGCAGCTTCGACGTTGACTCAATCGTACTCTCATTGATGAATAGTAAGCATGTCAGTGGGACGAGTGGTCTTTCTGCAATCATCAAAATGAGCCCGATGAAAGTCGCAATCAATGCTAGACAAGTCCACGACTTCCTACTCTTTCGCGAGATTTGGATCCCAAGAGAGATCAGACAAGGCTCGACGGCCCCCGTAGCGGAGGCGGCAAAAGAGTCGGCTTCCCAGGCCCATCTGGTGCAAAGGTACCAACAAGTGGCAGCCACGGCCGCTTTTCCCTGGACAGCTACGATCTCCATCAGCGCCCTAGATGTTGCTGTTGATCTCGGCCAATCACTTGGTAAGCCTGAATTTGCCATCAAGGAATTCTGGATATCTTCCAAGAAGACGTCGGACTGGGAACAGAATTTGTGCTTAGGATTCGAAGAGATTGGCATAAACTGCGATGGCCGGTTGAGTGGATTTATCACCCTCCATACCTTCAAGCTCCGGTCCTCGATAGAATGGCCGGAACGAGAGCAAGCTTTGAACGAGACGCCCAAGATCCAAGCATCGATTGCCTTTAGCCAGTTCAAATTAAAGGCTGCTTTCGACTATCAGGCTTTCCTCGTGGCCGACATAACCACCATGGAATTTCTCATGTATAATGTTCGTCAACACAAAGGCCCTTCTGGCGACCGCCTCGTAGCTATATTTGACGGAGAGGCTGTCCAGATCTTTGGCATTACAGCATCAGCGGCTCAAGGGGCAGCGTTGTGGAAAGCCATTCAAAAATTCATCCAGGAGCGCAAAGCGAACTATGAGACCTCGTTGCGGGAGATCGAGAAGTATATGAAACGGGGATCTGTGGTCACCCATGTCGTAACGGAAGTAGCCCCCCCCGCCAAGACAGAGATCGATGAAAAGGTAGTAAAATCGGTCATATCCTTAGATACTGATGTTGTGGTAACGCTAAGGGCGCTGAATTTGGGGATTTTCCCCAACACCTTTTCCGATCACCAAGTTTTCAAACTAGAGGCGCTCAACGCGCGAGCAAGATTTGCCGCGAGCATGGAAGAGCAACGCATCCACAGCATCCTGGGCCTTACATTAGGCCAACTCCGGATAGGTCTCGCAGGCATTCGAGGGCCCGAAGCGCCCCGGGCAGTCCGGGACATCCAGGTTGAACACGTAGTGCAGAGCGCTACGGGCTCGCGTGGCGGCACCATCCTCAAGGTGCCGAAAGTGGAAGCGGTGATGGAGACGTGGCAGAGGGGCAAGTCGCGAAAGATTCAGTACAAGTTCAAGAGCGCGTTCGAGGGCAAAGTTGAAGTCGGGTGGAACTACTCGCGCATCAGCTACATCCGCGGCATGTGGGCCAATCACTCGCGGATGCTGGCGCAGGCCTGGGGCCGCGAGATCCCGGCCATGTCGGCCATCAAGGTCACGGGCGTGCCGGGCCCAGAGCAGGAGCAGGAGGGAGAAGATGGCGAGCAGCACAAGCAACAGCAACAACAAAAAATCACGGCCGAGGTCAACGTCCCGCTGTCAAAGTACGAGTACGAGGCCCTCGAACCCCCCATCATCGAGACGCCACAGCTGCGCGATATGGGCGAGGCCACGCCCCCCCTCGAGTGGATTGGACTACATAGAGATCGCTTGCCGAATCTCACGCACCAGATTGTCATCGTTGCGCTGCTCGAGCTCGCCGGCGAGGTCGAGGATGCGTATACGAGGATCCTCGGGTCGTGATTGTATCCCATAGCAAGCAAGGCGTTTTAGGTGTTTATTTTTAGAAGATGGACCAAATGGGCGGGATTACCTACTGTATTAAAATAACTTCGCGCAGAATTCTTTAGGGAGGTATACATATTCAATTCATTGAACTGCTTCTACAGCCCTTTAATTCATGCGTTCTTCGCTCCTCTCGCGTGTCATGTCGTCTTATACTGGTACTAGGATTACTAGTGGACGTAGGATGGATAACGCGATATCCGCATACCCTGCGTGCACATTCTGCTCCGGCCCCGGCCTTCAATTGTTCGATCCGGTTAGCTACATAGCCAGCTGTAATGCATATAGATGTTAAAGTTCAGGCTTCCAAGGTTCCAAGGTTGCTTGGATCTCCCAAGCCGGTTAAGGAGGTGGATTAGATAGTCGTCGTTGCTGTTGGCTTTCCGCTGTTAGATAGGCTTTACGCGCTAATTACCGGGCTATTAGCTTTGCTTAGCCCGAGCCTTACGTCGCACAATCGACGCATCGCCTCTGAGTCAGCCGGCGGACAACATCAGGACGCAAACTCTCGGGATAGCTTGGTTACTACCGGGGGATATAACCTTACGGCCTCACGAGGTGAATCACGCCTGTATTACGGATTTTTGACGATAGAATACCTAGAATGAGTCGCTCGGGTTACGCATGTGGGAGATGGTATCTAGTCCTGCGGGTATGTTTATAGTTTTCGTCTAGGTGATTGTGACGCGGAAGACGCTGAAGACGCTGAAGACGCTGCAGGGAATTATTGTTACGGGCCACCAGATAGAGAGCTACGGGCAGGCCATTAATATTTCAAGGGAGGGAGCAGAACTGGACTTGTTTGGGGAATACAGATAGATACCTACCTAGGCAGGTTGGAGCATCGTAAGTGAAGTCATACGGTGGGTCGACTCGGCAGAGTCAAAACGTCAGTCAAAAGTGGGGAGCTCGAAGCTTATTAATGACTGGAAATGGTCAGACCGAGAAGAGTAAATGTTCGGTAGGGTCAGAGGTAGGTTATACTGGGACTAGGCTGTGGGGATCCGCCAGGCGTTCAACATCTGCTGAACAAGAGCACAACTATTTAACTGGGGCGTTGGTGCTGCGATTTGAGATGCAGAAAAGCTAACGTGATCGAGAACTGCACAGGTTTACACAACATTCGATAAATGTGAATTTGGCCTTCTCACACACAACTACTGTTGGTAAGTTCCCTTCTTATTTGCTACACTCGGTACATCTTTCTCTTTTTTTCTTCTCTTGTTGGGACATTCTACATTTGGACAAGGAGGGAGAGTGGAAGTAGAAATGCCTTTTTATTAGCACACAAGGGTTCCAGCCCTCTCCGATTCGATCGCGTTGCCCGCCAATGGCAACAGTGCTATCTTAGGCTGTGTTGGGTGGGCTGAGAGTCTCTAGCCGGGGATCTACCGGCATCTCATTGGTGAGAACTGGTGGAATATGAAGAAGACAGGGAGAATACAGGAAGAGGTACGTACCCCGCACCAGCCCACATGTGACGCCACCTGCACCACTCGCACCACTCCGAGTGCTCGATTGGGCCAGCACAAGATCGAAATTCAACTTGGAATTCGACGGGACGACAAAAAGTGCGCTAATGGAGCTGCCCCGCCTCGCAACCCCTCCCCCCCTCCCCCCCTCCTGCCTTTGCCTCTGCGACCTGCCAACCCCCACCAGCCCACCACTGCCGCTACCTACCACATACAAATTTTCCTCTTCTCTTGCTATCACTTTGCACCTGCACTCTCCCACCTGCTTGTCGCAACTCTGCCTTCCGCAACAACCCACAGCTGGTCGGTGGTTGCTTGCGAGTGCACTTCTTCCATCTCCTTACTTTACTTTTCCTTTTCCCAGGTGCGTGAGACTCTGCCTCTGACTGACTCGTCTGTTCATTAGGAGATGAGCTGTGGGACAAGCTGCCCATAGCCATCATCACCCCGCTTTGCTCTCTGTTTCGCAGCCATCGCGAGACAAAATTACCCGTCACTGACATTTTGCCTACAGTAAAGTTACCACCAAAACACCGCCAAAATGGTCAAGTAAGTCCACGTCTTCATCCTCATCTCATCTCCCATCGCCTTCCGTCTACAACAGCTACTTTCGCATCGACCGTTAGACTTGACTGTTGAAGACCCGGAAGGCCAAAAAAAAACACCATTCCCCGCCCGGAGATAAGCCTTTTCTCCTTGCCACCGCGCGACAGTCTGCTGACAATGCAATCTCTGCAGCTTCACGATTGACGAGATCCGGGCGCTTATGGACAAGCCGACCAATGTCCGTAACATGTCCGTCATTGCCCACGTCGATCATGGAAAGTCCACCTTGACCGATTCGCTGCTGGCCAAGGCCGGTATCATCTCCACCGCAAAGGCCGGTGATGCGAGAGCCACGGATACGAGAGCCGACGAGCAGGAGCGTGGTATCACCATCAAGTCCACTGCCATCTCCCTGTACGGTACTCTGCCCAGCGAGGAGGACCTGAAGGATGTCGTCGGCCAAAAGACCGACGGTACCGATTTCTTGATCAACCTGATCGACTCGCCCGGTCACGTTGATTTCTCTTCCGAAGTCACTGCCGCTCTCCGTGTCACCGATGGTGCCCTTGTCGTCGTCGACACCATTGAGGGTGTCTGCGTACAGACTGAGACTGTCTTGCGACAGGCGCTTACGGAGCGTATCAAGCCCGTCGTGGTCATCAACAAGGTCGACCGTGCCCTGCTCGAGCTTCAGGTCTCCAAGGAAGACCTGTACCAGACCTTCCTGCGAACCATCGAGTCCGTCAACGTCGTTATCTCCACCTACCTCGACAAGGCCCTCGGTGACCTCCAGGTCTACCCCGAGAAGGGTACCGTCGCTTTCGGTTCCGGTCTTCACGGTTGGGCCTTCACCATCCGCCAGTTCGCCATCCGGTACGCCAAGAAGTTCGGCGTCGACCGCAACAAGATGATGGAGCGTCTATGGGTAAGTTTCAACTGGCAGCGCCGTTAATTCTTTTATGGTAGTAGGCGAAAACGCTGACTTTCTTTAGGGTGACAACTACTTCAACGCCGCTACCAAGAAGTGGACCACCAAGGGCAACCACGAGGGCAAGCAGCTCGAGCGTGCCTTCAACCAGTTCATCCTGGACCCCATCTTCAAGATCTTCTCCGCCGTCATGAACTTCAAGAAGGACGAAGTCGCCACCCTACTTTCCAAGCTGGAGCTCAAGCTCCCCGCTGAGGACAGAGAAAAGGAGGGCAAGCAGCTCCTCAAGGCTGTCATGCGAACTTTCTTGCCCGCTGCCGACTCTCTCCTGGAGATGATGATTTTCCACCTTCCTTCCCCCGTCACGGCCCAGAGGTACCGTGTCGAGACTCTCTACGAGGGTCCCCCCGATGATGAGGCTGCCATTGGTATCCGTGACTGTGACCCCAAGGGTCCTCTCATGCTTTACGTTTCCAAGATGGTGCCGACTTCCGATAAGGGTCGTTTCTACGCCTTCGGCCGTGTCTTTTCAGGAACCGTCAAGTCTGGTATCAAGGTCCGGATTCAGGGTCCTAACTATACCCCCGGCAAGAAGGAGGACCTTTTCGTCAAGGCCATTCAGCGTACTGTTCTGATGATGGGTGGCAAGGTCGAGCCCATCGATGATATGCCCGCCGGTAACATTGTTGGTCTAGTCGGTATTGACCAGTTCCTACTCAAGTCCGGAACTCTTACCACCCTTGATACCGCCCACAACCTCAAGGTCATGAAGTTCTCCGTGTCGCCCGTCGTCACCCGATCCGTCCAGGTCAAGAACGCTCAGGATCTGCCCAAGCTGGTTGAAGGTCTCAAGCGTCTGTCCAAGTCTGACCCTTGCGTCTTGACCTCTACCAACGACTCTGGTGAGCACGTCGTTGCTGGTGCTGGTGAGCTGCATCTCGAGATTTGCTTGAAGGATCTCGAGGAGGACCACGCCGGTGTTCCTCTCATCTTCTCCGACCCCGTTGTCCAGTACCGAGAGACCGTCGGTGGCAAGTCATCCATCACTGCTCTGTCCAAGTCCCCCAACAAGCACAACCGTCTGTACATGGTTGCCGAGCCTATGGATGAGGAGCTGGCTAAGACTATCGAGGATGGCAAGGTCTCTCCTCGTGACGATTTCAAGGCCCGTGCCCGTGTACTAGCTGATGACTTCGGCTGGGATGTCACCGATGCCCGAAAGATTTGGTGTTTCGGTCCCGATGGTAACGGCGCCAACTTGCTGGTCGACCAGACCAAGGCTGTCCAGTACCTAAACGAAATCAAGGATTCCGTTGTCTCCGGTTTCCAGTGGGCTACCCGGGAAGGTCCCGTCGCCGAAGAGCCCATGCGTGGTGTTCGCTGGAACATCCTCGATGTTACCCTGCACGCCGATGCTATCCACCGAGGTGGTGGTCAACTGATCCCCACGGCTAGGCGCGTGCTGTACGCCGCTGCCTTGCTGGCTGAGCCTGCTCTGCAGGAGCCTGTCTTCTTGGTTGAGATCCAGGTGCCTGAGAGCGCTATGGGTGGTGTCTACGGTGTTCTGACCCGCAGGAGAGGTCACGTCTTCAACGAGGAGCAACGTCCTGGTACTCCTCTATTCACAATCAAGGCCTACCTGCCCATCATGGAGTCGTTCGGTTTCAACGCCGATCTCCGACAGGCCACTTCCGGCCAGGCCTTCCCCCAGATGGTGTTCGACCACTGGCAACTCCTGCCTGGTGGCTCACCTCTCGACAAGACCTCCAAGGTCGGCCAGATCGTCGAGACCATGCGGAAGCGTAAGGGTATCAAGGTTGAGGTACCGGATGTTAGCAACGTAAGTTCTTCTTCCCCGTTGACAATATGTGACAACTCGCTAATCACAGACTCTAGTACTACGACAAGCTGTAAAAGATTCCCCACTTTGATTATAGACTACGACCTCATGCCAGTCTTGACGAATATCGTGAGACGGCTCGACGCATTGATGGCGCGTTTGGGGATGATGCTGGGTCTTCGAGGTTGGCCGGGATTGATTTGCGGCCGTGGGTACAGAAAAGCTAAACAAAGGCACTAGCGTGGGAACTTTGTAGCTGTCATACATGCATCTGGGTTTACTTGTAGTTTCGAGGACAATTGATAATGAGTTAGACGAACATATTGTTAGTACCTGCAATGTGAATATGTAACGAGTAGTTGTGCATTTTGAATGACGAACGCCTCAACTTGTAACATACTTACACAACAGCTACCCCCGGAGCGACCATTTCGGGTCGCCCGCGCTGAGGATGATGGTCTTTGCGGGACTGCGAGTTAGTGTTGCGGATATTTGCGGATAGTGAGGGTGATACAGATTTTTGTACTTTGGTCTGTGATGCTGTCGGATGTTTGTTTCTTTACTTTATCAAAGTTGGAAGAAGAGGCATGTGTCCGTTAGGGGACAGTGGTGAAATAAAAGGTTTAGCGTGTCGTTGAAATAGGTACCGGCAATGGCTTCTCCTTGCTCTTATGATAACTGTATTAAATTAACTTGAATGAATGTTGAAATTTTCATATATATATTCCAAGATAGCAGGTAGCATTTGTTGGGGAGACTTCTTTCCTCGGTTGAATCTTATGGTGATTATACAGATAATGAATCCATCTGACCTGTCTCTTTCCTTCGCTGTCCACTCCGCACCTTACTCATCACATATTTGGCATAATTATCAGCCATGTTGCAGATACCTAGTCATTAGCGACTTCTTTCTCCGTCGTACACTAAGGGAATTTCGACCTAAGGGTGATGGATAGATGTTAGATTGTATGATTGGTGTCGAAGAAGCAACAACTGCACTTATTCTCCTAGGTAAAGGTTACTTTGTACGCCACTGGAGAACGCAGCCTTTGCCGTCGACGTACATCGGCCTCCTAAATCCGTGCCAGCGACTCAGATCCAAGTTTCTGAACCTCTCTGTTGCTCTGAACACGTTTTTGTTCTCTTTTCATCCGTCCGTCGGCTTCGCGCCGAACCGGAAAGATGGCGACGACCACCATTTTCGACGCCTCTAAATCTCCGTCGTCCCTTTCCCCATATGGCAACGGCCAGCAACACGAAGGCACACCAACCTCCAACCCACCCCCGCAAACGGGTAGCCCCAAGCCCAGCTGGCCCAGCCAGGAGCGCGAGAGTTACCGCTTGATGACGAAGGGCGAGTGGCTGCAGTTCTGCCGCGGCATCGGCATCCTCAAGGACGAGGAGAGCGAGGAGGTCATCCGCGCCACGAGCCGGCTGTGGCCGCCTTCGGGGTTCAGGGATGGGTTGTATAATGATGGTGAGTGATACAGCCACAGTGTCTAATTTTTGTCGTCCCTTGATCATCTTTCGTTTATTTCAAACTGGGCAGAATTCTGCCTGGGTTTTCACTCTAAGTAACTATTGCTAATCTAGAGACTCAAAGTCCTGTATGAGAAAACCAAATACACCTACTATTACCACGCCCTATGTATCGTCGCCTGGCTCCTGATGCTCCTGCAACTGGCGCTGAGCGCCATCTTGACCGCGCTCGGAGCCACATCTAGCAGCAACGGAACCCCAATCGTAAGCCAAGCCTCCCTGCCTACCCATACCCTCCTTGAACCAACTTGTAAGATTTTGTCATACCTATGCCACATATGTATAAAAAAAACTTCACAGGTTCTCAGATAAACAAACTCCGGATATCCCCTTCGACCTCTGACCGAATCTCTGACCGAATCTCACCACAGACCATACTCGCAGCGATAAACACCAGCGTAGCAGGGATCCTCGCGCTCTTGCACAACAGCGGCCTCCCCGACCGGTACCGCTGGGACAGGAACGAGTTCTACAAGCTCGAGGAGCACATCAAGGCCGTCGTCGACACGGGCCTCGTGCCCGCCACGCACGGCGTCAACGACGTCATCGCCGAGTGCTTTGGTATGTTTGCCACGGCGCTCCAGGTACGTGGTTGGTCCGGGAAGATTTACATCTTCTCTCTATTCCCCCTTTTTAAAATTCAAATTCAAACTCCTTTCCTGTAAATCAATTGATTGATTGGTGGCGACGTGCTGATCCCCGGTTCGTTCATCAGACCGTCCAGAATAATGCCCCGAGCATGTACATCCCCGCCGTGGGACCCTCGAAGCCACCCGCCACCGCCCTTGCGCCTGTGCCCGCGAAGAAGTTCGACTCTAAGAAGTAGTCTTGAGGTGGGTTGGTATTGGTATGGTGGGAGTGGGAATACACGATTGAAAGAGTCCCAACTTAGAGACGTCTTTGTCCAAGTGTATTATATCAGCGGTCTTGTCTGTATGTTCTACCTTGTTGTTTTATTACTTTGAATGTGGTTGTTTCGAGGGAACGCTTCGGGCTTGTGAACCTGATATTATAGGAAAAAGGACGACACTGGTTTCAGAGAGTTCTTGAGCTGTTTGGGAGGTTATTGGCTTTTGATTCTTGATCCAGGATGATGCGTAGGTATCGTTGGGTTTAACCTGATGGGATATTTGAGCGTGAAGGATGAGAAGATGTTAAATATTATACTATAATGACTGCTTGATAAGAACATGGTATTATCAATTATTCGATTTCAAGTGTTCTAATATCATTTAAACATAGTTAATATAACACTTAGGTCCAGACTGCAATAAGTATAAGGTTAAATAATATTATATAATACGTGAGGTGTTTCCTTCTTTCTTCCACATATACCAACATTTAAAGCCATTTGTTAAATGATTTTTCTTAATCAGTAGTGTGCCTAGGGGTACGACGCAGAACACCATTATTATTGTTTCCTTGTTCATCCCCGGTCATCTATTTACTAGGTCCCTTTCATGGCATCTAATACTAGCCTTTTGAGGATTTGGTGGCGTTTTCAAGTAGTATTATAGGTATGTTCTAGCTTAACCTACTACGTAGATGCCACCGAATTAAATTGTTAGCACCTACATATCACAGATTTCGTGTAAGATCCCCGCCCCCACATACTCGGATTGGTCTATCTGTAGCATACTGTGTGATAACGCGACGATAATACCGTAAGACGGGTCAGGGCGAAGCAAGCAATAAGAAACCAGGTCGCATCCGCGGATATGAGATTGTCACACGGATCTATTGCCAAGACTCTGTTCCAGGCAAAGGATCAGAATACAGGATATTATTAGGGGCTTCCAGGTCAACAGGAGACCTTGCATATATACGAAGACCAACAATAAAGACCCAACTGCATAGAAGCCTAACTACCCATATTTTAAGGGGAAGACCCTCTGGAAATTCATGTATAAATAGAGGCCAGGTTTCCCGACTGAATAGGAGGAGGAACCATGGACCTTAAGACCTAAAGAGAATTATTAGTTAAATTGAACTACATTCCAAGCCCTTGAAATCAAGCCCTGGTCACAGAGATTCTGCTATCCTGTTATAAAACTAGCTGTGTTTGGCACCCTGTTTCGCAGCAAATCAATGAAATAGTTTATACCTTATATGATTAAGAGGAATAGTGGGTTAAATTACTAGATGAGGCTAGTTTCATAGCTGGATAGCAGAATCTCATATGCGCGGATCCGACCTGGTGAGAAACGAAGTGGGCGAAACTCCTGGTATGGTGCCAAATCCCCCTTTTCATGTTGTAGGGCGGAACCTGCATACTAGGTATCACAACTACTTGACACGAAGGCCCCGCGATGTCTTATCCTGCCAACTAACCCTCATTCATTATACCCTGGCCACAATACACTTTAGTTTTCCGTACGACAATATTTTGGCCTTAGAGAAGCTGAACAATCAAGCCGATCTTGACAATGCGAGGAACACTCAATTCCACACCACTCCACGCCTCGCAACAACATCAATATTCGCGGATTCCCAGTCCTAAACTTCAACATGCCTACAAGCGTGTCATATACCGAAATGTTTTGTTATGGCCTCGATCGCGGGCGCATATGGAAGGCTGCGGGCAGTCAGGTCCCCTGTTTGGTGGCGTTTTGCTCTTGCACATGAAACAGGAGTGTAACGGTATGGTGCTGCAGTTCCGTTCTGTGGCTTTTTCGGTCTGATGAAGGTCTTCTCTCCTAAACTTTCTACTTCTCCTCTCTTTCTAACGATTAACAAGCACCAAACTTGAACTACATGTTTTATGGGAGATTTGAGCACTGCTAAGGATTTGGTATCTGCTTCGTCTATTGGAGTAGGGTGTGCAAAAGCCTAACCCATAGGCTCACTTTAGGCCCCCATGGGTCCAATCTTTTTCTTTTTCTTTTTCTTTTGTTTTTGAGGCTTACAATGCCATGATATTAATACTTATCTAAGAATAGCACATCGAGTCCTTGGCAAGGCCCTCAAACTCATTAGAGCATTTAGCATTTGGGCCAGGCCTTAAAACCCTGTGTTGGGGCAGCTTGGTTTGGCTTCCATTCCTTACACAAGTATCTTTAACTGATTATATTCCCTCGATATCTGTGGATTCTCTTATCTTGACTACACACTTATTACAGTATTATCATTCTATCACGTTTATCTATCGTTGTTCACGAGCAGCTGTAACGCACAGTCAATGTCAAAAAAGGGTCTACAGGAAGAAGGTCCAGGCTCTTGGAGCCAGCTATGGCGGTTATATATCTTGGAGATCGGAGCATGCCTACTCATCTTGCTCTTACCCATCGTCATAGTCGCCACGGTATACCCTTATGCCGGTCGTCCATTACCACAGTGGCCTTTAGGAATCACACTTAACGTCATATTAGTGGCGTACTCGTCGTTTCTCAAAGTAAATCTCACATTCATCACAGCGTCTTGTCTAGGACAACTTGGCTGGCGTTGGTTCACCCACGGACGGCCGCTATACGACTTTGTTCGGTATGACAGGGCGAGTCGCGGCGCATGGGACTCGTTACGGCTTCTTTGGGCACAGCGCTTCCGCCAACCATTGACAGTTTTAGCTGGAACCATCCTAGTTCTCTCGATGTTTATCGATGCTTCACTGCAGCTACTGATTGATCAAAATGATTGTAGCTCACGAGCAGAAGGCATCCAAGCGACCCTGCCCCGGACAAACATGTTTGACGATACTAGTAATAGTCCGACATTTGGAGATGATATCGTGGCGGCGGTCATGGATGGAACCCGAGACTCTGGAAACGAAATTGACGCTGTCTGTCCCACTGGCAACTGCACGTTCTCGAACACATACGGTACCATAGGATATTGCAGTTCCTGCCAAGATTCATCAGCCGAAATTTCCATTAAGATAGGCTGCCGCCCAGTACAGCCGTCAAATCCTGTGGTGCTCCCATCAGACTGTCCACTAAATTCGACTTTCGTAATCGAAAGTAACCTTCCACCAGCGTATTATGGATCTGATCCCCGGCATCTGAAGCAATTGAGCGTCACGTATAACCTAACGAGGTCCCCTTGGGATTCCGAATGGGAGTTTGACAGTGAACACGGTCTGGAGGTATCCAGATTTGACGTTGTCTACGACCAATCAGATAACTTGCCTGAGCGCATAGTGGTCAGAATTCTGGTTGGGATGACAAGCTTTTCCAACAGACATCTGGATGTGACTAGCGGGAACCCGCTGGAAGGTTGCCAAGACGCGAATTCTGGCAACTCATGGCGCTGCCGCGGGTATGGTGCGGCAACATGCATGATTCAGCCCTGCGTTCGGATATACAACGCCTCTGTAGAAAGGGGACAAACCACGGAGACCAAAATTATCGACACTGGACTCATGAGTTGGGCACCAGATCCGACTGGAGGCAATACGGGACTAGGCATGCTAGATACAGACTGCCTCAAAGGGGACCAGAAGGAGAAGCTTACCAAGCAAGGGTACGATCTCAAAAACGGTACCCGTTGGCTACCATATAATGCCACCACGTGGCCAGACGCTAACTCTCCCATGGTCGACGCGGCAATGGCCCATGAGCTTTTGGGCCAAAAATGTCTTTATTTCATAGACACCGGATTCGCTTCGAGTATGGCACCGTTCCTCCTCCAGGGCCAATTTTCCGGGGTTATCAAAGCCCATGGAGGCCATAATGGGCCGAATTCCGAAACTGATTTTGCAATCTATGACTTTACCGGGAATTCAGTTCTTAGACACATATATAATTCTGGCCGTGTTGGATTCGACCGCATTGAAAGTGCATTCTCGAACATCTCTGACTCCTTGACTACCTACATCCGAACTCACGGGGACGTCGACTATTCCGACGCTGCGACGGGACAAGCCTTTCATTATGCAACTTGCCTCAGAGTGAACTGGCCTTGGTTAGCATTTCCATCGGCTCTCATTTTACTGACGCTTGTGTTATTCGTTATGACTGCATATAGCGCTAGGGCTCAAGGAGTGCCAGTTTGGACGACTTTTCTTCTGCCGTGGATGGTGTGGCTGTCCGGAGTGCCTCAAGACCAGGATTTTCAAAGGATGGAGAAGATTGCGAAAGAAATTCACGTTACGTTTCATACCCCACCTAACCTCGATATCAACATCTCGACGTCTAGGTCGGAATAGTCTATACTCTAACAATGAAATATGTGCTCGAGAGCACCACGATAGCAGCGATCGTTACATAAGCGAGACCGTTTCTGTTGGGCGGGTGTTTGAATTTCGGTACGACTCCCAGAGGTGTTTCCAGCGCTGGCCCCTCTAGCACAATTTTGAGGACGTCAAGCAGAAGCGAGCACAGCGAGTCAAGGTCCATAGCGAACTTCCCGTTATGCTAATGGGGGCAAATCAAGAATGCGAGACGGGTTCAATCTCACGGCTCAAGCCTAGTATGTATCGTAGGCTATTGAAAGTTTCAAGGCGTTCTTCGTTATATACACAGTAATAGTAAGTTAGGGGCTTTGCAGGTTGGGCTAAGCCATCCTCAGGCCTTGGAACACCGAATAATGCTTCGTCTCCGGTGTACTTTTGAAGCCAAGGGAGTAGCTGGGTGCTTCTGGCGTTGGCTATTTTTCACCCTCTCGGCACTACGACTCGATGACACGCATGGCTCTGCTGTTCATAGAATTGTCTCACAGCTCATGCAGGCTAATAGATACTTCAAATACTTCAAATTATTTTACGTATCGGGCAAGTTACATTTCGTGCTCAACACGCTATACAACAGCATCCGTTATACCGTATATCGGTATTGGCAGACGCCAGAAATATCCTCGCAACACCATCAATTATATTCTTCGCAGAAGTCACGCAGTTTCTGCCTGCTAAGACAGCAGACGGATTTGATAAATGGCCAAGGTCGTCGTCGTCCTCAACCTAGGACGCAGGCGCGGAACTTGATCTAGTCTCAACAAGGAAATTGCTATATTTGGAAAGCCCCGCATTGGACCACCAGTAAATGAGCAAGTCAGATTTGCGGACGTCACGCAGGTCAGTTGCTTGAACATCAGATTCTACTATCTAAACATTAAACTAGCCTTATTTGGCAACTTCCCCACTTAAGCTTTTGGCTGCTCCGAACTTCACCTATATTCTTGTATGTAAAAAAGGAAGGTAGAGCATTAATCTACAGCTGTACTAAGTCCAACTTTATTTTAATAGCAGCTACTGCTTATATAACTATTTAACTATAACCTTGTTAAGTAAACTATTAATTTTATAAATTAAGTAAAGATTGTTGCGGCCAAGATACGTGGTAGGGACTTTACTAAATAAAGCTAGTTTAATGTTTAAATAATAGAAGTTAATGTTTAAGCAACTAACCTAGACGTTACGTCTTATTATTTAGACGTTAAACTAACCTTGTTTAGCAACGTTTTTATATATTTATTTTAGCTGCTCCGAACTATACTTAATTTATATAAGATTTATAGCAGGGGTAATAAAGTAATAAGGACGTTAAAAATTAATAGTTTAACTAAGTTATAATTAAACAGTTATAAATGTAAGTGATTTATAAATATAATAAATTAATAATAATTATTATTAAAATAAAAGTATTAATAAATTTAAATTATTAAATTTAATTAAAATTAATTAATTTAATTAATTATAATTATTTTAATTAAATTTATAACTTTTAGTTAAAAGTAGTTAGTTTGATTAAATATAACTAATTTAATTAAATTTAATTAGTTTAATTAAATATAGCTAAAATTAATAAATTAGCTTAAAAACATGTTTTTTATTAAAATAGTTATATATATATATTAATTATAAAAATATTAAGTTAGCTGATTTAATATGTTTAAAAGCTTTATAAGCGATAAATTACTATTTAAATTATATATAAAACATGTTTAAAGTAAAAAGTTTTATTTTAATTATTTATTATTTTAATTAAAGTAAATAATTTGTTTATTTATTAATAAAGAAATTAACTTTTTAAAAGTTTAAAATATTATTTATTATTTAAAATAATAGCTACTAAAAGCTTTTTTGTTGTTTTTTAAATTGTTTTTTATTATTTAGTATTTTTATAAAGTTATTATTACTGCTTTATAAAGTAGTAGTTTTTTATTGCTTTTATTTAATGCTTTAGAAAGTAGTAGCGTTAATAACCCTAGTTATTAATAGCTTTATAATTTATAATATTATTTTTCGCTTATTAAATTTAATTTAACTAGTAGTAGTAGTAATTAAGCTAGTTTTTATTACTTTTTAAAATTTACGGCACTTTTTTATAACGTTATTTTATGTTAGCTAAGTATTTTAAAGCTATTAAAAAATATATAATAGCTAAAAAAACGCTAAAAATATTAACTTATTATAAGATAATATTATTAAGCTAGTTATATAGCTTTTTTATTTATTTTTATTTAATATTATTAATTAATAATAAAAGGTTTAGTTATGTTAAATTTATTTAAAGCTACTAGTAATAATTAAAATTATTTAATTTTAAGGCTTTATTTAATAATATATAAGCATTATAAATATTATTAAGCTGTAAGATAATAATTATACGTTTATAAAAAAAATAATAGTAAAAAAAGCTTTATTAATAATAAAAATTACCCGTATAATATAATAACTTATATTTAAATTAACGGGCGGTTTTTATAGCTTTAAACTATTTATAAGCTTTTTTTAAAACATATTAAAAAATTTTTATTTTAACTATTTTATTTATAAATATAAACTTTTTATATTAAACAAGCTATTAGTTATTTTAATAGTTTTATATTTAATTAAATAAAGTTTTTTTTAAATTAATAAAAATTTAAATTGTTTTATATAATTATAAACTATTAGTTTAAATGTTATAAAAATAATTTTTTAATTTAATATAAAAGTTTTTAATTTTTAAAATATTTTAAATATTATAGTTATAATATTTATAAATATAATAATTAGTTTATTATACGCGATATTACTAGTATATAAAGCTTAAATAAGCTATAATTTTTAGCTATTTAATAAATTTATTAATAAAGTTATTTTAATAATAAAAAACTTTAGCTTTTATTTTATAATATATTAAATAATATTATAAAGTTAATAAACTATTAATATTATAGTTAATATTAAATAATTTTAAGTTTTTATAACGTTAACGTTATAAAAACTTAATAGCAACTTTTTTAACCGTTAGTTATATTAGTAGTTTTATAGCTTTAAACTTTTTATTATTTATATAGCTTTTGTTTTTATTAACGTTTATATATACTAGCTTATATATTATTTATAATATATTATATATATAGCTATAGTTAAACGTTATATTAAACAGCTTTAACTATATTATAAGTTGTTTTTAATTTATTAATAAAAACTACTAAAAGTAGTAAAATGTTTAAAAAAACTCGAAGTTTATTAAAGGTATTATAATAAATTTATTATATATTTATAAAAAATATAAAGGTTTATTATAAAAAAAAATATTAAAAAATAAACTTTATATATATTATTTAATAATATTATTTTAAAAAACTTTTTTTATATTTATTAAAACTAATAAAATAATTAAAAAAAACGAAATATATAATTATTATAAATATTAACTTTATATTATACGTTATTTTACTATAGCTGTTTAATAATTAAAATATAGTTAATATATAAATTTTTTTTTATATGTTTATAACGTTTTATAAAATTGTTAATATTTTGTTTAATAAGTAATATAATTAAGTTAAAATTTTTAATAATTTTATAAATATTTTAATAAAATATAAGGTTATTAAAGCTAGTAATAATAATATTAACTATTTAAAATATTATATAGTTTTAATAATAAAATAAAATAGTATAAATAAATAAATAGTTATATTAGTTATAAGTAACCTAAAAAGTTTATAAATTAACACTTTTATATTATTTTATAATAGCTTTAAATTAATATTTTTATTTAGCTAAGGAGGTATTTTTATAAATAGCTTTTAAAGTTAATATAAAGCAGCTAGTAATATAGCGTAAAATATAATATATATATTTATTTTTAATTTTATTAAATAAACTAGATATTTTAATAATATAACTTTTAATAAATACGTAAGCTTACTAAGCTTTAAAGCTTTAAGTAAAAATATTAAAATATAACTTAATTAAAGCTTTAAAAAGTATTATAAATAAAATTAAATAGTTAAATTATTATATTAAAAAGTTTTTTAAAATAAAACATTATAAAAAATAAAAGCTTTATAAAAAATTGTTACAGGTGGCTAGGGGTGGCTGGTGGCTAGCCCTAGCCACGGTAACCCCCCCACCTACTAGAGTGGGTCCTGTAGCCCACCTATATAGATCTGTAGACCTGGCTGGCCCTAGGCCACCCACTTACCTTCTACATCTTCATCAATCTACATATTCCAACAGCTTCTACAGCCTACCCCCCCTAGCGGGCCTTACAAGTGGTGCCTCCACGCAGGTAGACGACTGGGACCATCCCGACGACTACGCTGTAGTCGTCGCCCTTTTCCGAGTCGTCTACCCCCCCGGCTACCGTCAGCGATCGATTCTTGCCACGGCCGCCTCGTCACACGCAGGTGTATACAGGACCACCAAGCACGACGAAAACAGCACGCGCGACGTCCATTCCGTGCGGACCCTAGCGAATCCCCTGCGCATACAACAACAGCAGTACTGTGACCGCGTATACGTTATTCCAGTATTGTGACCGCGAATACGTTATTCCAGCGCTGTTGCCGTAGGACGTACTCGACTACAACCGAGTAGCTACCATCCAACAACTCCTCCGTCGTCCTGTCGCGAATTATACAACTGTGCCCAATTCCAGACGTATTTTCGTGCCCTTAATTCAGACATCGCTGGATTCGATCGACAACTTTGCTGTTGTAGAGCCCCGAATCTACCCCTGCTTCCAACTACGCGGACCGAACGCGGACGTTCTACCTTTTTTTCGCCCCGGCAATATAACGCTACGCTATATGACAACAACGCTACACTATATAACAACAACGCTACGCTATATAACAACAACGCTACGTTATATGACAACTACGCAGCTGTTGTTAACGCCGACCTGACAACAACGGACGAGAAGATGGATTAGATAAAATGGATAGATTAGTTGGTGAGGTCACCAAGGCTTTTGTGTGTGTGCCGGCATTTTGTTACAGGTGGCTAGGGGTGGCTGGTGGCTAGCCCTAGCCACGGTAACCCCCCCACCTACTAGAGTGGGTCCTGTAGCCCACCTATATAGATCTGTAGACCTGGCTGGCCCTAGGCCACCCACTTACCTTCTACATCTTCATCAATCTACATATTCCAACAGCTTCTACAGCCTACCCCCCCTAGCGGGCCTTACAAAAATATAATAAACTTTATTTAATGTTTATAATTATAATTAATAATAAGTAATAATAATAAGTAGTAGTAGTAATAAATAATAGTAGATAATAATAAATAATAGTTGGTTATAATTAATAATAGCTTTAATCTAGGTTATAAAAATTATAGAAGTTAAGAATATTATTAAAACTGTTAAAAATCCGCGTTTAAGTATTTTCGTACTAAAAAATATATAATTAATAGCTTAAAATATAATAAAACCGAAAATAATATTATTTTAATAAAAATTATAAGGCGTTAATGTTTTATTAATAGGTAAAAATAGTTAAAGATAATAAAAAGTAGTAATATAGAAAAGTAAATAGTAGTAGTAGTGCAGGTGGGTAGCTACGAGGCTATGTAGTAGTTGCAGGTAGGTGTAGGTGTAGAGTAGCTGGTGGTAGCTAGTAATAGTTGTGTTAGTTTATAGTGGACTTAGTGCAGGTTAGTAGGTATAGAGCGCTGTAGGTTAGTGTGCTAGTAGTGCAGGGCGCTGTAAATTAGTGATTTTAGCGCTATAAACCGCTAAACCTATTATTTTAAGGCGCTATAGAGCGTTATAGAGCCCTGTAAAGCCTTGTAGTATGCTGTAAGGCGTTGCAGGTTAGTGTTCTACCACGGTATTATAAAAAGACCGTATAAATAAATCAATTTTTTTTTGGCATAGTGGGTGTACTGGGGTCTGCTCTGATCTATATATAAATTAGGTGTAGTTCGGAGCAGCCAAGGGTGTGGGTGGGGTGCTGGCTAAAAAAGGCTAGTTTGACGTCTAGATAGTGAGACGTGACGTCCGCAAATCTGACCTGGTAAATGAGTCCTATCTAGACCCGCCGTGCATGATGACGAGCATTAGCACAGCCATTTGATATCCTCAGCCTGATTTGTACTGCTGGCTTATTCTAAAACCCCCCGGATTTCAAAGATTAGCGCTGTAGGAAAACCAGGGTTTTGCCAGGCGTTCACTAGGAGTCAACCAAACTTTGTATACTCACAATCTTGCCAGTGAGCCATCTAATCAAAGCGTACTTGCCAGCTGTTAGGTGAGTTTAAAGCCAGCCGTCTAGGGGGTTGCAACACAGCTTATGCTTAATTTAGTAGAACATGGAGCGATTATTGCGCTAATCTTGGATATCTTAGTGTACATACCCCGGCTCTGGCCCGTGCCATGTAACCCATGGTCTACCCGGCGCTATTCTGTAACAATACTTTATGCATGTTGGTTCCAACTGCAGAGTGGCACAGCAAAGGTATGCCAGGATACTTCTACCTTGAGGATCGTGCTTGCCAATGGATATATCCAACCTAGCTGTCTGCTCGACACAGCGAAGGCTTAGCGACCAAGCCTGCGACCAAGCTGCTATGCGTTGGTTTCATTTTTCGCGGCTGTGCCTCGTAGGCAACCCGTCCGCCCTCACTGGCGAGTGTATATAGCACGTACGGTTGTCCGCATTTACGAGACATGGGAGCACAAAATCATCACTGGAGACTAATTGAACATATACTACTTGAAAATGAGATTTGCCTTGGAAGATCTCCCGACCTCTCCAACTCTGCAGGAGTCGCCCACCATGACCCCCGCACAGAATAGAAAAAGATCGTTGCAGAAGACTAGCACCGCGGGAATCTCCCATCCCAAATATTTCCATTCGTCAAAGTGGTCTAAACGAAGATTGGCACTGTCAAGAAAATTGGGTCGAAAATATGGCCGTTCAGCATACGCGAAGCAAATTGGCTTTCTGCAACAATCCCACGAGTCTAATACTTCTCAGGTTTCAACAGAACCTGGTAATAGAAACAAAGAATCCCTAGATGACGATCCTTCGTTTAATGAATTTTCAACCTCCTCCACACGGCGACTTCTATTCCCACCTAGGCCTTCGACCCCTTGGTCCTCAAAGTCAGCGCCCGCACTCCTAGAACATACCCCGAAAAGCGATCCCAACAGTCCGTCAGACAGAAAACGGAAAAAGGGGTACAAAAGCGCGTCCCAGGATATTGACGACAGGATTATAGAAGTACTTCTGAAGCCACTGTCGAAGACAGAACTTGCAAAAGATAAGGTCGGAAACAATTATCTCTTCGAGGTAGTACCCGCAAGCGATACGGAGAAGGTAGTTGTGAAGATAGGCCACACGACAATGTCGGAGCAACGCAGGCTGAAGAGGATCAGCAATCAGTGCAACCACTTCTCGATGGAACGAGAGGCAGACCCTGAAGGCGGCCCGATTTCCTTGTATCAGAAGGCCGAAAAGCTGATGCAGGCTGAGTTGTACGATTGTACGTACTATTTCTATTGCGCCTGTGGCGTGGCACACAGAGAGTACTTCGACGTGGACAAGACTACCGCACAGAAGGTGATCCGGCGCTGGAGGGCGTTTTGTGAATTGGAGCCTTACGACTCCAAGGGGAAATTGCGACCGTTCTGGGTACGACGCCTACAAGAGCGCAATAAACTACTCCGTACAAATAATGGCGGACGCCAGGGCCTCGGCGAACAGGAGGAACGAGGGTTGCGATGGAACCAGTTTACAACCCCAACGCAACTTGAGAAACTATCCTTTGAGATAACCGAGGGTTGGGCTCTTGTCTGTCGGCTGAAATGGGAGGACGTCGCTTTTATCGAAGCCCTCGCAATTGCAATTATTACATACCCATCGAAACTAGTCTTCGGCTGGGTTTTGATAATTCTAATTGGTTTCCTCAAAAAGAAGTTAAGCAAGAATTGATCTCTAAGGGAGAAAAGTCGAGTTCGTGGGTCAATTTGTTATGTTACATCACGATTAAAAACATATTACTATTATGGAATAGATAAACCAGAA
Source organism: Xylaria longipes (assembly GCA_025201785.1). Taxonomy (NCBI): domain Eukaryota; kingdom Fungi; phylum Ascomycota; class Sordariomycetes; order Xylariales; family Xylariaceae; genus Xylaria; species Xylaria longipes. Next base: position 389,176 of record MU619695.1, read on the forward strand.
CCTGACAATAATAAGGGATTTTATATAAGAATTCAGCTCTTCCTTTTTCCTTTTTCTCTCCAGTTAAATAACCCAGGGGTGTGATCTATAGATTATTAATGTCAGGTTCTTTTTAGCTAGGTGGCTATATCAGTTCTAAATAAGTAAGCTGCTGTGTTGTAAATTAAAGTCTAAAAGTTTGGGCGGAACTTTGGTCGGTGTCGTGTTGTATAGCTAGGAAGCTTTACTACCGAACACCGACGAACCCCTGTTTCAATCATAGGCTTACTTATTCCTCTGGTAAAAGTCGTAGGAGGAGGTGTTGTAACATATCAACCTCGACCTTCGACAATAGAGAGGACCTTAACGAATTTTAAATATTGAGTGTATCGACTAAATCTGAAATGCTATTTTACCATAGTACTACCAGCGTATAAGCCGGTGTGGTGGCGGTACAAAGGGTGAACAAAATTGACACAGCGGCGCTTCAGTGTCCGTGATGATTTCATTTGGGGCTGTGTGATGGAGATCCAATCCAAGATCCTCGAGCTCATTCCTAAAGAAGGCGAGCAGTCTCTCCTCAGAGACCACTTTCTTGCGATACTCCCCCGCGGTGGGGTGACCTTGGGAGCGGATAGTGATCGACTCGAGTTGAGGGAACCACCCTTGCCGGGCGAAAGAGATTTCCCAATTCCTCAGCCTACAGTCCTCCATGGTGAGATAACGCAACTGTGAAGCCACAATACTAAACACCGACCTCTTTTTACCCTTGCTGATATTGTGGAACAAATCATAAGCGTTGACTAAGTGGAGGGAGTTTAGGTGTGGCCATTTAATGTTTTTGAACAGTTGACGCACAAAAGCCTCGACGTCGATTATGGGTTGGTCTATCCTCGTATGGTCAGATCGGTCCATCGGAAAACAGAGCTTCAGTTTTCTCAGGTTATCTACACCTTGAAGACACCGATGGAATTTGCCGCCCTTGTTGAAATCATGAACGAACCCCTCAAGGGCGCAGATACTGATGGATTCCAGATGTCGAGATGCTTCCTTGTCGTGAAGGCCGAAATTCCCGAGAACATTCCAGAGATCCATTCGTAGCATATTGGTGGTCACATTTAAGGTACGTATTTTGCACCTTGTCTGTTGCAGTAAAGGGAAAGCGACCTGGCTGTCAGATGTATAGGTTGGTCGTCTTGCGTGGCCGTAAGTAGGTTCGTATGTGAATTCCGAAGGCGAAATGTCATGGCCCCTGTAACAGAACTTTCGGCTGGCGGGCATGGGCTGGATAGTGATAGTGTCTAAGTTTCGGATTCCCCGTGTAATCCAATCCGCTACCCATAGGTCTCTTGGCGGCAAGATGGGTATACTTGAGTCGCAGGTACTCGGTAACCAGAAGAGATCCACATCGCGCACTGCAGCCTCCAATAGTTCCCTCTGGTCGGGCGGCATTTCTGACCGCAAGCGATTATTAAAATATCCCCAGGTTTCAATGTCGAGTTCCTGCCAGATGACTTCCCTCACATATCTCCCGTGTTTTTTGACGAACTCCTCGAATGCATCTCGGTCTTCCTTCAAGCGCGAGAGGACAACTCGATCAAAGGACAGAGCAGGTCCTCCCAAATCAGCGAATACTTTACATGTAAGTCTCAGAGACCTTATATCCTGACGTGACAGTTGATGCTCCAGTACCAGTTTCTCGCATAGTTCAAGTGGTAGCTCCAGGATGAACGGTTGGGAAAGCATGTTTGTTGATGGCTAGTGGATGGCAATTCGAATTGTGCAGAGTATGATATAAAAGGGAAAATGTCAAGGCAGACAGAAAATGTGTATAGAGAAGGTTTAAAGTGCAATGATGTTCACAGGGACACGGCCTATAGATCCAAACACCCCTTTTAAGCACCCAGAGGAAAGCGTAGATCTTTGAGGACAGTGGCACACCTGGACGAGGAATTTGACAATATCCAGAATCACAAAAAGTTCGAAGAGTCGGTTGGGAAGGGTTGCTGAGGAGTTGTGTTGGCAAGAAACAGGAGAGAAATTCCGTCCATGTGTAGAATAAATAGAGAAGCAGTCCAGTAGGTTATTTTGCTAGCTGCCTTAAGAATCCACGTAACTGGTGTACGAGCCGCCCTGTTTGTTGACGTTGGTCCCGAGGATCTGAAGCCGAGGATTAGAGAACCTTACATCCTATCCCTAGGTAGTTGTCTGCTTGGCCCTCGAGCTTTGTTACACTGATAGGGTAGTGGATGGATAGAGTGCCCTGTCAGGGGGCAAGGGATTTCCTACCAAAACAATCTAATATGGAAAAATGGTAACGGAATATAGTACAAACAAGTAGAATAAGGCTAGTTTTCCTCCTTTCCTCCCTTTTTACCATCAGGTGCCTATTACAGTATGACACATTCCTATTGGCCAGAAGCTCTCCACTTTCTACGTACACCACTCCCGCAAGTTCTCAGGAGGTCATCTCTTGATTACTACTCGAGCTAGATCGGACTAGACCGTTATAGAATGTATCGGGTGGAGGGGGGACGAGGTACTGGGTAATCACTTAGAAGAAGTAAACACAGCTTAATGCTATGTCTGCAGCTCACTTGATCCGACACCAAAAGTGTGCTCATACGTAAGGCTTACAAAACACATCCCCTTGCATGCTTGCTATACACAAGGTCAAAACATTGTCTCATCATGAGAGACTTCGTTACCAAGTAGTGGGTCCGAATGCTACATGTAAGGTGATCCAGCCCTAGGGAATACCTTGATTTCTGGGATGTCGGGCTGGATAGATTGCCCCTAGCAGCCAGGGGAGTCACTACTACCCGCGCGGGCGGAGATGCCTACATGCTGCACCTATATTGAAATTGGCTGCGCCTCCTGTGTTAAGCATTTAGAAATCCCTTATTTCCATACCTGCATTATGTGTAAAAGCCCGATTGGCTTCTACAACTCTGACTTACACCTGCACTAATCCCATGTATCAATCACTGATGATGAAGAAGCGATCTATTGATTGTATATAATGGAATATGGAAAAATTAGACGAAAGTAAAAGGAGTGTGTAACTGAGGTTAGTAAGTAAGCGAACGCCAAAAAATGAGAAGTAGTATGAGGAGTAACGTAATACTGTCACAGATAAGTAAATTTGAACTGATCCTTATAATTACTAGATACAGCGGATAAACTCTAGTTTAGAAGATCCCCTGTACAAATAGCCACACTGAAAATCCTTTTCTAGTGGTCTAAAACCAGATAGATAGATTATTTGAATATACATCGAGTAATCGCTACTAGAGAGTGCTAGTTCACTTCCTACATATGATCACTCCTCTACACCTCCGCGAGAAATACTACATATATGCCGCCAGTAGCGTAAACACGCCTTTGATTCTAGATAACTTATTACCTTTGGACACATTGAAGGAGACTTTCAGTCGAACAAGTGTCTACTATAATAAATTAAAAATATCACACGGAACAAATAGTTAGTTTATACAGAAGTCGTATCCCATTCTATACACATCGCGTAATAGGGTTACAATTTAAAGCCATTACAGTAGTTACATACATGATCTACCTAGCTAAATGGGTGCCAAAATTATAAAGGCGTTTTGGATACACCATACTACACTTCTAGAACGTCCTGAGAAAATACCGAGACAATTCCTCGCTTCATTCTAGATCTACCAATCACCTACCTTGCTACCCTCTCTCCCTAGACAAGCAGAGTGAAACCGCCCCCTCGAGACAAACAGCACCATTGGCTTATCCGTAGGTAGAACGCCAAGACTAATTCGAAGCCAATCATGTCCAAGTATCTCTTAAATCAAGACATTGGATAATTAACAATAATTCATGAACTTTATCATACCTGGCAACCAACTCCCACACCTGCGAGCGGACTTCCTTGTAATACCAGTTACATTCGCTCTTATGCCGAAACCACTCAAAGATGTTTGATAGGTAATTTCTCAAACCCTGCGTGCGGATCGGGTATCGATTAGCCAATTGATTGCCAGCGAAGATATCTAGCACGTTTCACCGTCCGTCAACAATGTATCACCTACTTTTTAACAATCATGCAGATGTGAGAATATCCAACCGTTTAATATATACTCATAATTTTAGTGCTCTACGGCATATGCAAAGGACCTATCAAGCAATGTCTAGCAAACCTAACGCCGAATGATGCCAAACACTTCTAACCGTCATCATCATGTACGATATCCTATATACCATGCCCATAAATACGTAATCCCTCACACTACCACCCAGACCCGGGACCAAAATGAGACCCATTGGGCACAGTCCGATAAGCGCAAGCCTGCCAGTCACAGCCCTGCTTATAAACCTCCGTGCCCCACCAGCTGAAGCTATCCATCCAGCCTGGGTATATGAAGCCGAAGAACACGACGACGATGCCGAACGCTAGACCTGAGTCTAGTGCCGCGCTCAGCGTCATGGTGTACTTAGCCCACCAGGCATTTGCACGATTTTTAATCAGGTAGTTGAAGATGTAGCAGACGACCGCCCACACGGAGAAGTTGAGACCGGTCGCTGGCGGAATCCAGCTGAGCGACCCGAACAACACGGGGAGATTGATCTTCCGAACGATGCTGTTCCTCTTCCGGCGACCGTAAAGCCACAACGGGATGGGGGCGACAGCGCCGATCAGGAAGCACCACACCAGAGATCTATAAGTGGCGTTTGGTCCGAAGAACTCAGCTGGGCCGACAACACCCCATAATATGGAGCCGTTGAAGTGCACACGAGCAATGGGACAGGTGAAACCGTTAATGGCCGAAGGCGTACATATACCCGGTACGTTGCGGAACATCCAATTAAGAACGATGATCTGCGTGATCGACGAGATGACAGTTGCGACCATTTGGACGGAGAATAGAATCCTCGGCGGGATTTTCATGTAGTGCCCGAGCTTCAAATCCGCAGCAAATTTAATGCCCTGCGCAGAAGAGATGTACCCATACGTGACAAAAACCATGTTTGCAACTGGACGCCCGGGAAATACTGCGCCGCATATTAGTTGGCATATAAGGTAAATGCTGCTATGCTGATTTGTCACTGCCATGACAATGCCGATAGGTATGAAGAGTATAGAGCATATTCCCAATGCAAGCAGTAGCCCATACCAAGGCAGATGAACTGGGTAACTAGAGTTGTGGGTGTAAGTATGGGCTTCTCAAGCATAATTTGTCTGGGGCCGACTTACTATTCAACGACGAAGATACCAATTGCCGTCATTGAAACAAAAGTTAATAAATACCAATAAATTGGCGCGTCCTTATATCGCCGCATAAGGCGATTGTGGACATCTTCGCGGCTGAGTAAATTTTCGATATTTGCACCTGAATCCGTGGTGCTCTCGCTTCTCCGAATAGACGCCATTCCATTCCCCTCGCTCACTAAAGGCTCATAGACCGGCATATTTTCATCCCCCGCCTCTTTGAGTGACCGCTTCCACTGGGTCCATATATCTTTCCCATGCCAGCATGCCGTATGTGTCAAGAGCGAGGCTAAACCGGCAAACTGGAGCCCATAGCTAAGCACATACGTAATGGGGAGGTATACTCGGCTATATTTGGAGTAGGCAGCTCTGTCAAAAAGAAAGTCTGACGTGAGAATCCTACCAACGTCGTATATTTGACCCCTATTATCGAACACTGATGATGATAGAATTGGCATATATGACGAGTAGAATAGATTGCAATAATACGCAATTGGCGCAATGATCCACATGACAATGACCAGACCGCCAATGACATTCATAGAGGCCCAGAAGGGCGTGAGTAAGGGAGATCCAATATATGCAATTTGCGCCCAGTCGAACGTGACAGGAAAAAGACCCAGGCCCGAGGCTACTCCAAACAAGTTTGCTACCACGACATTGTTAGGGGCAAACCAAGTGATAACGTTGAAGTAGCTGAGTGCCGGTATCAGCAATCCTGGGAGGAAGTAGAAGACGAAAGCGCCAAGCCAAACGACAAAGAAGAAATTCCATCTGGTGATCTTCCACCCGTTTGCTGGTTCATTTTGCTCTTTGTGAAGCGTGGTAAACATGGCAGCCGACATGAGAGTGCCAGGCCAGATCATGCCGCTAGGACGCACCAAAAACCTCCTGGTCAAGCCAGCAAATGTGTAACCCAAAATTTGCGTCGATAGAGTGAGTAGGAGTTGATAGACGATGCTAACTTCCTGCTTGTAGAATTGGGTCTGTTCGACGATGATATCGGTCGCAAATGCAAATCCAAAGGAGACATTGCTGCTCACATACACGCAACTATGTTCTTTCTCGTTCCAAGACCCCTGGGCAAGCCATAGCCGTAGCCGGTCGGAGCGGCTCCTCTTCCCTTGAGGAAGAAAGGATGAATCAACTCCCGGGGTTGTAACATACAAGCGCACGCCGTCCACAAATTCTTCGGGCGGGTCATCAGGCCGTTTGAGTAAGTAGTCCCATAAGAGACCCAGCGGGTGTACAAGGAGCAAAGCTATGACGGGCGTAATGGCAACACTAGGGTATCGTAAGGAGAAAAAGAGATTTGTTGAGGAACCGAGAATGGAGAATAAGCCAGACAGGATCCACATGCGAGGAGTATTGATGGACAGGGTGATATTATCAGTCGGAGCAACAGAGGCACGGACTTGAGGGTACGGCGAGTTATCAGGAGGATCCTCGTCTTGCCCTTCACTAATGGCGTCGTCGTCTCCTCCTAAGCTGACGTTCTCTTCTACGGCGGAGCCATCGGATTTATGGTCAGACATAATATCGTTCAGCACAGCCGTGTCAGGGACCCCGAAGCGGCCCTCAAGGCCGCCCACAACCGTCGAGCCTCCCATCTCGTCTGACTGGCTCCTTCGTCTTCGGCTCAGCGAAGATGTGCTCGTGCGGAAAGCCGTGGAGCGACTTGTGCTAGCGGACTCGTGCCGCCTTTCGCGTATCGTATCCGCGGCCTGCCCGGACCGCGGGATCCCGGTGTTCGGTTGGTGATCCTCGTCATCTTCTACCCCGAGGGCGAGGGGTGCCGCACCATAAGACCCTGTGCCAAATCCCGGCGAGGAGCGCAAGAGCAGTGGTGATTTGGACATGGTCCCTCCGCGATCGTCAACAACTGACAGCGGGCTCGCCTCTCGAGAAGGGGAGGTATGGGGAGCATCGCTCCAGGCACGAAGAGGGGGACTTGGACTTATATCGGCGGGGTTCGAGCTGGGCAAGGCAGCGACGGCGGCACTGGCCGGCGAGGACACATGAGAGATCGGAGAAAGCGCTGGTGCTGGTGCTGGTGCTGGTGCTGTGTCTGATGACGGACTGCAGTCGGAGCTGGGCGAATGGCAGCTGGGGCTCGACGGAGACGTGGGGGCCTTCGCAGGAACAACAGCTGAGGTGGTGGAGCTCGACGGGGGGTCGGACGGGGTGGTGGCTATGGATCGCCCATGCTGGACAGGATGCTGGAGGGCTTCCAACGGGAAGGCTTGACTGTTTCGGGGGTCGAGGAGCACAGTGGCAGATGGATCATGGCGGTGCTTTGCTTTTGCAGAGGCACGAGGCATTACCTAGTCTGTCATGGGTGTCATGTGCAAATGCAGAAGGAGAGGTGGAACGGCGCTACTGATTAGGTGGTAGTGCGCAGCGCCTATTACAGTACATAGTAGGTACTGTGGGAATGGTAGGTCGAGGCAAGCGCGCAAGGACGGTGTACACATACGGCAACTACGAACTTCGAAATACTGGGTATGTGTAGGTAGGTAGAGAGAGGGCCCCGGGGATGAGCTACCTAGGTGGGATAACGGGGAGCAATGCGCTATAAATTCACTACTGCCTCGAGGTATCTGTAGTTCAGCTATCGTGGACTTGGCTAGGCCGGGTGTTCACATACTGTATCAACGTCTGGCAAGAAGTCCTAGGCCTATTCCATGTAGTTCAAAGGTTAAAATAAAGAAGGAATTCGAATATCAGAGATTGATTGATTGATTGATTGATTAGATTGATGGATTAGATAACAGCAACAACAGCAGCTCCACGATCGGTCCATTCCACGTTGCATGCCATCGTATCCGCATATGTAATGCAGGTATTCCCTTGCTATCACACACCTGTTCTTCGGCTCAGTTTCGAGAAGACAAGGTACTGGTACTTGTGCTGCAGTGTACAGTAGTACAGCATTGGTCTAGCGTACCACACAGAAAAAGATAGACGATCCCAACTCTGCATGAGGTAGGTGTGCATCATAAAACCCACAACATGCTCCGAACTTGACTCTGATCCTGCTGTGATCTAGCCTCATCGGAATACCCCTCCGTTCGGTGACCCGTTCGTTCGTCACCTAGCTACAGTACCTTAGTGAACTGATCGAGGGCTAAAACCATCTACATCTCCACTAGATAGTCACCGCTCTTTTTTCATGTGCTGCATTGCATTGTAAACGCTACTGTTCCAAGGTTGTCACAAAGTCGTACGGCTGCCCACATCGTCACGGCGCAAAGGCAGTGTGACACGGTACCATTTGCGGGCACATGCAGCAGTCGTATCATCTTCACCTAGGTACACTACTTCCTGTCGGATGCTGTTGTGTCTGACTACCAGCGTTAGGTGCAGGGAGAGCTCCACAGCAGGGAAAATAATCTCACCACCCCCAACTCATTCGTCCACTCCAGGCTCTAAGTATATCAAGCATGTCGGAGAACCAACAGCAGCAGCAACCCGAGATGAATTCGACCACGCTTCATGCGGCCAAGACTCACCTACGCTCGCTCATGAAACAGCGACTATCAATACTCTCGCCAGACGCCGTAACATCTCAGAGTAAGCGACCCCGCACCACCCAGCGGAGCTGCCTCTAAATCCGTATCGTCACTGTCTAGGTAATGCTGCCTTTGAGGCCTTGTCAGGGTTTAAGCCGTATAAGGAGGCAAAAACAGTAGGCGTTTATCTGTCCATGCCCGGTTGTGAGATCCAAACAGACCCTATCGTCAGACATGCCCTCTCTTCTGGAAAGCAGGTGTTTGTGCCCTACCTCCATAAGTCCGGTCTGCCTCCGGGAGAAGGGCCCGTCCGACTTATGGACATGGTAAGTCTGAAGGGCGCTCGGGATTACGAGTCACTGCAGAGAGACAAGTGGGGCATCCCGAGCGTCGACAGTGCTACCGTTCATGAGCGACAGCGTAGCATAGGCGAATTGGATGGGCAGAGGTCGGCTGATGCACCGCTCGACTTGATTCTCCTGCCCGGCGTGGCCTTTGACCTGGACCCCGAGACCGGCGTCGTGCGTAGACTCGGCCATGGCAAGGGCTTCTACGACTACTTCTTACACCGCTATGCATTGGCTACCAAGTCAGAGAAAACTTCATCGAAGGACGGCCCTTCCGTATTGCTATATGCTCTAGCTCTCAGGGAACAGCTTCTTTCCTCTACATCAGGGGAGGCTGTTCCTGTTGGACCGCATGATCAGCCATTAGATGGCCTCATCCTAGGTGATGGCCAAATCAAACAGTCTCCTAGCAATAACAGAGACTAGAACAAGCATGCTGATAACCCGCTTGCGTTTCCTTGTTCAAACGATACCCACCCATTGGGACATTCGTCGTGAAGGGCTATGCCAGTCCACCCTTTACAGATAAATCCTCTCTCATAATCAGAGTGTGCGTCGTCGTGAGATATCGTTCGTAAATCATATGGCTTCTTGGATTAAAGACACGTTGTCGCCCTTCAATAGAATTTGGCCTAGAAATGAATTAGCTCTCCTTCCCATTATCTGTCCGTCGTCTTTGCCGTAAACGAACCCAGCACTCTTCTCTTCTCTTCCGGGTTCGTTTTTGAGATTTGCTTGACTTCGACCGCCTCGTCTATTACGAGGTTCATGAACTCGTCGAAACCCTGTACACATACGTGAGCTGGAGCCGAAACACGAATATCAGATCGAGCGTGCGGGCGACCTACCCTGATCTTTCCCTCGATTCTGATTGCCAGCTGCTCGTACAACCAGATCTTGACGTGCGCGTGGGATTGGAGGAGCTTGAAGATGAAGTTGATGGGCGGCAGCAAGACCTTGCGCCCACCACCTCCGCGGCCAGTCATCTTGTCCGAAGGATTTCAGGTCGGGACAGGTGCGATTGGATTGCTAGGAGATGACGACAGGCGAAGCTTGCTGGAGGTCGAGAAGAAAGCTGTTGTACGTGGGGTTTGGTGGGCGGAGGGGAGCGTGTGAGGTGTGCTTGATTCCGAAATTTGGCAAGGCTACAGAGTACTGTTACCCAGGCTGAGAGAGACGTGACATTGATGACTCCACCGTAGTTAGCAGCTTTCCGGCCAATCAGGCCGAGAGGGCCAGCTCTTCGTTGAGTGCATAACCGCGATAGACGCGTTTATTCCTGGTTCCCGATTAGGTAAGCTCAGACAGGTTAGCTCCAGTGACATGTCCATGTCTCGTCTCTGCACCGGGCCACGACCCCTCCATATCTCTCACTTAAGCCACAGTTCGAGGGACCGGTAAGGGTAAGCTTGCCCAGACCTTTCCTATTAGGTACAATCTGCCTACCAGTCTTATCTGCCAGAGCAAGCGACGAGAGCAACCGCAAGCGGCGCTGGGCCGAAAGTTTATTTGCGATACTTGCATTATTTTTATTGGCCCCTCCTTTTCTTCCCAGTGCCTGCTTGTGATATCGACCTGCATCTTGGAGGCTCCCCATCCCAGACCCCGGACTTCCACTCTACATCCTCCTCTCACCCGGCCAGCCTCGTCGCCCATCCCCCCATCTGCGGAGCTGCCCTCGGCCCAACACTCGAGTCACTCACCACTCACCACTCACCCGCGGCGCGACGGCATTTCTTGTGATCCCCGCGCATCGTGCAGGGCAGCAACAACCGCTGCCATCGCCCTGTGTACCCACCCCACAGCTCCTGACCTGACCTGACCCGACCCGACACACGCTGCGCATCATGGCTACGAACGGCGCGCAGCAGGCGTTTGTTTTGGCAGATGTGCTTCAGGCCATGCTGACCATGCGGGGTGGGGACTCGGAAAAGAAGGAGAGGGCTACCAAGTATCTGGGAGAGTTCCAGAAGTCGGTTCGTATATGATGAGACGTGGCAGCATGACGACGTGTGTGCTTATACGGTAACAGCCAGCCGCATGGGTCGAGACCATCAACATCCTGAAATCAGGCGCCGACCCCGCCGACAAGCTATTCGCCGCCACTACTTTGAAGGGAAAGGTGTCGTCGCCCCCTACTCCCGACGTTGCGTTTGCGCCGTGCGCTAACCCGCCGCCTTGACACTAGATAACCTTCGACATCCAGAGCCAAGTTCCGCCGAGCGAGACTTTGGCCGTGCGCAACCAACTTTTAGAGCTTCTGCAGTTGTATGCGCCTGGCCCCAAGCCCATAAGAGTACAGCTTTGCGTATGCTTGGCCATCCTGGCCATCCAGATGACGGACTGGAAGGATGTTCTAGCTGTGGTGGTATCGTCGCTTGGCAACCAAGTCGAAAGTCACGCCTGCATCCTAGACTTCCTCCGCGTCTTACCCGAAGAGGTCACCGAGGGCCGCAAAATCACCTTGACAGTATGTGGATCGAAGCACACCAGCACGACCTCTGCCCCGTCTTTCTTCGACAGCGCTCCGTGGTGGGACGACACGCGTTGTGTTTGAGTCTAATCGGTTCTCGTCTAGGAAGAAGAACTCAACCAGAGGACAACAGAGCTTTTACAAGACAACGCACCTCAGGTGGTCCAACTCTTGATTAATTACGCCCAGTCGTCTCGTAAGTGTATCTTGCGATTTGTGCAACCAAGAACGCCGTAACTGATTCTTGGGAATATAGCGGAAGCCGCCACGAATCCACAACTCTACGAATGCATAACATCATGGCTACGAGAGGTCCCTATCAGCGAGATTGTCAACTCACCCCTACTAGATTTCATATTCGGTGCGCTAGACACGGACAGGTCCATGCAGGCCGCCGCAGAGTGTATCTCCACGATTCTTAGGGATACGAGAGATGTTGATGAGAACATCGATACGATACAAGTACTCTTACCCAGAGTACTGGCGCTCCGTCCAAAAATCCAGAAATTCATCGAAGAGGAAGACACCGAGTCATATAAATTCTTGACCAGGGTATTCGCGGAGGCAGGCACTGCTTGGGTTGTTGCCATTGCGCGCGAGACCAGTCATTTCCGACCATTAGTCGAAGCAATCCTTGAATGCGCTGCGAGGGACAAGGATCGGGATGTCATTGACAACACTTTCGATTTTTGGTACGAGCTCAAGCAATACATTGTCATTGAGCGGTATATCCAAGGGCGACTCGAGCTTGTAGATGTCTATTCGAAACTCGTCGACATATTACTAGAACACTTGCAGTTCCCCGAAGTGGATGTTGGCAACGAAAAGGACTTGTTCGACGGAGACAGAGAGGCGGAGGAGAAGTTCCGTGAATTTAGGCATCAAATGGGGGATACTCTGAAAGACGCATGTGAAGTCTTGGGTGTCACCGAGTGCCTCACTAAGGTCCTTGATGCCATCAAGCTATGGATGCAAAAGTATGCAAGTATGGCAACCGATGTCGAAGTGCCACACTGGCAGAAGCTTGAAGCCCCGCTATTCGCGATGCGTGCCATGGGTCGCATGGTTGATCGGGATGAGAACATCGTCCTACCACAGCTTATGCCGCTTCTTGTCCAGATGCCCAGCCACGAAAAGCTGCGTTTTGCTACGATAATGGTGCTGGGCAGGTACACAGAGTGGACTGCCGATCATCCTGAATTCCTAATGCCCCAATTCAATTACATTGTATCTTCATTTGGAACTGGCTCGAAGGAGATACTCCAGGCTGCTTCCATGGCACTGAAGTATTTCTGCGCCGACTGCAAGCATCTGTTGAGCGCGCAGGTGCTTGAACTACAACAGTTTTACGAACAGGTCATCGACAAACTCCCAGTAATCAGTCAAGAGGAGATTACCGAAGGCGCTGCCAATGTTGTGTCGGTTCAGCCGAGGGGTGAACTATACAAACTTTTGAAGCTGTTTTGCGAGCCACTGGTTCAGAGGCTGATGGCCAAAGCAAACAACGCGGTAGACCATAATGGGAAGCTCGTCCTTGCCGACCACCTCCAGTTGATCACGATGTTCGCCCACATCGTAGTCACCCTCCCCCCGGCTGAGAAAGGAGAAGAAGATCCCGTAATCAAGTATTGGCAGGAAGTATTCCCGATTCTAGCCAAGGTCTTGGCGACTTTCCTGGACTTTACTCCCATATGTGAAAGAGTATGCCGTTGCTGGAGGCTGATGGTAATAGCTCATAGAGGGGCCATGGCACCGATTTTACCAGCTATGGCAAACGAACTTGCAAATGGGTTTGCCAATTCGAGACAGGGCTGTTTCCTGTGGGTTACCGGTGCCATCTTAAGAGAATTTTCTGATGATCGAGAGCATGTCGACGCAGCCATGACAGAGAACATCTACGTCTTCTTCGAAGCACAAGCGACAAATGTGCTGCGCTTTTTAAGTAATCTGACCCCACAAGAATTACCTGACTTCACAGAGGATTTCTATCGCCTAGCAGTCGATGGACTGCTCTACTATCCTCAGAAATTCATTCCATCCCCTCTCTTCGCCCCCATCTTTGAAGCAGCTATATCTGTCTTGATTTTGGAACAGCGCGAACCCTTGTCAGCTACTCTCCACTACATCCGCGACGTTTTGGCTTGGGGAGCTCGTTACGCGTCGACTCCTGACGAATACCTCTCGCCGGACGTTATCGAGCAGCTTAGTGGCATTGTGAAGGGACTTTTGATTTCCCGAGGCGAGATGTTGGTTAAGCGCATTCTTGCTGGCATGATGATTACGTTCCCTAGCGATTGCTTCGCTGACGCAAGTGGCGCATTACTCACATTATTCGAGATTTTGCCACAGCAAACCCTGGCGCAAGTTAATTCTACCCTCCACTTGCTCCCGGCCGGAACCGTCACACCTACCGAGGTTGATCGCCTAACTTTAAAGATAAAGGAGAAGCTGGACGCCAACGATAAGGGTGACGTTCGGCAGATTCGTTCCCTTATGCAGGACTTTACGAACACGTATCGCAGGAGATATGTCGCTCCTCGAGATGGACTAGGCCAGTTGGAGGGTTCTCGATTCCAGTTCAACGGCTAGTGTCCGTTGACGCCCTCGGAAGAGTACGTTGTGGTCACTCTTTATTAGGGCGCATTGATCGTGAAAGCCCCGGGTCATTATACTCTTACGATGGTGTGTTCAAGAATGATCTTATATATCACCATCGACTTTATAGGGTATGTGAAGACAGAAAAAAAGGACGGTCTCCTCTGGCGACGGCTGACAAGCTGAAGAAGAAATGTTTACCGGCATGTATTGGCAGCATGTAAATGCAGGAGTGCATAGATATTTGTAAAGGACGGAATACCAATCGCAGCTAGATGAAGGATGGGGGCGCGCAATAAATTACATGAACTTGATACGGCAGTCGAAAACTAGTACACTTTAATCGAAACCTTTAGAAGATACCTACCTATAAATAGCTACTATTACTGACGGGTTTATCGCGCTACGTACGGCGCACGAGCATGAGATGTTGGTAGTCTGCCCATTTGTGCCTGGCAAACCGAGGCTAATGAAACTTAGATGGAAAGTGTTGATAATGAGTGCCTACTCGCACCGAGGGTATCCTCACTTTTTGGGGCGCATTTCTTCGCAAGGCAATGACGTACAATACTGTCTAGAATGAATAAGTCGTACACACACTCGTTATCAGGCACACAAATATTCTACAGACTCCAACAACCACCATTTTCTACGCATCACCGCTGCTGCCGGAAACCCCGAGGATGATGATGATGATGATGATGATGATGATGCGTGACGGGCAGCTCGACGGGCGGCACGTAACAGCTCGTGGGAGGGAGGTCTCGACGACGTACGCGGGCTTTTCGACGATTGCGGCGGAGGAGTCTGCTTCGTGGACTTGTGCTTTATATAGGCAACGTGTAGTGCCATGATGTTGAGGCTTGGTTTATCTCAGGTACCATGGCTTCACCTTATTACCTGTTTTGGAAGCAAGGCCGCAATAAGGTTGCTACATCCGATCTCTATCCTCAGCAGATAGGGAAGAAAGCTCCCTATAAGAGACATTCGCTAGTTCGACTCTTCCTATATGAAACCATCTGACACAGCTGCGAGATAGTCATACGTGGGGTTTAGACATTTTGCTGGTGAGGTTTAGTCCAAACCCTTGGTAAAGTTAGGAGTACCTAGGTAGGCAGTTATTTGGCAACGTCGAATCTATCTGCATGTCTGGAATGCAGTTGAAGGAATCCCCAAGCATATAGCTGTAGTTCAACGCTTGATATGCGTGGCATGGCATATTCCGCCCAAGTTATACGGAACGATCGCCGGTCATATCATAGATGAGGTTATAATTCGATATATGACAACGAGTTTCCTTCGGAATTGCTGAAATTGCTATCGATTTAAGATGAACGATGCACATATCATGTTATACCGCAGACCAGAAGATTGAAGCTATTGCTCAGTGTGCGTAACAGTAAATACTACCTAGATCGATCACTGTATTGGTTGGTGTCATCCGATAACGATAAGAGCTCATCCATCAGCTATTACAGGGTACAGCCCTGTAATCCATCGTGTCAACCTGCAACCCGGAAGCCATCAGACTCCCGTCCCATCATGATTCGACTCTTGAGGAATCTCTGAGCTGGGCAATTAGCCAACACGACGCGCCCCAGCCGTACCAAAGTAATTGCGGCCAACGACAAGTTCCTAGCAGTAACAGGCAGTAGCGACAACATCGTCCATAATGCACCGACCCGGCGCCCTCGCGCGACCGCGCTCAATCTGCCAGATATGCGAGTCGATTTCGCGTACTCAGCGTCACCGCGTGGCCTCGCCCCTGGTCGCCGCTGCTCGAAATGCCCCCCGACGTCCTTATCAGTCTCGGCAGCCGACGATCGCATTTGCGCCACCTCAAAGGCGCGCATTGTCTTCGACCGTATCACCTGCCAGCAACCAAACCCCGCCAGCCGAGAGCAGACCGGATGAGCTCGCGCAAGTTGAGTCGTTGGTAGCAGAAGTTGTGGCCTACATGGATACGCTCCTGTCGAAGACCTCCCCGTCCGAGCAGGATGTCAGCTCTGCTCTTGGGGTTTGCCACATTTTGGCAGACCGGTTCACCGATGAGTCGGTCCAACCCCAGCTCGCACACGCTATCAGCGAGTTGAATTCCACCGCCTCGACACTGCTCTCACTAGATGACCAGGCGAGGACTGAGTCGCAGCCGCCCCAACAATCCGAGTACCCTGCCGAGTTGCGCGAATACATCAACAAGATCTCCGAGACTGCCTACTCGATCATGGCATATTCACCTGTATTCATAACGCCCAGGCTGCTGAAACAATACGTCCAGGTCCAGGCAAAGCTGGGGAGGCCGGAGACCCTTCCCAAGGTATTTCAGCTATATGGTTCGAAGCCTTTGCCGAAAGAGGGTTCTGACCCCGTTACCTACACCGAGCAAAAACCCGGCCGCGCCGCAAATGCCATTGAGTCGGAAGTAGTCGACATTGCGCTCGACACAGCCATCGCGGCAAAGAACCTGGATGCTGCCGTTGGCGTTATCGAGAACAGCTACGGAACAACGGCCTTTGTCCGGAGCAAACTCCTCCGCTATGGTCTATTACCACTCGGCACATTCGCGGCCACCCCCGTCGCCGCCTATTTACTAGCCAATAACTTCTCCGGGCTGCAGCAGACTATGGAAAGCGCCACGGCCACAGGCGTCGCATTCGCCGGCATCCTCGCCTACGTGGGATTCACAGCTTCCCTAGGCTTCGTTGCGCTTACTACAGCAAACGACCAGATGAAGCGGGTGACGTGGGCTCCCGGCATGGCACTGCGGAAGCGGTGGATCAGGGAAGAAGAAAGAGCGGCATTGGACAAGATAGCATGTGCGTGGGGATTCCAGGAGCCGTGGCGGCAGGGCGAGGAAGAGGGTGCTGATTGGGACGCCCTCCGCGAGTATATCGGCCAAAAGGGGATGGTGCTGGATCGCACTGAACTTATGGAGGGCATGAGCTAGAATTGGCGAAGAGCATGTTTACTGTGTAATACTACGTGTAACCATTTCTAAAGTGAGCCGACGGCGCATCCAGGATCCGTATATTTGATCTGGTACTCCGTACACAAGCGGAGTGCCTCTCTGAGAAGAAGCCTCAATTGGAAATTTCAGACGCATCATTTAGTCACCATCCATATCACCTTTTCCATCTCAAGACCCTTAATTCAGGGGTTCAACATTCCCAACTTATCTACCTAGGTAGGTTAGTCAGCTACATACTTATATAATATGGTAGCGTAGATTGCGCCATCAGCCGCCATTAGCCGCCACAGTAGCCGCCCACCACTGCTTGCCGCCCTCACTCTCAGCCACTCGCATCTTAGCAAACACAAGGCGACGCTGTCCCCTTTAATATCGGTGAACGTACACGAGATCACTCACCATGACATCTGAAGGAGAGACGAGGCCGCTGTTAGAGCAGGACAATGAACCCATACCCTCCCCCGACGATGGTGTCATCCCACCCGATGATGATGTCCGGGGGTCTTCATTCTCCAAAAACCTCGGCACTGCCGAAGCTTTCGCGATCGTAATCAGCATCGTGATAGGAAGTGGTATTTTCACTTCTCCGGGCTCTATCGACACCAATGTGCCCTCGCCGGGCGCTGCGTTGGTCGTATGGCTTATCGGCGGCGTACTCGCGTGGACGGGCGCCTCGACTATGGCGGAGCTAGGCACGGCTATACCTGGCGAAGGTAAGTGATAAAAATAAACCATCTATTCCACTGCTAACTCGTCCGAATTATGCCATTGATTGATTGACTGAGATCTGCCAGGCGGGGTGCAACCATACCTACGGTACATCTTCGGTGACGTGTTCGGCTTCCTTGCGGCTTGGACGTGGATCGTGGCCGTGATGCCCGCGACGCTGGCCATTCTCAGCATCGTCTTCGTCGAGAGCATCTACTCGGCCGCCGGCGTCACCGACCAGGCCAACAGGATCGAGCACAAGCTGCTCTCCATCCTCATCCTGGTCGTCGTCAGCGTGGCGAATTCCATCAGCACGAAGACGAGCACGCGGCTTAACGGCTTCTTCGTGGTGACTAAGTTCGCTACTATCGCTGCCGTTGTCGTGGCGGGGATCGTTGTGGTGAGTAATTCTCGGAACCGTTTTCTTCTTGTTTTGGCGGCTTCTAGAGTAAAAGCTTTCCCTTTTGGGCCAAGATAGCGGTCTGAAAGATTCCGAGACCCTCACAAATCATGCCCAAGATGGCGATTACTGACTCCGAGTGTTCTAGTGTATAATTCAGGCTACGCACCCGGATAGGGACGATGTTGGGGGTCGTGATTGGTTCACAACACCCGTGAGTAGTTTCATTCGTCTTCTATTATAGTCGACGACTAGCCTAGTTATATCCCGTTTAAGCTAGGTTTTTCATTGAAAGCCCGTAAAGTCCTGTGAAATCCTACAGACTCGGCCCAATAAGAAAATACTGACAACCGGTCTCTCAGTGGTTTGGTAACCGGCCGACCGTGAATCCCGATGGAAGTACAACTGATTGGGATCACATTGGTGAATGGGAGCTTTTAGGGCACTACTCGACCGCACTTTACGGCGCTCTATGGGCCTATTCCGGTTGGGATAAGGTAAGTATATCAGTGAGCGAGTCTTAATACCAACCAGCTGACGTCGAAACAGGCAATCTACATCTCCGCCGAGCTCTCAGCGCCAGCCAAACAACTCCCACTCGCCATCAACAGCGCAATTCCTACTATAGTCTTCTGCTTCATTACCGCAAATGCGGCGTACTACATACTACTACCATGGAACGTAGTATCGAGGACGGACAGCGTCGCAGTGGTACGTCTGACCCCCTCCTATCCGCATATACGAGCTAATCCAGGAATACCAGACTGCCATTACCCGTCTTTTAGGCCGGGGTTTCGGGATCGTAGCCGCGGTGCTCATCTGTCTCGTCGTGGCAGGGTCTCTGCTCGGAAACTCCTTCGTAGCAGGGCGCATGGCCGTCGCTGCCGCAAACCAAGACTGGCTGCCGCGCGTGTTTGCACAGCTAGGCTACATCAGGGCCAAGAAACAACAGACCGCCAATGAGGACGAAGGCAGTGATTCTACGGAGGACGTAGAAACCACCGCATCCGACGCCCCCGTCAACGCCATCATCTTATCTACGATATTAGCCGCGCTGTACATCCTCCTCGGCAGCTTCCGCGCCCTGCTCACCTTCAATGGGCTGGGCGAGTACTCCTTCTTCTTCCTCACCGTGCTCGGCGCCATCGTGCTGCGCTTCCGCGAGCCCGCACTGCGGAGGCCTTATAAGCCGTTCATCCTCATCCCAGCCGTCTTTGCTGTTGTTAGCGGGTTTGTGGTCATCAGGGGTGCGATCTTTGCGCCGCTCCTTGCTGCTGTGCTTATTGTCCTCTGGGGTATCGGTGGGGTGCTGTATTGGGGCCGGAAAGAATATGCGAGGAGACGGGCGGGCTGAGATTGGCCATCTTTTGCTGGGCAATGGTGAGAATGCACGTTTGATGAAAAAGGAAGAAGATTGCTCCCCGAAGGCGTCGGAGACCTCGCCAAAAAAAAAAAGGGCGGTTGTAGAACAACAGCGGCGACTATGAACGAGTCGGCAATCCACATAGACTCTTCACCGCCCCGGTTCTCAGCTGTGATTTTAGGGAGGCGGTGGTAACGATGGACACATCCACGAGATGAAACAGAGGAGACATAAAAGAGCGAAAATACCCCAGAACCAAATACCTTTCACGGATTTTACGGTAGTTCTGGGGATATCTTCGTCGGTAGTAAGCGGGTGAAATGTTGGGTCAGATTCCAACCTGAATGATGGACAAGTTGAGACTCATGTCATGATCAGCCTCTTTTTCGCAGCTCAGTTTGGTGCGGCTCTTGGTCTTAATCAGGTGTATTACACCCGCGATGTCGAGAGCCCGCCAGTACTGGATCCTTTCGTGAAGGTGCAGCCACAGCTAGACCAGTACAATTCCGTGCGCATGACCAATCTAAAGGACGCCGCGGACGAGCAAGCCTCGATGGCTGCAAATGGTAAAAAGTACAAATTGGACATCCTCGCTCCTTTAGCTAGTTGCCTGAGTACGGGATGTGCCTGATTCATGACTAGGGTCGCTTACGCGAACACCACTGTCAAGCAGACGCTGCAACTTTAAAAGCGGCAACGGAAAGGTTCACCTCAAGCCTTGATATTGTCAAAGACTGCAAGGGCATCGTATTTTTCTTGACTTTTCAAACTTACCCTGTTTCTCTTTTGGAGAAGTGTCTCGACCGGTAGCAATGTCACAAGCCCAACTCTCACTAGTAGCCCACTTGTCTCCGTTCTTGTGTTAGTGAATTGGGAAAACATATAGACATATATATATAGAAATATATAATTGTTACGGAAGGTACGAACCGCAGGGTATATCAGGACCCCTCACTGAGGCTTCCAACATCAACGACCACGTGCTCCTAAAAAATCTGACCCAACCATGGTCACTTCTGTTGTTGAAACTTGCGCATTTTGTTTAGGGCATCCTGTTTGTGGATTTCCATGTCTAGGCCGAATATAAAGTTCCATCTAGGCGCAAGCAGCTCCCGCAACTTGTTCGCTTCCAGGCCGGATTGTCCACAGAGGATGCGGCCCGTCTCGCGACTCGAGTCGATGACTTGTTGGCAGCGCGGCCGTCGCACCCAGTCGTACGCCCTGAAGGCAGACTCGATATCTTCCGCCGATGATACTTTGGCTAACAGAGCTGCGAGAACCATGCTGTCTTCGATAGCAAGGCCGGTGCCGGCGCCTTGCCATGGTGTTGTCGCGTGGGCCGCATCACCTACAAGACAAACATATTTGTTTGCGTAGGTAGGCGTGCTCTTATGTTCCCATTCGGAATATCTCGAAGGGTCTGATTGATCGAGCGCGAGCTGTAGGAAGTGTCAATGCCCATGTGAATGAAAGCGGCTTTGAGCAAGCGCGCAAACAGCAGCGGGGGAGGGGAAAGAAACTGCTAGGACGTACGTCAATCATCCCATCTGCAATCGGTCCACCGAGCCAACTGCGCAGCGATTCTTCTAAACTCTCGCGAGTGAGCGAGCGTTTCCTCTCGTTCGGGTCGATCGCCGGGTCTTTTTCAACACCTGAGATCACGCACTGGACCATGGTACCGCTCTCCAGAACATCGTGCATAAGGAATGCCCCATCGCCCACCCAGCTGTACTGGCGGTCGAGCTTGAACTTCTCGTCACCCAGTATCGCTTTCGCCTTGTCGAACGGGACCACGTTCCGGCAGTCCCAGAAGTAGGCTGGGGTTGCGGAATGGGCCTTTGCCGCCACCCGGCCCCCGAGGACGTGTTCTCGGACCGAGCTGAAAATGCCGTCTGCGCCGATGACTGCTTCGAATTGAAAGACCGTCTCATCTTGGAAGCTGAGCTCAACACCGCCGTCGTGGGCCTTGATGGTGACTAGCTTCTTGTTTGGGTGCAGGGCTTCCTTCGGCAACGGAGCCAAAAGCTCTCGGAGGAACGAGGCCCTATGGACGGTGCGCCCAGGGTCGCTCTCCGCTAAATCGAAGATCAGAGTACCGGCTTCGGGTCCAGAACCCTACGAATGTCAGCAGTAAATCTGGTAGCTATGAGATTCCAGACACTTTACGAGAATGAGTCGGGATGAGTTCAATGGCACAGCTCCAGCCTTGTCAAGCATGGCAGATGCAGTAGGGAGAATCTGATTGAGTGCCATCTGGGCGTTAATACCCAGCCCGACAGCAGCACCGCGCTCGGAGAATTCGGGCGCGGACTCGAAGACGTGAACCTCGATATGTGGTTCCCGAATTAACGCATTTGCTAAGGTAGCTCCGGCGAGCCCCCCGCCAATAATGGCTACGCGGAAGTGATTTCTGGCCATTCGGAGTCTTATTAGATCTAGTAATATGAGGGCTCGATGTTCAAGTCAATGTCATTAGCGAAAAAATTGCGATTACTGGAAAAAAACCAGACAAGATCGAGCCTCTCCGACAACAATGACCCTGTGTGCTGAGCGTACATCAGTTATACTGGGGCCAGAGATGGAATTACGCTTTGGCGCGAAATCATCTACATCATGAATGGATAGGCAGCGATGCTGGCTCGGCGAGTTGGCTGTTGTACAGCAAGGTAAAGACCAACAATGCAACACTGTGTAAGAATTCAATTGTATGCGAATACAACTTCAAGTTGGGTCAACCGGACATAACATGGCCCAGCGCTAAAACCACATCCAATGCATCTACACTTGTCTTTAAACTAACCCTAGAACCCAGCCAATACAGAGAGGGATCACCAAAAACTCAGGAATGTCGGTCGGTGACACTCTTAGGGCCCAGTGCTATGCCGATCGACTGCATATTCGCGTGCCAACATGCATGCTAGGCTTGGCTGGGCCTCAAACTTCGATAGGTTGAATACAATCCGTTCTTTTATGGCTTAACCCTTGCAAAACAAGAATTATGCTGTCCATGATCCAGCCTTGTTGGTGATGTTGGTGCAGTTTTGAAGATGATGCATATACAAGAAAGAATCCAAATCACGAGGAATTCCCCGTTGTTGCCCCATGTGCAGATATAACGCAAACACTTTCGTCCCGCCGGATTGAAGCTTCGTTGGTTCGACCCGGTAAAAACAGCAGAGCAGAGGATCATATTCAAGTACAGGCATTCAATGACTCATTTAAGGACGGAATTTAACTAACTTCACCACGACTCTATGGTGCCATCGGACATTAATTTACAACAACATAATCATTATTCGAGATGCATGTTCACACCCCGGTCAGCCTACCACTTAGATTTACAGCTACAATGCCCGCTTAGCATAGTACCCGACCGAACCTTCACATTGTCCTACATGCCGTCTTCATTCACTGGTTGGCCCCAGGTAGAAGGGATCGCAACATGATCGCTCTCCGCCAGTTGACTCGAACAGCCCCATTCCTCAATGGAACTCCACTTCACGCACGCTGAACGCGCATTAGACTTAGTAGTTGGCATATCAGGTACTGCGGACTCCCAAGCAAATGTGTATAAACCAGTGTTACCGTGACACATAATTGTAATACAAAGCGCTTCAAGACAATGATCTTGACCAAATCGAGCGTTAGTCATAGAAAGTTTTCGGAGGGGAGCCAAGCCGTGTTGCCTACCAAGGTGCTCGTGAAAGTATTTCTCTTGTCTGCTTATAGTGTATCTCAACTTCACAATAAACGCTTTATCTGAAGTATTACATTCATTTACAACCGGCTGTTTAGAAGGCAATTAAGGATTTCTCCTTTCTTGTCTATGGCTTGCATTAATAAAACACCTTTCGACCAATAAAAACAAACAAATAAGTCACTAGCAGAAGCAAAGCACTTCACTGCTTCAATGTCATCCGGTTGTCAAGCAGTGCGATGTTAAATCATGCTATAAATCACCCTCACAACATGACTTTCTAGTTTTTCAACCCATCCTGTTTAACACCGCTCAGTGACACGGCTTAAGAAACCCCAATATTACTCACACTTGCAGATACTGGCAATATTTCATTTTTTTTATCATTGCTTTCAAAGGAAAATGGGAGTATTTCGAAGGTAGCTCGTAATGACATGTTCCTCCTGGATGTGGGAGAAAAAACATCCTATTACCTTGGACAAGCATCTAAGCGTCCCAGGAAGTGGGTGCAACCCCTGTTAGCTCTCTATTATGCAAGGGCGGCGGATTGCAAATGGTCGAAAGAAATAGCAATATTGTCGCCTGTCCAAACATGGGTAGCACAAATCATATGCTAGTAAAATACATAATTAGAGGCAACTCAATACTTAATAGCCTAGGAGCAGCAAACAACTAATCAACAAATAGCACGAACTTAGATTTACATTTCGTGACCTTTTTAAGTCACCCACTTCCAAGCTACGGCACCTCTAGGTAGTCAAACCTCTTTTCCAGGAACAATCGCCAAGCTTTCTTGCCATTACCATCACTGTTAGGATCGTACTGAAACAGCGCGGCACCTCTGTTGTTCGTCCCGAGCTCGGCGCTCTGTCTTGGATCGTTGGTATTAAGCGGTACATAGGGTACTAGGGCAACCTTGGGTCGTCGAACGCCAAATATCTCACCGATTGTTTTCACAACCTCCCCGTTTCGCCCATACCGATTCGGATACTTCAAACAGCCTTCGCTCGGCGTATCATACTCAGGCTTGCAGGGTGTGAAGATAAATACTGTAGTTTGGTCCGTTCGTTTATTATTGTATAAGTTAGTGTCGATTCCTGGGCCTCGAGGGGCAATATAATCCTTGTAGCCATTGGGGGCCGGGTTCGAGACCTGATCTCCTTTCAAGAACATAAGCACCCGCTGGCCAAAAGCAGGATCTCCAGGAGTATCGAGATTGTTGCCTTCAGAATCCTTGCCATTCGAATATGATTCCCACAAATGCGTCTGTGCCGGAAGATAGGTTAGCATCATCTGAGGGAAAGCAAGCGTGGACATGTTTAATATACCATCCAGACGCCTCTTGTTGAAGCTACAACAATCTACGTTATAGTCAGCAGGTATTTGATTTACGATCTCGGTGGTTACTCACAACCGTGCACCCATATACATTGGTGGAGATTATCTGGAATGGATCATCACCAAATGCGACTTGCTGACTGACAGCCCTTTCGTCTACTATCCCCCCTCCGCCTTCAACGCAGAATGAATAAATTAGCAAAAGCGTGTGCAGGCAGACTTAGTCTTGTAGACATGGAGCAAACCACGGTGCGACCAAGCCAAGCATCGCAGACTCACCATCCAATTCGATTGTAGGTAAGGGGGCATGAAAATAGCCATCTTCGCCGCCGTTATCCACCGCTGGTATGTACCCATTGACCTGTGAGAGTTTAGGTGCAGTCCTGCCAGTGTAGTCCTTCTCATCTGTTGACCCCGGCGTATATGTAAAAAGCCTCTTTTCCAGAGCACCGACGAATTCGTGATCAGAAGAGTTAAAAATGCTGTCTAGACCTAGATTTCTTTTCAATAGCATACTGCCGATAGAGCAGGAACCGCCATTTCCGCATGTCCCCAACTCGCACGAGGGAATGCAGAGAGCCGAGTCTTCGGGTAAGTCATCCTGACGACCGATGACGGTGGGTAGGTTTACATTGCTATGCGAGAATTAGCTGCATGTCTTGAGGAATAAAGGGCAGCAAGAACGATATCAGCCTTACCTGTATCGAGAAACCACGGCAGACTCTCCGAGCCCTGCCAAGAACAGAAGGAGAAGCAGTCGAAGTCCTGACAACAGCATCATTTTCGTTGTGGCTATCACAAGTTTGGTCACAAACACATTGATCTTGGTCGAATAGACACCAAGAAAACCAGCTGCAAACCAAATAAGAGCGATGGCTTTCGAGTTATTCTTTATGGTCTTACGGTATACTCGGTTTGGTCGTATAAGATTGATTCAGAGGCGTCAATATCATGTTCACGTGTGGCTTGGCTTATTTGTCATTATCTGTACTTTTGAACAGCCCCCAATCCCAACGGGCAAATGAAAGTTCCGGGATAGTTATGCGAAAGTGCCAAGGTTATCTGCGGTCATCTTTGTGATGTTCTGGACCATAGCCCTGCACGTTGGGTGCAGCATTGCTTATTTATCACATTAAATGGCGCTCGTTCCTGCAGTTGTACCGCGTCGAAAAAATTACGGTAAAGAATCCTAAATTTAGTTGAGCGAATTTGATGGTGTTATTCCGTCATCTTGATCCTGACTGTAGGCTGCCATCTCACCCAATGCTACGTGCCCCTCAGCTACGCCTAGCCTTACCAACAACAAGCTTTAAGGCTTCAGGTATTGTGCAGTTTTTAATCTCGTTCGACCGGCGTGCTACGTACCTGTACCTATTCTTAGAACATGTCAGGCCTAGAATTGTGTCTTGAGGGATTCAATGGTAATATCACACACAGGGTGTCATTGCTTGCCATGCAATTGTTCATAATCTTATTGATTATGCTAGTTGCATCGCGGCGTGTTTGGCGCTAAAGTTTACATGATGTAAGATGGTATATAATCTATGAGAGCAAAACGAAACCTGAGAACGAGTATACCGCTCGAGGCACACTTGTAGAAAGTGGTTTAAACGCTACTTCACTATGAAGCTCCGTACCGAGTCTTACTCGCCCTTCATCGGGTTGATGATCCTATCATCCCTACCCTATGTCATCTCAGTCCCCAAGAGCTATAATCCCTATTCTTTATCCGCACGCTGTCCATTACCATGCAATTCTACATCAGATCGTACCGGATGGGCGCACTACCAAGATGTCAACCAACTTAGCAGCTGCAACCAAACGATGCTACTAGATATGAACTTATATAACCAAATCAATATCACAACACCGCAATTTTCAATTCGCGCTTGTTTGATGCAAGAATCGACATCGTTAACACCAAGACAGTCATTCTCATACGATCCTCAAACCAATTCAACCAGGACAACGTTTGATGCCCAGGTGCAGACACTGGACATTCAAATCCTCCAATGGCTCTCTCAAGGCAGTGATCAGAGTGTTGTGGTGACAGCCGCAGGTCAAGCGCTCACTGACGCAGTGATAATGCAAAAAGATGGTAGCCCGAACATATTGTTCGCTCAAGTCGGTCAAGTTATCATGGGCGTGTATGCCGGGTCTCAGATCAAAAACAAAGGGGTTGGTGATATTATCGGGCAATTCACAAAGAGGATATCAGGCCAAAAGTTCTCTAAAGCCGCCGCGCAACTTTGTAGCTCAAATTCTCTAGGCTCAGAAATACTGGGAATATTCGTTGATATATCAGGGAATCTGGTATCGGTACAAAGTGCGTTGAGGGATTGGAACGATGCTAAATGCGCCGAATCGGAAGACAAAGCCGACACCTGGAAGGCCGTCTCAATCCCCATGGTTCCCGGGACAGAAATCGCCGTCGGCCCCAACTCCGGGACCGTTGACAATCCGTCTAAACGCTCAACCTGTCCCTATACACAAGCAGTCTCTGGCGATGGGTGTTACTCATTAGCAGAGCGGTGTAAGATAACTCAGGACCAGTTAGTCTCATATAACAACGATCCAAATCTGTGCAGCGACCTGCAAATCGGGCAGTACGTCTGTTGCGCCGCTGGAACGCTTCCAGACTTTACGCCGCAACCCAACCCGGATGGCACATGCAAGACTTACACGATCCAAGCCAATGACCTGTGCTCGACAATCGCCAAGTCAAATATGATGACAGTCAATGATATCAATGCCCGCAATAAGGACACTTGGGGGTGGACCGGCGTGAGTAATTCTCGGAACCATTTTCTTTTTATTTTGGCAACTTTTGGGGCACCAGATTTCCCTTTTTCGCCAAGACAGTATCTGGAAGTTCCTGAAACGCTCAAAAACTATGCTCTGAATGGCAATAACTGACTCCAAGTGCTCAAGTGCAACTATCTGATAGTCGGCAGCGTCATCTGTCTGTCCACAGGGTCGCCGCCGTTGCCTGGGCCGGTGGCCAATGCCGTGTGTGGGCCCACAGTCCCAGGCACAAAACGACCAGCTGACATATCGACCTTGGCCGATCTGAACCCTTGCCCCCTGAAGGCATGCTGCAATGTGTGGGGACAGTGTGGTATCACGAAAGACTTCTGCATTCCCAGCCCTGCAGATACGGGCGCGCCAGGGACCGCTACACCAGGTTCGAACGGATGTGTTTCGAGCTGTGGTCTGAACATCACGAACAATGCGGCGCCGCCTTCGACTTTTAAGCGAGTTGGGTATTTTGAAGCGTGGAACGAGGATAGGCCTTGTTTACATATGAAGGTCGGTATATCCTCTCCATTCGTTAATACGCCACTGCGTAAGTCGTTAACTCATTTTTGGTAATACAGCCCAGCCAAATTGATACTACGTATTACACACACGTCGTGAGTTGCCCCTGTATCGAATTGTGTCGGCTAAGAGCTACCAGGCTAACGGTTTGCAAATCCCAGCATTTTGCCTTTGCAAACATCACAGAAAGTTTCCAAGTTGACATCGGTGGTCTGCAAACCGCATACGACGGGTTCAAGGCGCTTCGCGGCGTGAAGCGGATCTTGTCGTTCGGGGGCTGGTCATTTTCCACAGACTATGACACATTCCCCATTTTCCGGCAGGGAGTCACGCCAGAGCAGAGACAGACTTTTGCCAATAATGTGGCCTCATATATTGTTGACCAAGGCCTCGACGGCGTCGACTTCGACTGGGAGTACCCCGGCGCCCCTGATATTCCCGGTATCCCCGCCGGCAGCCCCGAGGACGGGCCCAACTACTTGGCTTTCCTGAAACTCGTGCGAGCGGCACTACCGACCGATAAATCAATTGGAATTGCAGCTCCGGCTTCGTATTGGTATCTCAAGGGTTTCCCTATCAACGACATAGGTGCTATTGTTGATTATATTGTGTACGAGACGTATGATCTGCATGGACAGTGGGACTATGGGAATACCTTTTCCGTGTAAGTTGCCTTTCATGCCTCATCTGGTAGAATCCGCGACTTTGTTTCCTGATGTTTTAAAAGGGACGGATGCCCTGCTGGCAATTGTCTTCGATCCCACGTCAACAAAACCGAGACGGAGAATGCGTTAGCCATGATCACCAAGGCCGGCGTGCCCGCAAGTAAAGTCCTCGTTGGAATGGCGTTATATGGGCGGTCTTTTAGGATGACTTCAGCCGGCTGCTATGACGTCGACTGCACCTTCACTGGGCCTGGTTCAGGGGCAACCCCTGGCCGATGCACGGAAACAGCTGGCTACGTGTCCAACTTTGAAATACGTGACATGCTAGCCAGCGATAGCGGTGCCATGCAGTA
Source organism: Xylaria longipes (assembly GCA_025201785.1). Lineage (NCBI taxonomy): Eukaryota > Fungi > Ascomycota > Sordariomycetes > Xylariales > Xylariaceae > Xylaria > Xylaria longipes. The sequence continues at coordinate 418,137 of MU619695.1, forward strand.
CTCGAGTGATGACGGCGATATTCTTGTCTATAACGACGTGCAGTGGGTATCATGGATGACCAAGGAGCTATATGACGATCGCGTCTCTTGGGTGAAGGGCTTAAACTTCGGCGGACTTTCAGATTGGGCTATTGACCTGGATGCAGATTATGGCGCCGACGATGGTGCTGGTGATGGTGACAATGGATCCGGGCCAGTTTACATCAGCCCCGATATTTATACAGAGCCAGATCCGATCATCCAGTGCTATCCCCCGTGTACCCTCATTTTCCCACCATGGGTATTGCCGAGTCCGACCACGATCAGCATAGATCCTGTTACCGTCACATATAGGGATACGTGGGAGACGACGGTAACAATCAGCGGCGGGATCATTACTACTTCTGCTGGTGAAACTACCAGCACGGTAATTACACTTCCACCGATCACCACTCAAACTATTCAAGTCTCGAATGTTGTTTGGGGATCGACGCTGAATTCAGGGTCAACTACATCGGCACCGTCCACGACTTCGTCGACTTTGGCTGGCGGCATCATCTGGCTGACCTCCAGCATAATCCCCCCTCCGGTCACAATAACCCAAACACAGACAAGGGGTGTTTCCACTGGGACACCCATCGTTTGGACGTACAGTCCTGGTCCCGTACCGACTTCCGCCACAACTTCGCCAGGACCACCAGGACCACCGCCACCCCCTCCGCCAGGATTCCCAAGCACGGTAAAGGTCTCACCAGGACCCCCCAAGCCCACCTGCCGACCAGGCCAGATTTGTGGCTCGCCATGCCTCATAAATTGTGGCGGTGGTCCGGGCTGCATTATCTGCGGCTGCATCGGACCTTTCTGTCCCCCCGGTGGCAACTGCATTGGACCAGGCTGCAGCGATTCAGGAGGGACTGACGGTAACGGCAACCCCGACGACTCTTCAAGCTGCCGTAAGAGGACGACGGCCTCTTACTGTGACGTGGAATGTAGCGTACTAGAATATCCAGCGTCCACCACAACAACTTGCAAAGACCCCGACTGTACGCGGACTATCACAGCTTGCACGGCAACGGACAGTACCTCGACAACGACAACTACGCTCACTTGCCCAACATTTGGGTCTTACAACGATGGGGATCCAAATGACCAAGTTCCTTTGATCGGTGATGGTGGAGATGGGGGGTTTATCATTGACCCCGGCGATTTCGACACTATGACCAATCCTCCCACAACGACACCCACTCTCACCCCCACTTCCACAACCAGCACGTTCGAGATTGCCATATATGCATCGTCAGACTGTGCTGCTAAGGGAGGCGATTACTATGTCATTGAGGGTCCAGCACTTCCAGAGCTGTCCCCAGACCTGGCATGCCTAACACTACCTAACGATCTGCCCCAAAACATCCTCGACGACTCGAGCAATAATTGCCGCTATTTTATGGATGGCGGTTCTTCATACGGCAGCTGCTCTGGGGGCAAATTCGACGACCCCAAGTCCTGGTCCATATCCAGCGGGCGCTGCCAAGTCTTTGATGGCGAGGGCTGCGATCACCTGGATTTGTTCGACTATTACTTCGTAGAGGGCTGCCACAATTACGGTGCATACGACTACGAGGATATCAAAACATGGCGCTCTCTATGGTGCTTTTCAACTGGACCTGTCGAAGAAGCGTTTAAGAAGGCCGGTGTCAATGACGAGCTAACTCTCGATTATCCAAGTACCTCGGCCCTGGATGTAGGAGGTGCCTTGTGCTGGGCCAACTACCAGAATGCGACATCGAAAAGTGTCCAGACCCTTCCCGATAAAAGATACCAGTCAATTACCCAAGATGCTGCACAGCAAGTCGTGGCGTCTTGGTGTGCGGCTTCTTATACACTCAAAGCCGAGAGCACATCTGGCTTCGCACAGGCGTATTATTCCAGCAAGGACGATCGACATGCCCTGATTGCGGAGATGAAATGGGCAGACGACCAAACAGGATGTGGGACAAAGCAAGACATTGAGCTCTTCCGAGATGGCTGTCTCCACGCTTTTGACCTGGCGTACTTCGGATGTAAGTGTTATCAATTTCAATGAGCACCCCTGCACACTTTAACCTTCCACTTCTGAAATGAGCTAGCAGCTAACTCGTACGAAATTCAAGGTACTGGCGACGGAAAACAGAAAGGAGAGGCTAACTTCGGCAGATCCTATATTTACAACACCACGACTCATGGGTGCGTGTTGGTGAGTTTATTTTCGCCCACGACTAGTACGTCGCCGGTACAAGGGGCGCTGCGAGGTCGATATAACACCACTGTTTCACCTATCTTTAACATATCGACGTCGGAAATCAGTGGAAACTCGTCGTCGAGCGGCGTATACCGGCCTTGGGTGTTTTCAAAGCCCGAAAAGGCCTTTTCTTTAGGTCTATGGGGGGCGGAATAGTCGACAGGTTAAGCTTTTTGGTCCGCATGACATAGCGACGACGCCCTTGAGCTCACATCCGGGGCTCCTCGGAACAGGTGGAGAAGGCTTTGATAGAACTACGAAGGGTTGTAACTTTATTCAAGGAGATCCCACATTATAAAAGATGAATGCTATACTATTCAAGTAGTCCTTAGGCACATGTGTTAAAATACCGCGTATATATTAAAGATTATAATAACAATAATAATAATATCATTATTTTAGAAGTAGTAATAATGTTAACCGTTATTCTTATTAATTCTGTTAAGGGGGTGTATTTGGTTAGGAGGACCCTGGCTCTAGTCGGCCCAGGTGAGCCCATCATGGGGGCCCAAATGCCAACTCTACAGCCACCACCAACTCATTTGGTTATGCAATACGTACCCTTTATTTTGTAATGCTTTCCTCTAGAATGAATAAAAGAAGTATGTGTTTTGCACGCAGTGGGCTCGGCTAGGGCGTTCTAGGTTTTTCTAGCAACCACACATTCCCATCAGTAGCAGGATCATACTCGAATAGGGGCAGTTCAGATGGGTGTGGGGAAAGTCCGCATTGAGTTTAGTGTCAAAGTTATCCTTGGCACCATATTGCCGATAACATTAGAATAGCTATGTTGGTCTGACTCTGACTTTTCAATTCTTCCTCCTCCGAATACTCTATACGCGACCTTCCGCACAAGGGAAATTGGAAGCCATGCCGACGCACACCCTGGAAACTCTTCCTCTCATTGTGCTGGAACGTATTTGTGAATATCTAGCCCAATCTGATCCTAAGAGGCGCAGCTTACAGGCCTTCTCGTTGGTCAGTAAGAGGTGTTGCTCTGCAGCCGAATCACAACGGTTCGGCCAGATTCGGGTCATCGTGCGGGGTCGGCGTAATTTCCGAGATGATTTGTGTCAATGGAACGAAATTCTCAATGCCGACAACCGCTTTCGTTGTGTCCGTGGGCTCACGGTCTCAGGCTGGGGTTCTGTGTTAGAGAAAGAAGAAGGAGAAAACTACGAGACAATCGATGAGGAAGACGACGAAGATGGCGATGAAAATATGCAGGACTATTTTGGCATGCACGAATGTTGCGGTCCCTCAAACATTCCCAATAAGTACGTGACGGATAGGGGACCTTCTCCGCAGCATGAAGCTCAACCTGAAGCCTGGGAGCTTATTGCTCATTTCATTGGCAAACTACCAGGTCTCAAGGATCTAGCGTGGGGCTGTGGAACAAAAATACCAAGAAACATACTTTCAGCGGTCCATACTGTAGGCTGCCGCCTTCACGTGAATCGCTTCAGTCTTTCCAGTCTTATCCAAGATCGTGAACACCCTCACGATATCGATCCAGACGAGTTCGCACTAGCAACATCGCCGTGTCTATACAGCATTGTTGTACCATTCTATGGTTATGACGAATACGGCAATATCAATTACAATCAAGAGGCCGTATTGCGCATGGTGGCCGGGGCAGCACCCAACCTAGCACATATCTGGATGCGGTTGAGCCCACCAGGAGCCTCTATTGCGTTGAGGGCTGCATATCACAGTACTCGGCCAACTTGGCCTGGCTTCTTCAGAGAAACAAAACTGGGAGACGAACCCAAGCGAGGCAGCCTCCAGAGTTTGGTTATCAGTGACAGTGGGTTGTCTCCTGAACAGATTGAAAATTGGAGTCATATCACCGATTTCTCCAAGCTGCGCCATCTCGTCATTCACTGGAACGACAACAGTCATGATGTCGTAACATCGTTGCATGTCCTGGCGAGTTTAGCTAGTCACGGCCATTTCGAGTCTCTACACGCACTAATGTTGACAATCCCAGTTGGAAGTTCCCGTCAGGTGCAGGAAGCTCTATCATTATTGCTTGAGCGGTTGAATCCCCTCGAGAAGTTATATTTAAGCGGTTTCATTAGCAACACGGCATTTAAGACTGCTCTTTGCCACCATGGTAGCACTATGAGGACACTTCGAGTTATACCACGCCGACATAGTGGCTCACGAAAGCCCCCATTAGTCTTTTCAGCTGCAGAGGCTAAGCATTTGGTGGAGCAGTGTCCTAATTTGGAACGTCTCGAGTTTCCAGTCAACAGAACTCAAGGAGACGCCGAAGAAACTGCGATCTATCGAGAGCTAAGCAAAATGCAGAGGCTGAAACATTTAACTCTAGTTTTACATATCACACTGACAACTGATGAAGAGTACAACGAAGACGAGGAGGATGAGGAGGATGAAATATTTGTTTCCTCTAGCGGCTCGGACATGCCCTTCGCAGACATCCGCCGCTGTTTCATTAATACCGCCATTGACTCCTCCTTGGCACTGTCGATCTTCAACTTGATTTCACTAAATGGCAGATTGAAGTATCTACGGCTAAGAGTTTCACAGAATTTGGGCCCGGCGGCTGGCGACAACGACCTGCACGATATATTGACTTGGCTTGGACGTAGTTGGGCCTGCAAATACAACGACCGGGGCACCGTCTCCATACGAGAATGTGACAAGGATGTAAGAATATGGCTCGACGACGAACTTCAATACCTCGAAGAGGATTTATATCTGAAGGTGTGGAATAGTATTTGGCCACAAAGAACGTCGCGCTGGTGGGAGAATTGGAAGAGTTTTCCCCTTTCGGATGGATAGCTCTGGGTCTACAGTATCCAGTTACCTACAGCTTTTACTGCTCGCTCACACTTGTCTTCAAGGAGAAGAGGGATACTTTTTGAATCAAAGACGGCCGAGGACGATGGAGGGAATCGACAAGATAGCAGATGTCGACACCCTATCTTACCTTGGTGGGTCAGTAATTCTGACATTTTACGGTTGCAGTCCGAGAAAGTGTGTTACGGAGCAGAACTGCAGCTCTAAACCACGACACCATCAAAAGATAAAACGTTGTCAAGTCGGAGACTTGACCGTCTGCAGTTGCTTAAATACGTACCGTAACAAAAGTGATTATGAAATGTAAGGAGAAAAATAAGCAGCACCTCACTCAGCTACTTCAATGCCTGGCATTCTAGTTCAGCTAGACGGGGTACATCCCGTATTACTATCCAGCCTTCGATATACGGCTTTAGGCCAATAAAGTCGGCAGTCAAGAACACCTCAAATTATACCGGTCAAGTACAATACTTGCGGGAGCCTTAAGCAGCCTAACCGCTTCTAATATCGATTTTCCAAAGAGTCTTCGAGGCCCAGCTAACGATAAAGAGGTAGAAATAGCGGCTTCATATATAAATAAAATGTATTTGATAAATTTAGGTTAGGGCTCTTCAAGTATGGTGTTACGGTCCTGATCCATAACATATATGAAGCTGCATCTGTCACAAACCCTCCAATACGCCTCCGTAGGCTAGGCTGGTATCAATACAGAAGCCCATTGTCTTGCAGTCTCAATCTCAGGCCTTGTGACAGCATCTGTATATATGAAGCCAGAGTCAACATGATATTAGTAAATGGTTTCAAGAATGATAATGATATTGGCAGCTAAGTACCGGAACAGCCAATAGCCGCGTCAAACACGCGCTTCCCCAGGTTGTCATGCACTATGCCAATCCACATAAGTGAATTTAGCATGTCCCGCATCTGACTCCAATATTTTATTCTACATAAACTAGCAGCTTCACGTAATAAGCCATGGACCCAAGCGTTATCAGATTCATCGAAAACGGTAACAGCACCGGCCATCAGGAGCCATACGACTAATTTTGGCGGCAAAGACGAGATACTTCTAGCGAGGCCTGCATAACTGTTTCTGAGAATCGAGTTTAAGTGAGGGTATGACATTCCCACGCGAGTCCACTGGAGGAACACGCTACAGGAAAAACTAAGCAATCCGAGTCGAATGGTTTCGTTCCAAGATGAAGACTCGAACCGCATATCGAGAAGGTTATACATGATCGAAGTCATGGAACGAAGAAAAGTTCTTACGTCGATGCGTCGTTCGGAATCGGCAGCGAGGTTAATGACAGAGCAGAAATCCGACATAGCATTCCATACTGCAGTTAATTGGCCATGTATTTTGATGTTATGGGTGAGCGTAAGCGACGTTAAGAATTGGTGTGATATCGACGAACGATCAACATGGCATTTGTCGAGAAACACGTCCAATTTAGGGTACATCCGATAAGCCCGCGACGATACGGCGTCTTGGAATAGTATAGGGTGTGAGCCGCTGTGTACCACAACGCCTATGTCGCATCTCGATACTTCGGCTATGAGCTTCTCATTCGTTGTAATTGAACTGAAACCTCCTCTAAGATCAACCATTCTTCGTATGCCCTGTATGTGGTTCACAGCCGATTTCAAGTCGCCGGAGTGAAATGCTTGACCGGCAAGACTCAAGACGGCGGAAATGGTGTTATTAGAAAGCCTTATGTCGTCGTCATCGCATAGAAGTCGTTCGCGAAGAAGGCTGACTGCTTTATGATAGTGGTGCCTTACGCGCTGGCTTTCGCAAGATGGTCTCCTAGATAGGGACATTTCATAATAATATAGGCATGTGAATATCGTGGCATGCAGAAAGGCGGGGTCAACTGCCAATGGAGCAATCCAGTTTTCAGCTCTCCTGTCAAAGAAAATACACGTCTCCATGGCGAAAAGAAGCGGTTTAGCGATGGAAGAAACTTCGTATCGCTGTTAGCTAGGGTAGATAACGCCATGACCAGGGCGGGGGGACGACTACGCACACTGCAGGACCACTTCGACCGTCTCTGGCTTCACCGAGTCGGCCAAATACATTGTAGAAGCCGCTGAGCCAAATACGGGTGGGATTGAGTCTAGGGTTTGAATACCGCTCCGGTGCTCGGAATACGGGGGACTGTTTGACGAAATCCGTGATAACGACGTGCTGTTATTGGTGGCGTCGTGGCTAGTCACGTCAAAGCCGGACGGTAATGAGGCCGTATTTCGTCGTGTGCCGGCCAAGGCCAAACGTTTTCCACTTCCAAGGGGCCGCGCCTTGCCCAGGTTCTTCCCCCGCATCACATGGCTACGGATAAGCTTGCGATCTTCAGGGTTGAACTCGTCCATGCTAGTCTTGACTAAGAAACATAGTTCTAGTACAGATGGAACATACACGTGAGCCTTCAGGGCAAGTCAATGGTTTTCAGATCGAGGGGCAAGTCTGCTTACCCGAACGCCCCTTGTTGGAGGTAGCCATGATAGCAGCCTCTATTGTTCTAACCTAACGGCGTCTCGAAGATAACTTCCGAGAATGGTATACAATACTTGTGGAGATAAATGCAGCACAAGGAACCGTAGTGGAATAGCTACGAAGCTTAAAAAAGACGTTGCAGATGAAAAAGGACTTGCAGTACGGACTCAAGATTGCGGCTGTAGTCCGTTCGTCATTCCGCCTAAAATTGGGACTAGTGTGTCAGCAATGCCTTGGAATCTATTCATATGATTGGATGACTAGCTTGATAATCTCCATCAGTATTGATTTCCTAATTCGGTAGCGCGCAGAGCACGGCCACCAGTAGCTAGTCGGACAAATCACCGTGCCAGGAAACAGATCAAGACCCATAGACATTGCTTTCCACTTACGGAATAGCACTCTCTACGTGGAAACAGATGCCATTTCTCGAACTCAAAGACACCACTCCAACACTGCTGACCGCGTGTTTCGATCGCTTGAGAGAAAGGGCTAGAATGAGTGATCACCACAGCCTTAGTTATGGCCCTGTTACCCTACCCGACTATGTATCCGGAGCGTCGGGGAACGCGGAGCTACCACTGCGCATTAACCGCTAAGTCCACGTTCGAATCGCAACATTTCTATGTTGTCAAGGAGTCACGATACGTACAGTACAAGGGCACAAGGCATCCCGTTATGTATATATAAGGAGGCCATCCCACCTCGCCTACATAGTCAAGTAGACTGAATACTCGACCCATATTACACCTTCCATTCTCACTCTCCTAATCCCAATATTCTCGATCGATATCTGCGGAGCCGATACAAAAAACGGGAATCGCCACAAACGTTAAGGTTAAAATCCTGTGTGACTCTCCTCTCCCCCTGTTTCCGAATTCCAGCTCAGTAATATCGGGTTATCACGATGACCGGCTCGAAAGACTTGGCGCCTTCAACTATCCCCTTCTTTCCCAACACGTTCATCAACAATCAATTGAGAGCTCATCCACAATGGCCGAGTAAAAGCACAGACTTGTCCGGGCAGACGGCCATCGTCACTGGAAGCAATGTTGGTCTGGGATATGAGACATCAATGCAGCTGTTGGGGCTAAAATTGTCAAATCTAATCATGGCCGTGCGTTCGCTTGACAAGGGATATGCTGCGGCTACTGCTATGAGGAAGCGGTATCCCAAAGCAAATATTGAGGTCTGGCAGCTCGATATGGTTTCATATGAGTCCGTCCAGGCCTTCGCTAAGAAAGCCGAAACACTCGCTCGTATTGACATTGTTATTCTTAACGCTGGTCTAGCTCATCTTCAGTATCACAAGGTTGAACGAACCGGACACGAGGAGGCCTTCCAAGTTAACTATCTGTCTACCATGTTACTGGCTATACTTCTCCTTCCAATCCTCAAAAGCAAGAGAAGTCCCGGCCAACCACCACATCTGACCATTGTGAGCGCTGCGTTGACGCTCAACTGCAAATTCACGGTGAGGGACAGCAACCCTCTGTTCGCCGCCCTTGATGATCCCGACAAATTCGACGCCAGCGAGAACTACGAAATCAGCAAGATATTAGCTCAGATGTTCCTTTGGAATCTTGTCGACTATGTGTCTGCGGACGACGTTATCATCAACCTTGCCGACCCTGCCTTTGTGAAAGGCACTGCCTTTGCTCGGGATCTCGATAGTATCGCAATGAAAGCTGGACTCAAGCTATTCGGGGCAGCATTCGGACGGACCCCTGAAGTCGGTGCTTCGTGCTTCGTTGATGCCGTGGTGAACAAGGGCAAAGAGTCTCACGGTTGTTTCTTGATGAGTTGGAAGATTCATCCGTAAGTAACTATTGATGGAATACCCTTCAGCTTCAACCAAGTTCTCATGATAGTTCACAGTTTCCCGACCTTGTTATACTCACCTGAGGGCAAGCTTACTACTCAACGAGTCTGGGATGAGACACTAGCCGAGTTTGAATTTGTTGATGCTCGCGGCATCATCGAAGCCATGAAAGCCAAATAAGTGATGGAAGAATAGTAATCAGATTCTCTTTGGTTTCTTTTTTGTCGGCTTGTCAATTTTTATTATGCGGGGATTATCTCGGCTTTGAATTTATTTTCCATGTTTTCTAAACCACACGTTCAAATAGTGCAGCAACAATTAATAAACTCTCGATCTATCGTCAAAGCTATTTCCCGCAGTGATGTAACGTACCACAAAGAATCTTCCGTAGGAAGCTAGATGATAGTCGGTGCTACAGTGACAGCCCAAGAGTGACTATCGTAATATGATGTCCAAGTCTTCAGAGTCAATTGAGGCTTTCAGATTCGCTTCTCGATATAAAGCTTTGTATACATGTTGTACTTTGGGTAAAACAGCGCCGGCGAAGCCGGATATTATGTGCCAAGCCATTGTACCAATTGGCGAAGCCTAGATTCTCACATGCAGCCACATTTTTGTGATCTGCCTCTAGCGGCGAGATCCGCAACCTCCACCATTCTTTAGCTATATCGCTGTGTGCCCTTATATTCTAGCAGCGTCAGAGCCCAGATCGAGCCTCATCACCTGTCTGGTCACACTATCTGCAGTTACCCGAAGACACATCCGCATTACGCTTTGGTTTGTTTCGGCCCGACGATCTGTAAGCGGAATGGCCAATTCCCTATCTACGTCTCGCCGACCGCTCGGTGTGGGAACCGCGCAGTTGTCTCGGACAGTTTACAACGGAGATTACATCATGTACTACGTCCGCATCGAGTACTCGGTCTTAGGAGATCTGACGAGGTGACGACATCCAAAACGCGAATAGTACGAAGAGCAATACTATTATTCTCACATGTTTAACGAATTCATAGGCTGTGTCTGCCTTGGACCAGAGCTGTGTCGATTGTGATAATTTTAGGACCGACTGAGTGCGCCTCAAGAGCGAGGAGATGTATTGCGAAAGATATGCCACAGGGGAGGAAAGTTCAGTAGGCTGGACGCTTCAGCAGTTGTCTATATAATAAACATTGCGACCACCTTGAATTCAGCAAAATATCTTGTTCTCTTACCACCAGCAAATCTACTACTACGCTCGACCTCTAGTCTGCCTCATCGATAACCTACCCTCAGGTAACCCACGACTTCTCTACTACTCGCTTCCTCTCACCATTCATCTTTCGCGCCTCACGTCAACATGCATTTCAATAATCTCGCTCTGGCCGTGCTCTCAATCGGTTCCGTTTTTAGTGCTCCGGCCACAGTAGCCCGCCAAGATTCCAACGTCTTGACCAGCGCAATTAGTGCAGTTTCAAACGCCGCATCCACCGTCAACAACGAAGTGGCCGTTATCAGTATGATTATTCATTCTTTTGGCCGCTCTGTAGCCCAGACTCAAGCTAATTCATCTTCTTCCTCAGCGAACCTGGTTCAAAACAATGTCAACAATGCGGCTGTCCCGGCCATCCAAGCATCTTTGACGAACATCGCGGCGGTGATCAGCAACGCCACCGGATTCGTCGTCCCTCTAGCAACTGAAGTCGCCCTTCCCCTAGCCCAGCAGGAGCTTGACAATCTCTCTGGCTTGGTCGCGAACGTGACAAGCATCGCTGGAGCTGTTCAAAATACGACCAATCTTCTCCTTGCTAATCTCTCTCAACGTAAGCTATGTTCAAAATTCTTGATCCTGTCGTCGTGTGAGAACGCAGTGCTAATATAAAATGATAGAAACATCGTCACTCGTCCAGACCGAGGTCCTTTCGGTCCTCACCACTGTCAACTCTTTAGTTCAGCCGGTCACTCAATTCGCCACTTCAGCTATAGCAGGGGTCTCTGATTCTTTGACTCAAACTATCGCGACTACTATTGCTACGAGTCAAGACATCCTTGACCAGATTCAAGGGCCAATCACCGCAGCTCTGACCAATCTTCTCTAGATTACCTAATTCGATCCTTCTGTAAATAAATGATTGCCAGTTGATTATGCTTCTGGCAGAATATTACAGTTAGGAGGTGTCAGGATTTCAAGTATGAGGTATATTTTAAGTGTTTAACTTGCTTTGCAAACTACTCCTGTTATCTCATCACACCTGTATTGATGCATGTTGAAGTAATGCGGGTGTCTTTAGTTGAAATTTTGACCAATAAGAGCAATGTAGGGGCTTACATAGGCTGGAAATTTTTGAGGGGCTACTTCAGACATCACCACCTACCTCTTACTCTTACATACACACTTGACTATTGCGTCGAATTTTAATCAATAAATTTCGTTCTATTCTATTTGATCAAGGGAATCCCCATATATCCAAGTAATTTCATCGAACCTTGGATGCGTACAGTTCAGCTTACCTCCTAGGCTAGGGCGCAGATCCAGATTTCGGTCACCCGAGCCGACTCAATGAGACCCCAGCAGGTCAGGGAGAGGTGCGACAGAGCACGTTATAAAGGCGGCGTGCCGTGTATTGTTGGTGAGGATGACGAATTTGGCCCGGATCGCAAGTGGGCATGCAAAGAATCAACCGACGGCTGGAACGGCGACGTGATTAATGGTTCGGTAAGGCCTTACTCCTTTGACTAAACCATACTGTCCTACTAGGAGAGGGTACGTTCCCAGTTACCCAGGGGTTCGTGCGAGGCAACTAGACTGTCACGGAACAGAACTGCAGCACTATACCACGACACTACCAAAAATAGAACGTTATCAAAGTAGGCTGCCTTGATGCCTGCAGTTACTTATATACCCACGGTTGAGACCGTGACATAGACCGATCTGTGGGGAACCTTCTCATGGCGCGGGTGATCAACATTGGTTACGAAAAGCGATGGGAGAGGCTTACATTCAGGTCCCATGTTTCGACCGAGTGACGCTGTATAGACACGCATTTCTATTTCCATCAAGCTTTGCAATTCATTAGGGCATGTCCTCTGGTGTGGGCTTTCAAGACCCCAACAGTGTATGGGCGAAAATAAACTTCCTTCCTAAGCGCAACTTAACTTCATAAATGTTCCTAATGCCTTTGCCACTGTCTCTCCATGCCGCCCATATATTATGCCTTCTAGTAGACCCCCACTAGTGGACCACTTACTCCTTTTCCCGTAGGAACTCCTTGTAAGCGAGGATCTTGTCCTAACTAGCAAGAATATCATTGACCACCCCCCTTTCAGTCCTCTCGTTTCCCTGTATCCGGGTCATTGAGCACGTGGAGGACGTCCTAGTGATAATTAAACGGTTAGCAGGTGTTTAAAAGGGAGCTATAATACTAATACGACTTACAACTTAGAATTAGGATCTATGCGAGCGCCGGTTCATTGAGTGGAGAAGGTCAACCGCATCCATTGTAGCAGTAAGGTTGGTTTCAATTACAGCAAGGGCGGCTTTAGAAGTAGCAAGGACGGCTTCAGAAGCAGCGAGGTTGGCTTCAGAAGTAGTGGCGATGCTCTCGACAGCGAGCATTATGCGCTCCTGTCGCTTGGCGGTAGCTTCTTTTCTGGCTTTTTCTTCGGCTTTTTCTTCGGCTTCATCATCGGCTTCCTCTTCGGCTTCCTCTTCGGCTTTAGCTCTGGCCTTGGCATCAGCCCTCTGCTTATTCGACTTGCGGGTGGCGATCCTTTTTTCTAGGAGTGCGCAGTCGACTGCATATTGAGCAGCTTTAAGAGTCTACCTAGCTGTTAAATTACCAGTGCTAGCAAAAGAGCAACCGGGCATCTACTTACGTCGCTGGGCCCTGTGGCTTGAGCAAGGACGCGGGCCAGCTTAATACCGCACGCCCGGAGGTTGCCGATGGGCTACTGGGTGTTAGCTGCAGCAGCTACTTAGCAGAAGAAGGATAGATACTAACCTCAACGCAACTCTTACTAAGGTGTCTGCATTGCGAGCACTTAATGTCTATCGCTAACTACCTAGTTAGCCCATCTGACCTAGCCGCGATCTCGTTTCGTAGTGTTACTCGATTAGCTTTAATCTATTCTTGAGTAACGTATATAAACTTACTGTCTGTGTTCTCGCAGACCGGCTTGGTGTGTTGATTGGCGGCAGGGCCTATCCACTTAACCATTGCGTACAAGCATCGTTGGCAGGGAACACGACGACTAGTCTTCCGGTCATTATAGTGTTGTCGTAGGGTTAAAGGATGATACTTACAGCATGGCGATGACGAGATGATGATGATGGTGATGATGATAGGTATGCAAGTAGTGGTTGTGTGAGTGGCATACGCGATAAGTCGATTGTATGATAATCTGTCTACCTGTGCAAAATAGCTTCCGTATGATACATCTTAGGAAGATGTACTCACATGATCTCGAAAGAACCTTCTATACCCCTACTTAGGTAGAGTTAGTAACAACTTCCCATAGGCTAGCTCGGAAGGGGACCTGCAAGACGAAGACTTACAAGGCAAAGACTGCAAGAGCTAGGACGAGAAAAGAAAAAAAGGGAAACGGAAGGATACAACTAGGAAGAAATAGGTACATTTGAGTTTCAAACGCTCAAAAATAAAGTAGGTACGTGAGTCGTAATTGCCACCAACACCCACCTAGGTAGGTACTTAATTACCTGTGATCCGAGTTCTCAATTATGCCTAGGATCATGACTACGCCCATCTAAATCGTAGGACACTTCCACTTAAGCCTAGGAATTGTTCAACATACTAAACTGGTTAATGTTCACAAGGATACCTGGATACCTGGAAATGGCAGAAACCGCATACTCCATATACTTATTGGGTTCAAGTTATGGTGAAGTGATTATTTAGCTGTTCATCAATACCGACAAGGTCTTCTAGTCATCTTATCGTGTCCTGCAAGTTATCGGTCTCCCAAGCATTCTCTTCACACTTGATTTTCCGGGGAATAATCTGCTCAACATGCTTCATCCAAGGAGTCTGCTTCCTCCACATCGCGAAGAGCTCGCATAACCTTCGGGTCAACGAACACCCCCTCTAGAGTTAAGTGGAGTGCCATAGTTCCGTCGATCGTCTGAACGACTGATGCACCAATCTTAAATCGTAGAGTAGGACCTTACCTACAAGGTATATTGGAGACAAATACCTGGATGTAAGCATTGGTAGGCTACTGTCAACTTTCAATTGATGTTAAGCTTGATAGAAGATTGTTTACATTTAGTAAGCTATATACTGCTGGCGGTCTACTACTTCAGCACAGCCTCGAGTGAGAGGACATCCAGTTACGGGGCCGCAACGCTACTACAGTATACCTATACAATATAGTCACTAATAGAAGGCTAATCTATCACGTACGACCACAGCCACTGGAGAACTCGGGGTCCCGTCCGCTCCCCCATAGATAAGCCAGTGAGCGCCGAATTAGTAGTTGGGTCGGTGACGACCAGCGAATCCTCGGTGTTGTACGTTTTTGCCAACTTTCTTGGCTTTTATTTTTATACACACTACCCACTAAAGGTTTAGTTAGGTAGGCATCCTAGCCCGCAAACACAACTGTGCCGATCCACCGTTTTAACAAAGAGGGGTACTGACCTAGGTCAGCCCCTAGGCCTGGCGAACTGCATATTCGTGAGTTTGTAATAGTCATATGATCGGGTGGCAGAGCCTATGGATAGCGAAGGCTTTCCGTTGCCTCCCGTCTCCTCCCGTATGATCTAATCTAGCCGAGACAGCAATACGAAGGACGCGAAGGCAAGGGAAGCTGGGCGGCTGGCTTGGATGAAGCTATTCGCATATAAATAGCCTGAAATCCGTCGCCTAGCCGAATAGGAGGACTAGATATCCAGAGCCCCCTTGAGACCATAGATGATTATTAGTTAAATCTGAACACATCTCAAGCCCTTGACACAAGCCCTTGTAACATTGTCCTTATGTTTCCACTTTTAGCTCGAGCAGCAGCTTGTTGTTTTAATTCTAAATACCATGCGTTGATCTTTGCACTAGAATCCCCGGTTTCGCGAGTTGGTGTGCTATCTTGATCAAACCGGACGTTGGGATGTTGGGTTGGGCCAACAATTGCGTGATGAATCGCGCTGTTTCCTGGGGCGTCCGCGGCCAATATTTTTTAGCGTTAGGTTGAGATGGTGGCGCCGTAAGGTGCCCTCTCTCCTTGTGATTTCTCATGTGAATATAGAAGTTGGACTTTCCCATACGAAACTCGGCCACATTCGCTCGACATTCAGGGACAGGGCAGAGGAAGAACGGGCCGTTATGTTGCAGGAAATGCGTTCTGGCTCCGCCAGAGGTCTTGTATGATCTGTCGCATCAAGGACATGTGAATGCCCCTGCTGCATTAGATTCGTACAACTGCCCTGATAACTCTTTATCTGCTATGCGCTCCAAAGTCTTGATATCGGCGAGTCCATCGCCTTTAATGGGGAATCCATTCAAGTGCGATAACGAAATCCAGAAGCAGGGAAGATCCAACTTTAAATTGCAGCCGCTGTAAAATTTGACTTGCGGAGACGGTGGCAGGCGTAACGAATGCGATTAATAAAGACATGCCGAGGATTTAACGGGAATGGCCCAATTTCAGCCGAGTTTGTGGGGTCAAAGTCGTACTAGTGGATGAGGTGGTGGCTTGGCTAAGTGGAGGGAGTGGTCCGGTGGACCGTCTGGCGGGTTATAGAGTTAAATAAGTGCCTGTTCCTTCGCCTTCGGGCATTTGGTCAATTTGAAACGATACAGAGAAGATGTAAGCATCAGGTCACCAGTTCGAACCGGGTCGCAAGTACTAACTCCCTTACAGTAGCATGGCCCCTGCACTAAGGATGACACGCTCAATCAAAGAGAAGCTACCAATTTTTTTCTTTTCCAGTTTTTGAATGTTGCACCCCAGATCGAATTTGGAACACCAAGCTCATAAGTCCGCAATACCAGAGGACTCATATGCGGCTACTACGCCGGGCATTGCGGACTAGTCGTAACTAGTAAGGTGCACGACTGAAAATAGTGGTGTACACTAGATAGACTATGCCTCCGGCTCATTTTTCCATTGACGCAACTTCACCCCATCTTTTGGCAGCCTCAAGCTCGAGCTCAATGGCTGGCGACAATGCCCTGGTGTGGATCGACTGCGAGGTGAGTGATTGAAATCCCCCGGGGTAAGAGATCCGGGAAGGGGAGTAATAACATTTACATCAGATGACGGGCCTGGACCCGGATCGCGAAGAAATTATTGAAATATTCTGCATCATCACCACAGGCACGCTAGACGTTGTCGACGAGGCGGGTTGGGGGGCCGTGGTTCATCAGAGCAAGGAGAGGATGGGCATGATGGACGATTGGTGCACACGCACGCACGCGCAGTCCGGACTGACCGCCT
Source organism: Xylaria longipes (assembly GCA_025201785.1). Lineage (NCBI taxonomy): Eukaryota > Fungi > Ascomycota > Sordariomycetes > Xylariales > Xylariaceae > Xylaria > Xylaria longipes. The sequence continues at coordinate 434,961 of MU619695.1, forward strand.
CTGTTATCGCCTCGAAGGTAACACCCGAGCAAGCGGCTGAGGAGCTGCTGGCGTACATCCAGAAGTACGTACCGGAGAAGAGAACCGCCCTGTTGGCGGGAAACAGCGTGCATGCCGATCGCGCATTCTTAAGCAAGGAGCCCTTCAGGGTGGTAGTCGAATACCTACACCATCGCATCTTGGACGTGAGCACCATCAAGGAGGCAGCCCGTCGGTGGTGTCCCGAAGGGGTCCTGCGGAATGCCCCCAGGAAACAGGGCCTCCACCAGGCGAAGGAGGACATTCTGGAGAGCATCGAGGAGGCCCGCTACTACAAGGAGGTCGTCTTTGGCAGCAAGAGTAGCTAGCGCTGAGCTATTGCATCTAATTTGCTATCTCGTATGACTGATATAACCCGATGATGCATCAATAAACACTCAGAAAGCTGTGGTTATCGTTACAGTCCAGCTATCAGTCGGTTCCGGTGGCGTTGATCATGAAATGCGATGCTGTGTTGGGTAGTGCAGATTTTGGGATGTCTTCTTTCACAATGCTTGATAGGAGACTGCTACGATACGATACGACTATTGCGGCTGACCTAGATATTAGCTTTTGAAGCGCGTGGCAGTTTTGTTGGCCCTCAACGTTCTAGATCAGAGGCATGTGTGACAGCTAGGGGAAGAGAGGGGCATTATCGTTCCCCCCATAATGAGAACGATGGCTTGTATCCTCTGCCATCTAGGTACACACTGTACGCACAAGACAAAATCCCATATAACATACCGTATCAATAGGTAAAGACACTGTATTAATGCCATCACAGCACCCCCACACGAGATATGAGCTCACAACCTATCATCGATGCTACCTCACATGCGCTATTGACATGGCAAGCTTGATATTGCAACTAACCCCGCCATCGTCCCGGCCCTTACGTAGTTTGACGTATTTTACAAGCTCCCCTCGCTTCTTCTTCCTGCCTTGTTGTTGGTCGCAAAATACCTCTCCTCCCTCTGGCTTATTGCTAAATACCTACTCAATTGCAATACCTAATTGACAGTTTCCATCATGAGCGCGAAGACGGTCGAATTCAAGTCCTTTACGGATCAGAAGCCTGGAACGTATGTCATTGTTTATTTGAGCTACCCCGCCATCATCCAAACATGAAAAATCATGGACGCCCAAACAACCATCGGGTGCGATACAAGTCGCTGATGGGATTACAGTTCCGGCTTGCGCAAGAAGGTTAAGGTCTTCCAGCAGCCCCATTACAGTGAATCCTTCGTTACCAGCATTCTGCTGTCTATTCCAGAGGGCGTTGAAGGTTCGTATAAGCAGCCGACGATAACAAAACCGTCTACTGGCCATTACTCACTCTTTTGACATGTAGGGTCGTTCTTGGTTATTGGTGGCGACGGTCGCTACTGGAACCCCGAGGTCATCCAGCTCATTGCCAAGATCGGCGCGGCCTATGGTGTCAAGAAGCTGTTGATCGGGCAGAATGGCATTCTATCCACCCCCGCCGCCAGCCATGTCATTCGAAAGCGGAAAGCAACAGGCGGTATTCTGCTGACTGCTAGCCACAACCCCGGTGGTAAGTTCGGCGTCGGCGAAGACGAGAATCACGCTGACTGAATACGCTGCAGGACCAACCGAGGACTTTGGAATCAAGTACAATCTGTCCAACGGCGGCCCCGCCCCAGAAAGTGTCACCAACAAGATCTACGAGGCTTCCAAGACATTGACATCGTACAAGATCGCCGATCTCCCCGATATCGACATCACCACCGTCGGATCCAAGACCTACGGCAACCTCGAGGTCGAGATCATCGACAGCACCGCCGACTACATGCAGATGCTGAAGGACATATTCGATTTCCCCCTGATCAAGCAGTTCTTCAGCAACAACCCCGACTTTAAAGTCCTGTTCGATGGTCTACATGGCGTTACCGGCCCTTACGGAAAGGCCATCTTCGAGGAAGAGCTAGGACTCAAGGACTCTACCCAAAACTGCATCCCCGCTCCCGACTTCAACGGCGGACACCCAGACCCCAACCTGACCTATGCTCATTCTCTTGTCTCGGTTGTTGACAAGAACTCGATTCCTTTCGGCGCTGCTTCCGACGGCGATGGAGATCGAAACATGATCTACGGCGCTGGTGCTTTCGTGTCTCCCGGAGACAGTCTGGCCATCATTGCCCACCACGCCAAACTCATCCCCTACTTCAAGAAGCAGGGTGTTTACGGCCTGGCACGAAGCATGCCAACATCTGGTGCCGTTGACCTGGTCGCCAAGGCTCAGGGCCTAGACTGCTACGAGGTCCCCACGGGATGGAAGTTCTTCTGTGCCCTTTTCGACGCCGACAAATTGAGCATCTGCGGCGAAGAGAGCTTTGGTACTGGTAGCAACCATGTGCGTGAGAAGGACGGCCTCTGGGCTGTTGTCGCCTGGCTCAACATCATCGCTGGCCTTGGCGAGGCGAACCCTGGAGTCACCCCAAGCATCAAAGAAATCCAGAAGGAGTTCTGGAACACGTATGGTCGTGTCTTCTTCACTCGTTATGACTACGAGAATGTCGACTCCGACGGTGCCAACAAAGTTGTCGGCACACTAAATGACCTTGTCTCCAAGTCCGACTTCATTGGCAGCAAGATCGGAGGTAAGATGCCTAGTTGTCTTATTCACAAATATTGTCCTTGATCTTGTGCTAACTCTACCCTTTAGAACGTACCGTCACTGATGCCGGCAACTTCTCATACACCGATCTTGACGGGTCGGTAGCCTCCAACCAAGGCCTCTATGCTCGCTTCTCTAGCGGTAGCCGAATCGTCGTCCGATTGTCGGGCACCGGTTCGTCCGGAGCTACCATTCGGTTGTACATCGAACAATACAGCAAAGACCCCTCGACCTATGCACTGGATGCGCAGGACTTCTTGAAAGAGGAGATCAAATTCGCAACCGAATTGTTGAAGTTCAAGGAGTATGTTGGACGTGATGAGCCCGACGTCAAGACATAGAAGAGCAAACATGATTCATATCTGTCTGCTAAAAAGCGCACTTAGTGGCTGCGTAAAATGATGATGAGCGTTTCCTGCATGATGAAAATATGAAGCTGTTATAATCAGAATATTAATAGACAAGTCTTACACTCTATTTGATACTTTATCTACGTCTCTGTGTGGTTAGTCAATGAAGCCAGGTGGTTAGGCAAAACAGGCAACACCTGATCCCGAAATTCCAGTGGGCGGGGTCGTGGTACAGTACAAACTCTTAATAGCAAATAAACTTGGGGATTCGGAGATATGCAAGGTAAACTGGGGTTGAGGAAAGTTAGAATTGACCGCCATCGTCTCAGCGTATCACGTTTCTAAGGCATTCAATCGCCTGATTAATTGTCAAGCCTGAAAGACTCATATCGTACGATCGGATTCCATCATACGATTATCCTCACCTGCCAATTAGTAAGTCACGTCCTTCTAAAACATATATCGTCCAATAAAGACGAAAATGCAAGAGAATTACAATTGATCTCACCGAAAACACCCCAACTCGATGCGACACTGCAGTCGCTCTTCGCTAACCTACTTCGGAATCGGGGTCGCGGCAGCGATCTTATGCATGATATACTTTCGCGGCACGCAAACGAACATTGACGCCATAGAAGTACTCAACATTCACACTATGTCAAAGCCCGTCATCACGGTAGGCTCGGGCCTCGCGGGGCTGTCGGCGGCGCACGAGGCACTGAAGGCGGGGGCGCGGGTGCACATGCTCGACCGCGCGCCGAAGCCGGGCGGAAACAGCATCAAGGCGTCGTCGGGCATCAACGGCGCGGGCACGCGGTTCCAGAAAGACAAGAACATCACAGACGACAGTGGCAGGTTCTTCGAGGACTCGACGCGCTCGGCCGGCGCAAGACTGCTGCAGTCGCACGAGCAGGAGCGGAAGGCGCTCATCGAGATCCTGACGAGCCAGTCCGCTGATGCCGTGGACTGGCTTGCCGACGAGATCGGCGTAGACTTGACTACGGTCGCGCAGCTCGGCGGACACTCCGTCGCCCGCACGCATCGCGGCTCGAGCGGGCCGCCGCCCGGCGCGGCGATCGTGAGCGCGCTGCTGAAGAAGCTCGGCGCCGACCCGCGGTTCACGCTGACGTCGTCCGCGGACGTGGAGGCGCTCACGGTGGGCGACGACGGGGCCGTCAGCGGCGTGCGGTACACCGTGGCCGGCGGCGAGACGCGCGAGGCGCACGGCCCGGTCGTCTTCGCGGCGGGCGGGTTCGCGGGCGACGCGAACGGCCTGCTCGCGAAGCACCGGCCCGACCTGGCGGGCATGCCCTCCACAAACGACGCGCGACCGGCGCCGCACGGGCTGCTGTCCGACCTCGGGGCCGCCTTCGTCGACATGGACAGCGTGCAGATCCACCCGACGGGCTTCGTGGACCCTAAGGATCCCAAGGCCACGTACAAGTTCCTCGCGGCCGAGGCGCTGCGCGGCGAGGGCGGGATCCTGCTCTCGCGCGAGGGCCGCCGCTTCGTTAACGAGATGGAGCGCCGCGACGTCGCTAGCGACGCCATCATGGCGTTGCCGCGGTGGTCGTCCGGGGACGAGGACGAGGACGACGTGCGCCAGTGGGACGTCACGCTGCTCCTCGACCCCGGCGCCTGCGAGGCCGCCGGGTCGCATCTCGGCTTCTACGTCTTCAAGGGGCTGATGCAGAAGAAGAAGGTGAGGGACCTCCCACCCGCCGTCATCGCGGCGGTCGACAGGTACGCGGCGGCGGTCGCGGCGGGCGCCGATGACGAGTTCGGGAGGAAGACTTTTGGCCACTGGCGCTTGCCGCCGGGCGAGGCGAACAGGGAGGAGGAAGTTGCCGTCGGCACCGTGACGCCCGTGACGCATTTCACAATGGGTGGCGTGGCGTTCAATACCAAGGCCCAAGTCCTGGGACAGAAGGGGGGTGGGTTGGCTCCGATTCAGGGCGTCTGGGCTGCGGGGGAGATCACGGGTGGTATACATGGTGATAATCGCCTGGGAGGCTCTTCGTTGTTGGAGTGTGCTGTGTTCGGCAGGATTGCTGGTGCCGAGGCTGCTAAGAGTCTTGCGGGTGCGTAGGGCTCTGGGTGGTCTTGTCTTTGAGCATTGGTTTCGGGGAAATCTGGGTTATTGTGAGGCTTTTGCTAAAAATGGGTTTACTGGTATTATGTGAGAGCTATCGTTGCTGTGATGATTATACGACTATTGTATGATGTTTTTTTCACCATTCGTCTTGCAGGGCCAGCTTAATTGTCAGTCAACTCAATTTTGAAGCCTTGTTCTCGTCCTGCTCCTTTCCGTCGGTTCTTCAGTGTGCGTACAACAATCCCCCCCACTCGGTGCCTACGTCCTCCGCCAACATCTACTTGCTATGAGGTAACGGATTTCAGGGATATGTCGCAATGTCTAGATACGTCTGGAAAACCCTGGAAACGGCGGTAGGCGTATACATCACCGATGACACTAGGCAACGCTGTGTAAGTGGTTCCTGTGCTTCGGAGTCCTCATATCGTGACCGTTGTGCCGAAAGTATAAGAATAGTGTCCGAATCCTAAGCGGTAATTGACGAGTAAAATGTATATCAACTGCAAGTGCGTAATCTACATGTCGCGACGTTGAACGAACCTCGGGCAGTTCGCTCATATAAGTCGATGTCCTGAAAGTTTTTATCGTCAATCTTAGCGAAATCATGAGACAGACCTCAGCTCATTGACATTCAAGGCTTTCTGAAGCTCGGTGCTATAGCTCTATTTTGTACAACACATGACGTCGCGTTCTTATAGAGTGATGGAATTGATTCAATTTAAGGCTTCGTTAAAGAAGATAAAGCCTTTTGCTGCTAATTGTGCAGTATTGTCTCATACTGAAAACGGCAGGTAGGGTGCCATGTTGCGCAAGACGGGCGATCTTGGCGAAAGAGGCAAGTCTACTAAATCGCCGTTACATTACCCCAGTTAATTTCCCTTATCTTCGAACTTCATAGGCAGATAGATAGCAGGGAATATGTTGGCGAATACATTCCCCTACTGATGACAGCCCATGATGAGTGTCCAGTAAAGCAATCGAGTCAACAACGCAATTCGCACGGACTCAACCTGCCCAGTCCTGGTGAGCAAACACAGTATGAGGGAAATATTGATCGATACAATATATTACTACGTATCTACAGTACACTACACTACAGCTACATAGTTACCAATGCGATGGGCAACCCCCACAAAGCGCAGGCAGGCAGGCAAATGAATAGACCTGCATGCCTCGATCGTCGTCGCGTGTCTAGCGCTTGACCTCTCATCTAACGATCCTCATCCCTCCTACAATATGGTTTGCTTCAACGGGGTTCGATGGGCGTCACTCATCGTCGCCGGCGCGGCCTACCTCCCGTGGGCTGCCCTAGCGTCTGACAACCTCCGCGTGCAGATTTCGGTAGGGAATAACATCCTCAAGGGCAATGTCGACGGCCGCGTCGTGCTCATGTTCGCACCTAATGGGACCGACCCTCTTGAAGACACAGATGTCACGTCGACACCAAACAAGATGTTCGGCAAGAACGTCTTCCAGTTCGGTGCCAATGACATCGTCACTCTGTCTGGTGGAAGCCCTAACAATACTGCGACGGGCGTCACGGGTTTCCCACTTGTCAGCATAGGTAAGAAGTTTCCGACGAGATTCATTTTCTCATTCCATTTAGGTTAAACGGCTGCCCTGCGGGTTTCGTAGTCTGCAAGCTTATGTTCTCCAATACCTACATCTTCGTGCATCCCGGTTGTGGAGGCCCTATCGTAATTCATAAAGACTAATTTTATTCCCACTAGACGACGTTCCAGCTGGCACGTACCGGATTCAAGCCTTTTTGAATCCGTACGAGAAAGTCAGACGTAGTGATGGCTCCGAGGTACACCTCAAGTTTCCTTGTGGCGATGGTGCCCCTAACGTCAACGGCGTCGGAAGTCTTACCACGCCGGCGCTTGACCTCGAGGTTCATGGCGGTCCGCAGGCCATCAAACTCACCTTCGACAGCGTGACGCCTACTGAGGTTTTCACGGGGAAGGAGATTGGAGGGTGCTCTCAGGGCAACTATGCCGACAGGGAGCGGCTGAAGTACGTGAAGATCAAGAGCAAGAAACTAAGTCAATTCTGGGGTCGTGATATGTATGTTGGCGCGAACATCGTGCTTCCTGCGGGGTACGACGCTGCCGATAAGCATACCCGGTACCCTGTTCTGTACAATCAGAACCATTGGACTGGTGGCCAAGGTTCCTACGGCTATGCGACCAACGCGGCCTTCACAGCGGCGTGGGACAAGGGCATCATCCCGGGCACAAACGGGGCCCCTGATCGGCCGGCGCCTAAGCTAATCATCGTCGCGTTCCGCCATGAAGCCCCATATTATGATGACTCTTACGGAGTGAACACGGCTAATCTGGGACCCTACGGTGACGCAATTAACGATGAGCTGATTCCGTACATCGACGAGAAATTCAACACCATCGCCCAGCCATACGCGCGAATCCAGGACGGTGGTTCAACTGGTGGCTGGATATCAATTGCCAGCCTTATCTTTAGGCCAGATCTCTTCGGCGCCTGCTTCTCCTCCTATCCCGACTCGTTAGATTTCCACGACCACCAGGCCATCCCCCTGTACACCAATGAAAACGCCTACCAAAATGCCAACGGCGATAATATCGGTTCGATACGAACATTTAATAACAACACCGAAGTCGTCTTGGCGACTGTCGCGCAAGAAAATCATTGGGAGCTTGTCTTTGGCACTTCTTCGCGGTCCTCATTACAGTGGGATGTTTGGAACGCGGTATTCGGCGCCCAGGGACTCAATGGTTACCCATTAGAACCTTGGGATAAGGTCACGGGTGAAATATACCCAGAGGCAGTAGAATACTGGAAACCAATGGATCTGTCGGGCTACGTCACCAGCAATTGGAATAACATAAAGAACCTCGGGGAGGTACTCCGCGGGCGTATTTACCTCTATGTCGGGACCCATGACAATTATTACCTTAACATGGGCGTAGCCGCATTCGAGAAGCAGGTGAATAGTCTTGGCGGGCCCAACTGGGCCAATGTCACAATCACGCCTGGCCAGACACATGGCGGCAACTATCAACGTCGTGGGACTTGGGACTACCTCGAGCTTGTGTCCAACTGGATACAGGACCATAGCCCCGAGGGCAAGACGCCCTTGTCCAAGAAGTTCACCAAGTCCTCGAGCCGTGGAAATAAGTTCGAGGACGTCATTCGGGTTGGCGGGCACGGCGCTGCGTTGAAACGCCAGCAGAAGCCTACTCTTTCCTACAAGGAGAAGGTTAAGTGCGGCCCCGTCATCAAGGCAAATGCTGGCCGATGGGATCCGGGCGTCGCCCTACAGGCGCAGTGGGTTGTCAATGGACGCGCAAGTGGCGCATCGTTTGCCGTGAAGCAGGGCGACGTGGTCAGCTACACCCCGACCGCGGAACATAGACGGGTTGAGTTGAAGCTGCGCGTCACAGGCACGAAGAGGAATTATAAAGACGAGACTAGAGACAGCAATGCTGTTGTTGTAGGAAGATGAATCGTTACGAGACTGAGGTCAGCTTAGCGCTACAGTACTTTTATGTATTATGCCTGAATCTCTTTCCGGGACCTTCATTGAATTGGGTAAAAGAGGTAGGAAAATAAACTGCTTATATTAAATGTTACCATGCCATAATAAATAAACTAACTTTCACAATGGAACATCGCCCTGGTCGCGGAAATATACATAGGTTGCGGATGATTGACCGAACACTTGGAATTTTTTAAGACATAGATATATGACCGGAATTGATCCTTTTCTATTAATAAGTAACAATGTGACGCCTCATGTTTCGGTTCCAATGTTCACTTGATTGAAGGAGTGGAATATTTGATCGCGATACCTCGCTCCTGCCTGCGACAAGCAGCAAGGTTATCTTCAATTTTTCAGCACGCAATACAAATCCTAAGGTTCTTACCTCACACCGTATTTTCTGAGGGCTACACTGATATATTAGAACTTGTACTTGCTCTATTCATTCTGCGAATCAGTGAAGATACGTAGTAAGATCAAATACTAAATTAGGTAAGTAATGAGCTCTTCTTGAGGGCTAAATTGCAGTGCTCTCTCCCTTAGAATGTAACATTGTGTTATCCAATCACAACTACCTAGCCTATAACAGAACCCCATCCAGTGACCTCTTGCTTGACCTGAATTGGTATAATGGGAGCACAGAACCTCAGATCAACGAGATGAGATATCAGCCTTGAAATAAGAAACTAATTTAGTATATGTGGGAGAATTTCAAAGGGATGCTAAAATTGTTTGTATACAGAGTATATCCATGACAATGCCTCTAGAATCAGACCCCTTGGCTCTTGATTCAATTTTAACATATACTTTATATTTTATATATGAATGTTGAAGTGTTAGTATAAAAACCTTTAAGACTAAACGTTCCAGCACCTGAAATTAAAGTTCTAATAGAAGTTCTGCTGGAAAAGGCGTGCGTTCGCGCATGGACGAGATGACGGTATATGATCGGAGCGTATCTACAACAGACTGCAGTTCAGACGCCGTGGCGCTACTTGAGGGTGGCAGTGCCTCCTGAGAAAGTTGATAGACATTTCAGACCGGGGTATATGACTGAAGTGTGGCTCGGCGATGCCGAGAGAGTCGTCCAACACTACCATTGAAGGCGTTGGCGTCTTTGTGCTCATTCGTGCCTTGCGTGCATGTGACAGCTGCGTTGTTGCGATGACCCGGGCCATCCCCGTGCATCGCGCACACGTGAATATTAGACTTAATTACCTATTCAGCCTCTAGCCATCGCAGAATAAGACATACCGAGGCAGAGGCAAAAGCCGGCTTCGGCCAATTTGGTCTATCCACGGACCACCACCCATGGACACGCTTCTAGTGGCACAGTCAAGCTACCCAGGATGGTTGGGGTCTCACGCAACCCCTACGACCGAGACGACGAAGTTGATATCCGTCACATGCGACGTGGTTCCCATGATGGCACCACTGGTGTTAATGCCGGCGAGAGTGCCAATCTCTTCACCACGGCACCAGTGCAAATGTCAAGAGAACTTCGCCTTTGAGATACAAAGTCATATGCGCGCTCAGCTGAGTGTCTGCAGCCATTGGTATCAATCGTGAGACGGATTGAAATGTCCCGTAACAAGACCAGCAGCACCTAGCAGCTTACTGTTAGGAACTGTTCTGACAAGTAGCCTCTACGGCTACTTATAGCTGTGCAAGCCTGACCTTAGTTACTAAGTTAAGGGGCTTATATACTAGCCACCATATTTGCTATTCGCACACGTTTCGTTACTAGCCAGTTCGTCGTCGTATTGAAAAGAATTTATTACAATTTACTTCATGAGTTAAGTCCTCTTATTGCTCTCCGAACGCACTGCCCACTTCAGTACATTCCATTTGGCTTCAACTTGGTATAACCAGGAAACTGCCTAAGCTCCTTTGTATTGACACTAGTCAATTGGGGACAGCCTAAGCCCGACGTAGCATCGCCGACCGCTGATGTCAATGTACTCAATGCATTGGTGATATCGCTGAATAGGCCCGACAGGAGGTCGGGCGCCATCTGCAAAACGAGCTGTGTAGCAAAGCAGAACGCGTTGTTGCCCTGGAGCAAGCTTGCTGCATTAAACACGCCATTCGTCAGGTCTGCCGGGTCCACGCCGACGAACGAGTTCTTGGTGCCCGTGTTGCCACCCACGGATAGAAACTGGGTGTGCTGAAGTTGCATGGCCACTGCATCCTCGGCGAAGTACGGAATAGTGTAGTAATCGACTGGATTCCGCTTATACCAATTATCTGGGAAGCGCTCATGACCGGGAGTGATGGAGAAATGCGGGTAGTCGCCAGTGACGGCGTAGAACGACTTAAGCGTCTCGCCGTTCAGTACCCCCATCGGATTCTCAGCTGACTTGTTGCCCATGAAGCGGTAGATGAACGTGTAGGCCGCCGCGTCGACGATGACACCACTGAAGGGCGCAAAGAAGAAGTAGGGATTCTCGGCCACCGATTGGTTGAATCGCTGCACGCGAAACCTCGACAAGACGTCTAGGTCTACGGAATCACCATTTTCTTGGCCTAGTTCGTAGAGGGCAGTGAACTGAGATACTTGGGGAAGGTTGTTGCCACTAAACTACGTCAACTAGAGCTCTTAAAAGGGGCAAAGGCACATAGTAGAACAAGAATGAATGGATATATAGCTTACTATTGGTATAAATCGCCATGAATAGGCGACACATCTCCCTCGTATTTATTATGGGAGCCAGAGAGACCCTGAGGCTGGCCGAGGAGATTACCGATGCCAAGAAGCGTTGGAGAAGGCCCTCCAATAGAAAACGACGTGAGATCGCCATCGAACACGGCTCCGTAGATGGAAAGAAAAGTTGCCAGATCAAAACCCATGCCGAATGCTTTCATTGTTCCTGATACGAACTCTTCGATAGTTGCTACCCCATCGTGGGGTATATATCCATGATTTGCCATAGCATTTAACCCCGGACCTGAGAATCGTGAGCTCGAAGCGCGCTTCAGTGATTTCTAACGGGGTATTTACTTACACGGACTTCGTCGGTCAGAACTACTAGGAGCGACGAACGCATGATCTCCTGTATTGCTCACGTATTGCTGCTGCGCATTGAAAGGTGGAGTTATGCCAGCAGCCTGCCTTTTGGCAAATAGGCAACCAGATATTTCACTGGCAGCTCTAACCTCACTTGCTGTTCGAAGCGCCTCGGGCAAGTGTCTGGGAAAAGCAGACACCCGACTGGTTGCCAAGAACAGCAACAGAAGAAGGGACAGAAACCATTTCATGCTTTCTGTATCTAGGTGTTGTGGAAGCAGGAATAAGATTATATTCGTAAGGAAAGTTGAAGACAAGAGGTCAGTAAGCGTATACATATACAAATATTCGTTCAAATGACGTCGCTACTCAACTTAGCTCATAGCTTTCCTGTGAGTTGCCCAAAGAGTAATGGCAACACACACTTGAGTCATCTGTTCATCGGTCATATGTTCAAAAAGGGCAAATATGAAAGCGCTCCGAGGAGGCGAAGTCTATGATTGGCCGTGAGTCAATATTGGGATCGGTTAGTACTTAGAGATTATACGCTGACAAAGATCCGAATAGTGGCAACAGAATCTCAAAAGATGGTCAACCGTTGGACGAACAGTTTCCTAGAGATGAGACATGACGTTGGGAAGCTCGGCGAGTATGGGGTACAAGAGCACCAAAGCCATCCACCGGCCACTTCCTGCCGCTATTGTCTCAGCTGAGATTTAGATTATGAAAGAGTTTTTGGACTTCTACAAAGACACAGATATAAACTGTACGATGTTGACCATCAATTCGCACGTCTTTTAATAATTAGGCTAGATTAATAACTTGCGTAATGTCACATCTGAGAAATTCACACAAACGATTGCGGACCAGGCAGCAGGGGAAGAAGATATACCAAGTTAGCTTGGAAAAGTTGAAACTTTGTCTTAGAAGCTGAAAGTCATGATAATGAAGCTAACGGGGTACAGTACGGATAAGAAGCCTAATTAAATATTTGTAGAAATCTTTTTAGAAGTGTATTCATGAAAAGATAACATTATACAGGAAGAACCAGACCTTTTCTACGCCAGACGCCTCGCTGTAAGCTTCATGCTATCATCAATGCCTACATCGAGTGAATCAGCAAGTCGATGTTGCGTGGAACAAGTAGCCTTACTCACTGGCTGTATCACTCTCTCGTTATAGGCATTGTTTCAAATAAAAAGAAATCGCTGGGATATATAATTTAAAGGAGCAAGACCAGCGTCTATCAAATTTCAGACCTCTCACTTCACTTGTATTTGGTATAGAAGTCTAACTAAATAATCTTCTATCCTATATAAAGCCTACCAAATCACGAGCAACCACGCCTTAACCCTGTCCCTATTCTGTGACTTTCTTAGATAAGTTTTAATCGCAACCCCTTAAGTGGAGTAATACTGATCAATCCCCTAGGCACGACATCGCTATCAGGCATAGCCAAGGTCCATTCGAACCGGCATGCTAACGCAGCAAATTAGACAACGCAGCTCTGCCTTAGCAAAATGCATTCTAATACAAGACGCAGGCCATGCAAGAATGTCGCCAAACCGTAGGTGCTCTTCGCGTTTCCATGCATGTTTGAGCGTCCGTCAGCTTCAAGTTGACAATCTACCTTCTAGGGTTAAACTCACCCGCTGTACCCCCCTAAGATTCGGGAGCTCTGTTGATCACCCAGGGTGAAATGAGAACTTTGGTGCCTTTCGGAACGAAATTTCCTCCTGGAGTCGTATCACAGACAGCCACACGAATCCCTCTATGCTCATCAGTGGGATATCCGCCTTAGAGACTACTCGAGGTTCTTATATGTGCGTACGAAGCTGGGATATGTGAGTGTTGTCGTGGCCAGTTTTATCCGCTGAGCGGCCGCTGTTAAGTATCTGGATGACGCTGACTTGACTCACGGCTTGTCTACTTTCCAGATCTGGACTCTGGTAGAAACGTGGTGCATTTTCTTCGTACTCTACGTGGTATCTACGCATAAGGCTCCTCACAATCCGAAGATATTACAATACGCAACTTCGACATCACTATCTCCGGGCCACTTGCTATCAACTACACTTCGCGGATCCTCGAATGACAACCTAGACCAGTGGCCGCCACCGCCACCACCGCTGCCCAAGTCGAACGACCCCAATCTATATCACAAAGCTTCGGCCGATGAAATACCACTGAAATTAGTCGATTCTAAGGGGAAATCCCACGCTCCTTTAGCACATAGTCTCAAGACAAGATTTCTGGAACGTCTTGTGCGACGGGGGAAGATTATGTTGCTAAGGGGCTAGTAGATATAAAGGGGCAACCTAATGAATAATAAGAAGATATTTAAAAAGAGGTGTAGTTTATTAGAGTTATAAAGTGAGTGTTACGAGCTAGCTAGAAATGAGATGTAGAGAAGTAATTGTGCGTCAGTAGACTCAAGCCTTTCCTGATGCTGAGGGTGCTCTAGCCCGCGAACAACTGGCACCGTCCCAACAGCCAGCATAGCAGAGCCTACAAAGTCCCGTGCTAGGGTCAGAAATCGACCCGCATCACGACGGATTGAGTGTGTGCGAGGGCAAGGCTTGCTGAAGTTACGAACAATTGGAACCGCAGAGCCAGTCTTGCAAGGGGAAGGAGAGGTGGAGGTAGTTGATCCACACATTATGAAGGATTCGAGACTAGTTTTGATGAGACTGAGGGTGTCGATGGCGGTTATTTAGATGTGATTTTGTAGTTAATAATTGGATGGTTGAATACCGATGGTAATGTGCAAATCCTAAAGTCGGTGGGAATTGGAACGATTTTATGTCCATCTTCAAAATCGAAAGGTTACCGCGATTCTCGATCATAGTCGCTGTTTATAAACAGACTAATGATATATCGATGGCCGCCGTACGGTAGACATATGATTTGTATCAATACAGCTTTTATTTTCAAGAAATTAGTGTCACATGGACCCAAGGGACAGGGACCAGGTCAGCCCCTAGGTCAGCCCCTATGTCTGGCGAACTGCATATTCGTGAGTCTGTAAATAAGCATATAATCGGGTGGCAGAGCCTATGGATTGCGAAAGGCTTCCCGCATCCTCCCGTTGCCTCCCGTTGCCTCCCGTTGCCTCCCGTATGTTCTGATCTATCCGAGACAGCAATCCGAGGGCGCGAGGGCAAGGGGAGGCCAGGCGGCTGGCCCAGGTGAAGCTATTCGCCCGCCTAGCAGAATAGGAGGGCTAGAGTTCCAGCGCCCCCTTGATCGTATAGATGATTATTAGTTAAATTGAACACTTGTCCAAGCTCTTGAACAAAGCCCTTATAACAATTAGCATTACCTTCGATGTGTAAGTGTTGACTAAGTTAGCATCTCCAGTGACCAACTCAATCTAGAATCATTCAAAGATAGTACGAAGCCAGTAAAAACACCAACTAATCAGCCTAATCTCTATTACCGTATAATCTAACGGATGCGAGTCGAGGCTTATGGTGAACTGGCAACTATGCTCCCGTTCGGAGTTAGTAAGCAATTTGCCTCATGTAACCACTCTAAGTGGGATTCTTGCATCTATGAGGCGGTGGATGTGATATATCCTTTGTGACACGTGGGGTTGTAAATGTCTTATATCTAGGATGAGAAATTATTCTTTGTTTGCGAAAGTTATCTTGTCTCCTCCAATTACTCAAGTTGCTCCCTGTAGCCGAACCGTTTGGAACTGCTCCATTTGCGCTGCAGTAACTATCTATCTAGTCTAAGGGGACTAAAACTACATGAACCATACCTTGAGGCTATGTTAGCCAATAGCGATAGTACGATAGTATTAGCCCGATAATAGAGAACAGGTTCGAGTTTTATTAGTGTTGGGCTGTTCATTGGTGTCCACTCTTTTTTATATCCCATGATCAGACCATGATGGCCCAAGTGAGGAGTAGCACTGTCTACACCTGACACCGGTAGACTTGGACTAAACTAGTCTTTCATCGCCTTGAGTCCTGCCTTGAGAAACGGAAGCCGGTGGGCTGGTTGCCGGATAACGGACGTCCGGCTAGCCGGGAGGGAGAGAGAGGCACAAGCGCTAACGTGATTGGTAGTGGAGTGTGGCGATGTCTTTAAATAAATGCATCGGCTGTTGGACAGACCGGTGTTATTCCCGTGAGATGGTAACACTCCAATAAATCGGCGTAGATAAAGCATGAATTCGACCGAGCTTAGACTAAGAATTACTGATTGAAAGGGTTCGTTTAGGAGTCCGCCAAAGGCAATTATCCAGCATGACAACAGATTCCATACCCATGTTCCTTATGTAAGAACTAAGCCTTATCCTAGCATAAATGCGCTCATTCTCGTCAGCCCCGAGCACACGACTAGATAGAGCTTATACAAGTGTGGATGAAGGGGTCGGTGATGCGATTAGTGCGTCAATTGGGGGGCTGAGTGCCTTGGTAGCCTATAAGGTTTGTTAGCTCCGCTTCGTCCACTGCGTCGGTATTATCAGTACACTACCTAGCTCAATAGTACTAGTCGCTACGTAGTGTAGTGCTAGCTTGGATGAAAATGGGGACAAACGCATTGCCGGGAGGGCATATTACGTATTCTCGACCTGCGCGCTGAATCGCACCCGTGGACATGGTAGTTACTAAGATGTGGTTGTCCAACTTGATGTGGTGTACGGAGCCCTCCCTTGGCAAAGCAGCCTCTCTCTGCGTTGTCTGTTTCCTATATATTACTCATTTGGCTGCTTATTACTGTGCTGCTCTATAAAGCTGCTTAATTGGCAAAGAGAGATTGATTGCGCCAGAAACTGTAGCAGTACTACCTGTCTCTGAGTGATTTTGCCGGACAACATGCTAACCTTACTATACTAGTACCAAGCACCCAATAATAGACACCCCGGTCAGTGGCACCAGACTTAGTGTACACTAGGTTCTAATTGTTGGTACCTAACATAGTACCCAAGAGAGGTGCGACAAAGGCGATTAAGTCTGGGCGTTTGATGTTCCCTCTTTCTCACTTCTTCTTTTATTCAATCGCCATCGTAATTTTTATTTTATTCCACGATCGGTTCGGGTCGCTCGCCGCGACATCCCCTCACGATGGTGCTCCGAAAGAAAGAGATGTACACCATCATCACGCCGATTCCCAGCTTCATACCCCGGCAGTTGGCCATCGACATCCTCCACAGCCACGGCGAAGTCATAACCCTCAACCCCCTCGTCCTCAGTCACAAGCAAATCAAGGCGCCTCGCGATGCCGCCTCCGACGAGTACTTCTCGACATGGTACGAGATAACCGAGCGCGTTCAATTTGTGCCGGGCATGGGCAGGTTCGGGTCCGGCAAGATATCATTCAACGCCTGCTTCCACGATCTACCGTGGGGTCTGCAGACTCATGTCTACGCGCCCCTCAACATCGACATGCGCAATAAGTATCGCATCGGCGGAAACCAGCCAGGCGTCGAACCCCCGGAGCCGCCCGAGATTGGACTTGCCGAGCTAGGAGTACCCAAAGATGGGTTATATTTGAGGGAAGACATTGAGATACGCTGCAATATCGCCATGGTGGGAACGGTAAAGGCGCAAATGAAGGCGGCCAGCAAACAGATGGTCCAGCGCATCATTAAGAAGGCCGAGCTATTGGACGCCGGCATATTGCAAGCCATGATTGAAGACGGGAAAATCAAGACGTACAAGCCGCAAAACATAACATACACGGGTGGACTGGACGAGCAAGCAAGATCACCGCCGCTATCGCCACCACTCCCTTACGGTCAAGCGTCACCACAGTCTCCGACCATGCCATACCAAGTCCCGCGACCGGTCTCTAGTCTTTACCAGCAACCCAGTCGCCCCGGCACCTCCAGTTCATTCGGCCCGTATCCATCTCAATGGCAGACGCAGCAGCAGCAGATGATCGACGACAGCAAGTCGGCTCCCCTGCATGCAGAGCTGCCCCACAACCAATTAATGGTCCCGGGGAGCCAGAGCTTTCCAATGGAACTACCGGGCGACTTCTATCATCCTCAGCCCCCGCCACAGCCGTCCCCGACGAACCAGACCGCGGGACGCACCTCGCCCAACCCGGCCGCTTCTCACTCTCCCAACTCGACCGGCCAGCGGTGGTCGCACCAGCCGAACAACTCGGCGAAGAGCACCCGACCGGCCTCTTTCGCAT
Source organism: Xylaria longipes (assembly GCA_025201785.1). Taxonomy (NCBI): domain Eukaryota; kingdom Fungi; phylum Ascomycota; class Sordariomycetes; order Xylariales; family Xylariaceae; genus Xylaria; species Xylaria longipes. The sequence goes on from MU619695.1 coordinate 452,745, forward strand.
CGGATCCCGGGATTACGAACCGTGCGTCCCCGGCGCCGCCCGAGAAGGGCTTCTCCGCCGAGCTGGCGACGCACCGCGAGACGCCCGAGGAGCACAGCTCCGAAAAGCCGTGGGGTCGGGGAGTTGCGTATCGCCCGTATGGCTATAGCTACAATCCCGCGGACTACGCTCGGTCGGGTCGCTAAGACGTGTTTTTCGAGCTGGGGATGTATGATGATGAATGAATGAATGTATAATAGCAGTGGGGCACTGTGATGATGCAGTTCAATGTGGGATTTTTATTTATTTGGGAGCGGTGTTTTAGGGGGTGGGAGCCATGATACTCAATGGCGCAGCTGGCGTTTACGAGTTCCGATACCTTACAACAGCTAGGTCTAATGGATGCCTAGGCTACTTTCACTGGTTCTATTTGTATTACACGGTCAGTAGGCTTTTTTTTTGTGTGGACAGCCTGAGCTGTCATTTCGCTGTTAAATGGGGCTGATGAGCTTTCTGGGGACTTAAACGTCGTGCCTGGTTACTGTGATGTTAGTTTTGGGAATACTAGACTAACTACCTACCTACTTTCACTAGTTCACTTGACGTGCTCAACTTTGTGACTGTTAGGATCATGTTTAGTCACGTATACCGTACAGCAGTATCGCTGAAAGCGCAACCCGTGCATAGGGCTCCCGGGGCTCCCAGGACTACCTACTACTAAGTCGGTGGCACTAATATCATCCATCACTCCATTGTCATTTCGTGCTGATAGCGGTAAATATGAGAATGTATTTAATAATTATATGCTAAATTCATTGATTTTGACTGCAAGCACCGATTACATTGAAGCGCCACAAAATCAATCAGCGCGCTTGACACAGAACGGGTTCGGCGTGAAAATGCCGTACGGGTCAGCTGCTTTTCGGATCTGCCGAAGCTTGTTATACTTGGCCCGGTCCTCGTAGTAGCAGTTCCAGACAGTGTCAAGGTTCCAGTCCCCGTAAGAACCCCAAAGGACGCGGCGGTCCTGCTTTGAGAAGATACCCTTAGGCCCGATGGCCTCCTCGTCGTTCACCTTCTGCCAATCTTCGGCACGCTCCTTCGTTTCCGGGTTGCTAAGGCCTCGAGTTAGCCATTGTGGGTCTAAATGAAGCCATTACGCTCTCAGGGAGAAAAGGGGCAGATGGACGTCGCTACTACATAAAGACTTTCCTCTGGAAACGACGGCGAGATGGGATGAGCAGCAGATAGACTTGGATCTCACTTACTGGAAACAATCCATTGTGCACCCAATGGTAGTATCTCGCCAGCTGTAGGCCGTGCCATTGCCCGCATTGCGCGTGAACATGGAGTTCTTGCCGCCCCAGCACTGCAACTGCGCCGAGAGCCAGCAGCGGTTGTGCTCGGGGCTGACGATCGCATCGATGCGCTTGACCACCCACTCGGCCCAGCCGTCCTTGGCCAGCGTGTGCGAGTTGGTGGAATAGGTGCGCTTGACGTAGGGCTTCTCGAACTCTCGCACGTTCCGGAAGATCCAGTCGCCCGTCAGCTGCGACATGGGCTTCTCCTCCACATCGTTCTTCCCGCCGATCCAGTCCGACCCTTCCTTGATGCGGTCGAACCACGACATGTCGCACTCGTCGCCGGCCTCGAGCGGGACCCACTGCGCGTAGACGACTATGGTCCGCGGCCAGGCGATGACGCCGTTGTCGCCGTATAGCTCGGGGTGCTTACGTGCCATCACCTCGTCCAGTCCGGGCCATAGGTCGAGAACGGGGAATGCGGAGCTCAGAACGCTGATGGTGAGATCGTAGTTTCTGGGGAAGTTGTCGTTGTCAGACATCTCGACGAGGATGTCCACTAAACGTTTCAGTGTCTCCGTGTCATAAAAGTATAATGCCTTCATCCCTCTTGAGCCTTTATAGTCTTCATCCTGGTGGACTTGAATCGTAAAGTGGGTTAGCACGCCCAAGTTGCCCGGACTGCCACCCAGAAACGCCCAGAAGAGATCAGGGTCGTTAGCCTTGGTGATCTCTTTGGCGTCACCATTAGTGTCAATGATCTCGAGGGACAAGACGTGGTCTCCGAGGAGTCCGAAGCTACGAGCTAACTGTCCGTAACCTGCGTACATTCACTAAATCAGCTATTCAATTCTACTTCGTGTCGTGCGCCGGCAAAACGGTGATAGGGCCGGAATGCGACTCACCTCCAGACTGAACATGTCCGCCGAGACTAGAACGCCATGTGTCAGTAATCTTTTTCTGCGTCAAACCCTTCCGTGTTTCGGAAATACACAGCGCTCCTAAGACATGACTCTGTCTGGGGGTAAGACAGTCCGCCTCCCGCTGTCGATCACAACTAGGAGGAAATGATTCTAGGTGTAACTCACTGCACTTCAGTACACTGCCCATGAGGGACGAACACCTTGTTCTCTGTAACCCAGGCGTTGAATTCGCCGAGGCTCCAGCTTACACTCGTTCGAGCGTAAGCTTTGCCGTCCTTGCGGAAAATCGCACGATCATTCGGACCCCTGAAACTCTCCTCCAGATCCAACTGGATGTTGGGCGCGCTCGTTGACGACGCTCCGCTGTACTGATGGCCGCCGGTCTTGATAGCGACAGCTACACCCTTCTCTTTGGCATACTTTAGCGTCCGGGAGATGTCTTCCTTTGTTTTCGGCTTCACGATGAGCCCCGGGTTCAGGTTCCGCTCGACTCCGTACGTCGAAGTTGCATATTGATACTTATTGAGGTCAAAGGCCCGAGTTCCCGGTAGGTACTGTGTACCTGTAATGCCGGTAATAGTGGCCATTGTTGTGGCGTTCGGTGTCAGTATTTGGGAGGCCTGGGGAAAAAGTCGTCGTAATGTTGAAAGAATGCTGCCCATGTTGATCGCTCGAATTCACAATTAGATTTACCATTGAGCTGCCGCGGCTGTTATATATCCTACTAGGACTCCGTATTTCCCGTACTCGAGACACCCAGCCTTACGGGCTGACCGCTTGGCCATCAGCTTACGTTGGTTCGAGAGTAAGTCAATGGCGCTACAAGGTCATCTGAAGCTACGAGTCATCTCTCGATTCGCTCTCAGATGACGCCTCACGGTTCAGCTCCATAGCGCATAGCGCACGCGATATGCATTCGGAGAGCCCCGTACGTAAGGGGCTTAGAATGGGACGGCTGGCGGTCACACCGCAACCGGACATGGCTGTAGCTGGGATAGCCTAAGCACTCGTACCCTTGATAAGCTCCCTTACGTGACGTGACACTGAGAATGGCGGTGGGTGCCTCTCTATTTCATGGTGCTTCGAGCTGACGTATTCTTGCCGAGAAGCTATGGGCATCTAGAACTGAGCCACACAAACCATTATGGCCAAAGGCGCGGATCTGTCTAAGCGGGCGAACCAGATACTGTAGTCGGCGCCTTAGTATAATGGTCTCGGTCTGGATGTCAGCATTCTGGGGAGATAGGCTAATACACATTTCAATGGTACTGTTGTCAATATCATTCTATAGACAATCACTTATTATGTTGTCACGGGCTCTCCAGCTCTTCATCCTTGTCGTATGTTGCACCAGCACCAACCGATAGGTATAAGTCCTGCGATACAATAAGCATCGATGAAAATTTTCTAAATCGCCATGTCAAAAAAGAAAATAGGCATTGTCCGATAACGACCAAACATCGCTCTGATCTTTGCCGGGGCTGTAGATACGGGAAAGCCGTCTCCGTGGATGTCAGCAAAAAGAAAGTTACACCTTGTTAAAACCAAAATTTGATTGTCGAATCAGGGGAGGCGCTCACTTTAGGCTTCGCCAATACGCAGGTGAGGTAACAACTGCACCCAACCAGAACCGACTGGCGTCGCGTCGGGTCCTGGAATGTGGCATACGTAGTATATATGCATGTCTCGGTTCCTCACCTCACATGGATTTAGGGCCACAATTACCACCCAAACTCTTGGCACCCCTGTCTATAGTCAAATTTGACGACCAACTTGACATCGGCCGCATCTACTCTAGATTTAAGAACAAGCTTGATTGCCATAACAAGCTTTGTGGGCGCTATCTGCCTTTTCCGTCCACTGTTATCGATTGTACCGAGGGGCATGACGGGACTTTGGCATCTTGGGGTAACCAAACTTAATCCGTTCGGAGGCGATCATGTAAATACCACCGTTGGCCCTATTCGACGGTTGTGCTTCGTCCATTTGATCCATATGACGGTAAACCGATCATGGCAAAGGAACTAAGCATCATGCATTCCGTCTGCAGTCTGTAGAACTTCCGTCAATCGTCAATCACAGCCCAGCCCAAGCTAAACGAAGTAATCGCATATGTGCTAAGTATTGGGTTTAGTTGTTCCGAGTGCTCGTCAGGATTCAGGCGACCGACGTAAGCATTGAGGGGTATTGAAAAGTCACCGAAATAAGGCACTGTGCAATTTACTGTGCTCAATTCAGGAGTCTTGAGAGGTTCAATGGCTGCTACTAACAACCGCCCTATTACTATGCCATAAGTCGGATATTTGGCCTAAGTATAGCCTCTTTACTATTCCCTCATTTCCATCTTCTCTCGCCGTATCCGTGCCATGACCCGTAGTTGGGATCATTCGAGAATATGTCTATATTGATTGTCAAAGCGGAGAGCTTTGCGGTCGCTTTAAGGTAGTCGATAGCAAGCACCGGCGACTAATCACGTCCGGGCAGAAGAGAGAGTAGATTTGGGAAATACTATCTCAAGGTATAATAGGTGTTTGAATACCCCAGACCACCTGGCCGTGTGACGAACCGCGCGTCATATAGTGGTATGTAGTCGGAACTTAGACGGATGTCATAAGGACTTCGGAAGGCATGAATATGATGCGATTGCAAGAGTAGAATTTTTTGATGACATCTGCGTGCATGATTCGGCAGGCTGACATCAGGGGAACTTGGAGGATTCCGATACTGCGAATAAGGCGAATGTGCGCTATGCTAATGGCCACAGAAATCGCCATTCTCGGAGAAAGACTACGGTTTGCAGTGAAAGGATCGCCAGATACGATGAACCGTATTCTCTAATTGGGTTCCACGTATGGACCAAGGGCATCCTGACAATACGGACTGACCAAGGCGGAGGGGTCACAGAACACAGAACCTTGTTCTGGATTCTAGCGAGTTTGATTTCACAACATAATAAGGCTTATCCTGTGTATTTCAGAATTTTCGGTCTAATCTTTGGTAAATTGGGAGGTCGGAAAGGCTTGTTCTCGGAATCATCTCTTTTGTTTGGAGGCGCGTGACCGACTCTTCAGTCAAGGTGATCAGGTGGCTATCACTCTTAGAACCAAGCCGAAGCTCCCAAGCATTAAGTGTGCTCTCAGAGGCAAGCAGAGGCTCAAGCACGGTGGGGGTTTCTTCAGTGTCACTTGTATCACAGGTAAGAGACGACGCCAACGTAGTCAAAAAATTGTTCGAGAAAGGCATGTCGAGCAGTCGCGTGCCAGGCTGTAATCTATTGCGGCCAAGTGTTTGATCATTATATTATGGACCTGAAATATAGAGCTGGATATAAAGATCACGCAGAGTGCGGTATTGGTTTTGCGTAATGTGCCTAGCTATTGGTCAAGTCACAATTACCATGGGTTTTGATGACAGTCAATGATGCTACTTTCAACACAAACGCACAAGTGAACTTCGTTGTGTATTTCTTTGCTCGTTCGGAGTAAACTGTATATCTCTCCATTTTTAAGCTAACCAAGACATGAACATAACCGGATCTTTCTAGAAAATTAAAAATGCATTCTGGGATCGACGACTTGTCGCAATCACAGACACCCAGCTGCTCGACTCCATTCCGCTATAAGCTCCCATTATTGACTATCTTCAGATTCATCGTCATTGCTTTCAGAGTCTGACTCCTGAGAACTTTGTTCATCCTCAGATGAAGATTCCTCGACTGCCACAAGGCATGACCCCGGTTTGTCAGCATACTTGCCTCGTTGACCACCGAGCGCGTCGTGTCTGCCCCGTGTGCATCCGCCGCGATATCCCGATTTACCACAGCAGTTCCAAACGAATCCCTCTGGGTACGCAGCGCGATTTTCATCCGTGTCAATCGTACCATGGCATCTCTCGTCATGATCGGCCCAAACGTCGCTGTCATAATCCACATCGAGCTCGCCTTTGATGAAAAATCAGTCAGCATATACTGTGTTATACTTCATATATATATATATATATATATTTATATTTATAGATTGCCTGTGTTATACTCGCGTAACGCTTATCAGGCTCTTAAGAAGTAGATATTTAAATCACACTTACCGTCGTGATATCTGCAAGCCTTGTCGCCGTTCTCCTCTTCGTAAAAAGCGTCCTGGCATTGAACGCAAATCTTTATTGGAGGCCCGGCCTTTCTCTTTGTGCCCCTCTGGTGGTCGCCAGCTGCTACATGATGCTGGCGGGCATCGATGTGGTCAAGAAATTGTAGGGCGCGCCGCTCCAGTTGCGAATTATCCGAGCAAAGAGCTAATAGGATGGACTTGGCCTTGGCCTCGGGAATGTTGCTGAGACGCTGCATTTTCTCTCTAGTGTTAGGAGATTGCTAATCATTGAAAGGCCACTTCGCTGAGAGGTTACAGATTTTTGAGCTGAATCCAGAGTACCACCATAATGATAAGATTGATATTAAGATCCATGCGGATAATAGGGGCACTAGCCACCGATATGGGGCCTCAGCCACATCAATACCAGCCACTCAATTATTCACTCTTGGCTGTAAGATATGATTACACCATAGTTAAAGTAAGCCAGGGTGAAATTGAAATCAAGTCATGGCATCCATACTTTCTAAATATTTGGTTCGTGAAATATGTCAACTTGGGGGTAGCTATAAGTTCTATATAAATAAGCCTCTTACATACCTAGGTATGTATACAGTATACTATCTTGTTAACGATCAAATTGACATAACCATATTAAAACTGTTTACAGGTTATCGGATATTCAAATGAACGACATTAATATTATTAACCCCTGATATAGGCAAAGAAATTTTAACTAATGGCAGGTTGTACGTGAAAAGTATATAAGAGCCTCTATTTCGGTACTGAAACCTTTAGTTCTCGAGGCATTCAGACTAATTTCCCTGCATTTGTATGCAACCGAATGAGATTTCCAGTTCCTATAGAAGGAAATGTCCAAAGAAAATATCGGAGATTGAATAATTTAATATGACACCATGTCACGGAACAGAAATGCAGCACTATTATTCCGGTACACTACTGAAAGTAGAACGTTATCAAGGCTTGTGCCCTGACACCTGCAGTTACTTCTATACTCACGGTTGGTAACGTGACACCACGAAATTTCTGGTTTCCATTATCAGATTATGTCACAGAGCTCTGTATAAGTGAGGTCTGGAAGACCTATACAGGGATCATGTATAAGTGCGTGGAGCGGATCAACCTAGTTCCGGAAGCTCTCACACCATAGTTGATCACATTTAGTCTCCTTTGAATATATTGAACCTAGATAAATCAGCTGAACTTCAGCTACATAGATCGCTGCGGGTAATATAGCAGGGTATCATCCACCTAGAGATAAATCCGTAGGCTCTCCGCGAGAGATTATCTCTCAGAGGGTTTGGTTTCAGAGTGAAGATGGGTCACAGGTAGGTCACACTACTAGGTAGAAAGAGGTATAAGAGTAAGGGCTCAATCCTATTGGTTTCTGAGTCCCTCCCAACTGGACGGGAGGACTGGGACCTGACAGGACCTCAACGCTCCCAGATACATATATGACCAATCAACCTTAGCGAAGCTCACACTTCCTAAGTTTCTAACATTATGTTTCGTTGTTATTGTAAGTCACTTTAAACCCGCCCACTGTCACAGTTATCACTGCTGGTATATCCAGCTATAGTTATTGCATGAGGAAGGAAGCCATATTTATCTATCTCCTAGAGTTCGCACCACTAGTATATAATATATCCGTGTCCAGCAACCTCGGTTCCGAAGGTTACTCCGTATCGTTCCGCGACGCTAACACCCACTCCGAGTTTGAATGCTATTTGGTGCCCCTATCGGCCGGCAGCCAGCTGACTCAAAAGACGTGATTGTGTCACCGGCGAGCTCAATCGCAGCACGCAGGACCATGGTTTTCTATAATCATTATCGCTTTAAAAAGCTACTAGAGAGGTAAAGACAACTTGGTCTTTAGTCGGTGGCATGGTTGGCCTCACGACCTGGTATGATTTATCCTGGCGGACTATGCGATGATACCACTGCCGAAAGCCTGCTCGGGACTGGCATCTTCAACGTGTATTTGTCTATGTTAATAGCTTTCCTCCCTTTTAAGACAAAGTGCAGCCCATCTCCAGCCACCTTTGGTCTGTCTCGAGCCTCATGGCCATTGTTGGCAATGCACAGCCGCTTAACAATTCCCCGTGAGCTTGCCGCGGTGCCTAAGGGGCCCCGTCGATTTACAGACTAATAAGGTAGTACGTGTGAGAAGGAATTTTTAAACTTTTTCCGGGAAAACGGATAGCGTGGAAAGAGGAGTATAGAAACGGCGTACAAGCTGGAGGCGCCCTTCTTTCTATTAAATGCCAATACGTTTATCAACTCGAATCTTGAAAGATTACACTACGCACTTCCTAAGGGCAGCGGTTGGGCCGGCAGCGTTATCACCTCAAGGACGAGTCAACAACTCCTTGTTAGTGCTGACACCCCTCAAAACTAGTGTTATTAGGTGCTAGGTTAGGTATATGTTTATCTGCACCATTTACTTAAGATCATAGACACAGATGCTCTTAAGTAATAGATAACCATCTCGTATCTCTTATATTCGTAGTAAACTGAAGTGGTGCTTCCGGATAACGTTCTCAGAATCTTTCAACAGTATAAGTCACATATGCAGTATCGTAAAGCATGTATACATTGTTGTCCAATGAGAAGGTATCTAATGAAAGACCCCACCGCCTGGGAAGTCATGCTCTTTTTGCCTTGCACAAGTACTCGGGTGCCAATATCCACTAACAAGGCTAGTAGAAGGTTGCAATGCCCCCAGAATAATCCTCGGTTTTGGCACAAGACATGTCGATGCCGTCTGAACTAGCCGAGTACCAACGCGATAATGGGCAGAGCCAAGAACGTCCATCGGTGGTGATACCCCCACTCCCAACGGCCCAGACTCTATAGTGGTTAATCTAGGTGCCGTTCCGAACGGGAATCCCAGTGATATACGGATCATACCACGGTCACGTGGAGCCACTAGGTACCCTACACTTCCAAGCTGCTATGGCTCACATAAACATAATCGAGGACACGTTACTGGCTGCACGTGCAAGGTTTCTTGCAGCTGCGTTGCATAGCTAAATACGACTCATCCTACCTAAGGTAGCTTCTAACGCTTCCGCGTAAATGCTGTAACCAATACTAAGAGCCTTCGCCCCAGCTCACCTCAAATCAAACTGGGCCGTCCCGCCAGGGGATCGACACTTCGGGGCTAGATAGTAACCCGATTTGTCAATATGACAATCAGCTCTGATCCCGTCCCAGAGTAGACGCGTTATGATTGGAAGGCTCGTGCTAATTCGGGCGAGTCTCGTCTAGCATCGTCCTGTATGTAATAAGACTAACAAACCCATCTTTAAGAATGTTGGAGTGTTCTGGGGCACTAGAAAGCCATCAATGCGGCATCTCCCGATGCATCCGTTTCTATTATCTTCTGTTGTCTATTCGATCTGAAAACGTTACTAGTTGGGACATCCATGGTCCTACACAAACCGGTTTTTTTCAACACGACCAGCACTCAGTCGACTTCTAGGTCATGCAATAGCATATGGATTCTAGATTATCACAGAATCCCTTCCACCTGGGAGAACCCCAGGGAACCCTTGAAGATATAACACCGTCAGCTACTTTCACCGGCTTGGTAGACGAGTTTCTGGTATTTGGTGGACCTACTGGCTTCAACGACCAGCATCTCTCTCGAAGGTGAGCCAGTATACTAAAGACCAAACGCCGTCAAACTGATATTTAATAGTCTTTTTGAGATTGATAGTATCGGTGCTGCTAGCAGCTTATCCAATGGCGACAATATTCTTCATACCCCAAGAACTTCGTGTCAGCAGACATCGAACAACTTCATATTGTCTAATCCGTGTCCGGCATCGTTAAGCCAGCCGATGGCAGTATTAGACTTGTTAGACGGCGCGAGCAACGATAGACTAACGGAGCGTGACGAAAAACCACGATGTTGGGAACACGGATGCAATGGCCGAGAATTTTCATCTAAGAGTAATCTCATGAGGCATATGAAAGAGAAATCGGGCGCCAGCAATAAATGTACCTGCCCCTTGTGTGGCGCAATCTTCACACGGAGCTCCGCCAGAGACACACATCTAGCTAAGCAGAGCTGCAATAAGATCCGACGATATTCCAACGGTCGACCACGGCCCAGTCGTTTAGCAGTGTTGGAGAACCCACGAGCGGCTGCTGTGGCAGCAGCTACTGCAACCTCCATGACCCACGATCAAATTCAGTGGCAAGTTATTGACCAGGATGTGGGTGCATTTGGCAACATGCGCGGTGGATGAGACGCACACTTGCTACGATAGTGCAGCGGACAGGAAAACTCAACTGGTCCAACCGCACCATCCCAATAGGCAATGTGCATGGAAGCGCGCGGAAATACGAAGCCCGGCGCCTTTTCAGGGTGGTTGTGTTTTTAGAATACTGGGTAATCAACCAAGGTTGGGTAAGACCGGGCTTCAAGAGTGTCGTAAAGTTCTTTACAGGCGGAGGTGTCACGATCGGGCCCCTGCGTCATTATCATCACCAAGCAGCAGCAATACATTTACGATGATGGTTGCATGACCACTGTGCCCAGATGAGTCCAGGATTGGATGTCCGGACTGTGACATGACCGCACAATACACATGATAAAGAATAAAGCATAGACCACAGCGCAGCCAACATCCAACTGTCGCAGTGCAGGACTCCCACTCATCCACCTAAACCTCCGGTACTAAAACATTGGGCACACGTCAGTGGTTGAGGCCCTGACCGAGATGACACGCCTGCTACTGTACTTCCGCATGCAGCTTCCTGCAAGCGCAGCCTTGGCAGTCTGGTCTGCAGGTCGCTTAAATTCGGGGCTGAAGATATTGCCCACTCACTACCCTATTCAGATGCTACCTAAACGTTGGAATATACCTACTGTACTATGCGGGACCGTTTTGACCCCTGCCGCTGACCCACCTACATCCGCCACCCCTTTGGCTAGAGATGTCACCGCTTATATACCTACTATATACCTACTATATACCTCAGTGGCCATATTAGCTAAGTACTTCCTGTACTCTTGAATTTACAAGTTTGTAGAATAAGTCCGTTTAAAGCCTGTCATATTTTAAAGCTTTCTATAGCTTTTAAACTATATAAATTTTAAAAGTAGTTTCTCAACTACTAGCCCAACTAACACTTAAGTTACATAGAAAGCATAAGTAATAATTAGCCCCTGCTTTGATTTTTACTACATACGGACATAGGTGGAGCAAACATAACTAACTATAATAAGATTAGAGGGCGGCATCTTTAGCCAAAGGGGTTGCGGACGTAGGTGGGCTACCTGCCGGCGCCAGCGGAAGATAAGGAGTGAAAATCCTCCGGACAACCCCGGAATCCCCTAAGATATAGCGAGGCGTCAAAATGTGCGGGGAGACACGATGGACTTCCTATATTATGTGACAGACCTGATGTCGACCACCGAGCTCATGCTGTCATACTTGGTGAAAATGGCGTGTCTGAACCGCTGAGATGCACTTGCGTCTGCCAAGGATGACCTTTAACATGCCGTAGTACTATGTCATTTGGGATTTAGCGTGACGCCCGCATCAGCGCCATCCCTATTATGATCCGGGCTCGGGCGTGATAAGGAAAGGGCACAATGTACAGTTTTAGTCAGCCACAAATCTGCCAACATAAAGAGAACTTAGCCCTGGACTAGACTAGATAAAGCGTACAGAGTATACAGTACAACGATCAGGATTGCGGCAGGACGGTCCGACCCATGGGGCCGGGGTTGTCATCCCACAGACTTATTGGGGAAATTTTCACGACGATCAACTCTAGATCACCAGCTGATCTATTAGCCTAATGGACCATTTCCAACTTCATGGCATTTGAATCAAGATTTGTTATCCTACATACACCACCTGCCTAACTACGATCCAATGACCCAAGACTGGTCTAGACTACGGTACATACATTTCCAATAGCTTAACGCACATCACTCAAAGACTACCCAGCAGCGAACTTCAATTGATCGTCTAATAGGCGCGTCCTCTAGACTCGAGTCGTCCCAAAAAGCACCATGCGGGATGACCTTTGCGATATCGGAATCAAAAGATGAGAATACCAGGGCCTCGTTCACGTCAAGGGCGCTAGCATAATGGTACTTGTAGCTGCAGATAACGTCAGTCTCTCAATGATCGTCGTAGATTCTGCGACGTACTTGGGGTCGTGCTTGAGGACACTGTCATGGCTCTTCTCGCCCCGAATCGCCACTCGGGGGTCGTTTTCTGGGAAAACTCGTGCCATATGCGTGGCGTAAGTCCAGTCCGGGACGGATCTGTGATTGATAAAGCACAGAGGCCATCGTTGAATGGGCTCGCCGATGGTTCTCCAAACGTTGACCTGGGCATAACGAACACCTTTCTTGAGTAGTTCCTCTGCTCGGTCGCTCAAAAGCTCGCGCATGCCATTCTCGCCTGTCACGTTGTCTCGATCAACGTGGGCAACAGGTAGCGCCGTGTGAGAGAGCTTCTCGGTCGAGAAAGTCCCAGGACGCATGTTGTTCTGGCGTATGCGAAAGACATAAGGGAGAACATCTTGGGAGCCAGTAACCTTCTTGACTAACTCAGCCACCTCCTTAAAGTAGACATCCTCAATCAGTGCCTTGCCTGCAATGGGTTAGATAAGATAAATCTATCAATACAATCCCGTGATTAGATCTTACCTTCGGGGGTGGCGCCCGCCAGGAATTGTTCCGTGGTCAAGGATGACTCGTGCTTAACAAGCCCATAGCCATCAGACTCAAAGGTTGGTTGAGGATTGAGAGTCCTGATATCCTGGACCTCGATCTTGACCTCTTTGGGGTTGTTCACGTTAGTCTTCCCAGAAGCCCAGTCGACGTAACCGTCCTCTTTGCCATCTTTAGTTCCGTTCCACATGCCAATAAGGCCGGAAGTAGACGCGACAGCAGCAGCCATGATGGGGTAGGTTGGGGACAAAAGCTGAGTAGAGCAGGAAAACGATCAAGTTAGGAGGAATGTGGTGAGCATAGAACTTACTGGCAGGGTAAGGGACGATGAAGCTATATGAATTTATCCGTAAAATACTTCTATATTCATTGGCAACTTACGATGTGGAAGTGGTACGAGACCATTGCCATGGTGTGCATGTGAATATGCAGGCGGGCCGCCAAGAACTTGATATTTGTGGCAACGGCTTGCGAAGAAATAATCCTTTATGGTACCAAAGGCCCAGATTGGCTTCAGACCTCCAAATCCTTGATTAGATTCCTCGCACTCTATTGGCTCTCTAATCTCGTATACCTATATCCCTTATTCGTATCGTGAGGCTTAAGGGCCTAGATGGTCTTGTCCCAGGTCCATGTAACCAGACCCCAGGTAATGGGGTCGCGATCTAGAGACCAAGGGATTGTTGGATTGTTGGAATGCAGGAATGCAGGATTGCAGGATCAGGGCCCGCGCAATCTAGATAATCTAGATGAACTCAGGGTCTGTCCAGGGTAAGGTCTGGAATTGATTGTCATCTCATGATAAAGTTATTTCAGCTACCGTAGTATAAGGCGTTCACATTCATGTCACTCACTTGTAATCGTGCTCTCAACTCGTTTCACAGTCCTCTTCCTACCAAGCAGTTTACTTCATTCCCGACAGTTCCTGAATCTCAGATCACCAAGACTACCATGGAACACCTTGAGGTGCTCGACTCCCGCACGGGAAATTCTTACAAGATCCCAATTGACGATGGATACATCCGGGCCACCGACATTAGCAAGATCAATGTTCCGGACCGCGGTCTTGTAAATGGTATCGAGAATGTGTCAAATATTACTCGGGGGCTTCGTATTCTTGATACGGGCTATCAGAATACTGCATGCGTTGAGTCAAGCATCACGTTCATGTAAGACAAATTCAACCTCTAACACAATACTCGAAATTAACCGGCCTGTGTGACAGTGATGGTCACCGGGGTATTATTCGGTATAGAGACTTCACTATCGAGCAGTTGTTTCACAACTACGTCTACGAAGATGTTATGCACCTTCTCATCTGGGGCCACCTGCCCTCGGAGGCTGAAAAGGACCATGTGCGAGCTGGAATGGCTCACGCTATGAATCCTCCCGAAAGTGTTGTCAAAGTAATATCGGCATTTCCGTACGCAAATACTCCAAAACTCCGAAGTAAGCTTAAGATTAATGAGTCTAACATCACATCACGTCTAGTCGCGATGCTGAAACGATGCCGATGGTACTCGCGGGTATGAGCGCTTTCGCGGCCGCCGATGAGGCCGTTTGTGCCACACGTCACACACAAAAAGCCATGTTCCAAGGTCGCCTGGATGTTGCTGACGCAGCTCTTGTGCGAACTGTTGGGTATTTGGCTGCCACGACGGCACTCGTCTATTGCTACAAGAACGATAGAGACTTCACCCCTCCAGAACCAAGCAGATCACTGATTGGCAACATGTTGTGGATGATGGGAGTCGCTCAGGAGAACCCCAAAGTTGAGGAATGCTTGGGCAAACTCTGGATTTTGTACGCAGATCATGAGATCACCAACTCGACCGCCGCAGTGCTGCATGCGGGCTCTACGCTTATAGACCCGGTTTCGGCTGTCATGTCTGGTGTCATATGTGGCTACGGTCCACTTCATGGTGGTGCCATTGACCTTGCATATGAGGCATTGGCGACTATTGGCAAACCAGAACACGTACCTTACTTCATTGAAGCCGTTAAGAAGGGCAAGGGAAGACTCTTCGGATACGGCCACCGTATCTATAAAACGAGAGATCCTCGTTTGTCCCTCATTGAGGAGCTCATGGGGAAATATAAGGAAGAAATTGACGCGAACCCACTCATTCGGGTGTCTCTGGCTATAGACAAATATGCCAGTCAAGACCCCTACTTTATTGAGAGAAATCTGAAGGCCAATGCGGATTTGATGGGTTGCTTCCTTTACACAGCCATGTGAGTCACTCGTGAGGTCACCTGTCCTTCCTATTCTAACTTACAATCAGGGGTTTCGATGCGGATATAATCACAGCAATCAGCATGGTCTCTAGGTGTGCTGGTGCGTTGGCTCACTGGCGCGAGAGTCTCAGTAAGTTCCCGCTATCATTCACCTCTCCAACCTTGTGGGCCGCATGACTAATCCGCACAACTTAGCCCAACCCGTGAAGCTATGGAGGCCGCTGCAGAAGTACGTGGCACCTCTGGCGAATTAAAGCAGTTTTAATCATTCGACGGCTGCTCGGATGGACCTTCTTGTTACACTATTTGCAGGTGGTCAACAAATTTTGGGACTAATTAAGAGAGTTAAATAGTTACAGCTTATAAGTTATATAGTTCAGTGTATTGAATAGCTGAGATTCACAACCTTGCTTTGAATGTCACCGTCCATCTCGAGATGTCCTATATAAATTTACTGTTGAGTGATCCTCGAAGTATGTGTGTGTAAGCAGTATAGCATACCGAACAACTATATAGACTGTAACTAGGGCATTAATGTACTAATACTGTACACATAGGTAACTAAGATCCTACCGTTTCTCTAGTCTTTTGTTCATTAGTTTTGTGCTATTTTAGTTGAATTGGCATGCTAGGAATAGCATAACAAGTTCTTCGTCAGAGACTCGACGATTTTCAGAGGAACAAGACCACCTGAGCAACAATGCTAGGACAACGAAGGTTTAGCACGCAAGTGCAGTGGCCCCCAACAGAACGTACTGGCCGTTAGCCGAGACGCCAAGCCTTACCCGCTCAATGTATTGAGAATATAATTGGTACGAGCAAGGACACTGACAAGGACCCTGGCTCCATTATGTATCTTGGCGCCCGGCATGCCGCTGCCCGTGCGTAGTAGGTATGTAGCTTTGACAGCGTCACTTAAACGAGGGAGGGGAACAATGCAAGCAAGTACCGGGAAGCAGTGATATACTTAGCTATCCCAGAGTTGCATCCACCAAATCAGGCACAACAGTGGATCCGGCTAGAGACGGAATGTTACAGAGGGATAATCATGGGCGGCTTGTGCCTGGCGGAGTACTAAACTAGATTTCACAGCCTGGCATTTCATCATACAGACTTTATTGTTTATTGTCTCAACATAGGGAAGCAAACCTAAAAATCCTGTCATAACCATAGACTTAGGCAGAATGTAGAACCGAGGATGGCGATCTGGCTGGGAGGCTTTTTTTATAGTTGTGTTTGTATATTTCCCGGTTCAGTGGTGCTTTGGGGGATTGTGCCTTACTGGCACTTCTGCCAATGGAGACTTAATGAATGGTAGCGACTGTGATTGGCGGATCTCCCATGACACGTCGCATCACCAGGGACCCCTATAAGGATCTAGACAACCGACTCGTATGTTGCGACCGGTGAACGAATAAGGCCCTTATCTTCCCGAAGGCCGCTCGCTTATAATTACTGCTAGTTTTAACTCGCATGCTCCTTCATTCCTTCAATCCTGGGTCCAGCCACAGTCTGCATTCTTTAAGCCCCTTCTATGGCTGTTCTAGAAATCCACGTCATGGCAAGGTCATTCGCTATATAGACCTTACCCGATCTTAAGGATCTCCGTTATACCTCCCTTATGGACCTTCATCCTTGCATCACGGCTCATCGCAAGTTATCGCCGATTAATCGCCTTGGCAAGATTGCCCCCGTGGAGAGGCTTGTTCACTTTGGATCGATCGTTTCGGAGATTTTGCGGTTTTGGGAGACTTACAGTAGCGGGTCGGGGGTACGTTGATCCCCGGCAGCAGCCCGCTTCAGCTTGCAATCTTTTTTTTTTTTTTTCCTTGGGTTGATCTGTGCCATCGGTCTCGCGTCATCTCAAGCCCCATTCAAAGTTGCTCCGACGGATCCGTATCTGCTGGAACAATCCCATCCTTACAAATGGCGAGAGTGTTCTGGACCTGGGCGAGGAAAATGCAAAGTCTCTCTCGCAATGGAATGATCAATGACCCTAGCTAATTAGTGTTTAGCGAGCAGGGTAAGTCGGCAATTCTGAAGCGAGTTCTGATGCCCCTAGTTGTAGGTCTTCAAGCATTATAGAGAAGGAATATCTTAATATCGTATCCATCGTATCTCGTACTACCAACATTCCCGTCTAGAAAGTCTTCCCTAACGTATCACCATTCCCTTTCCGTTAAACTCTATTACTAGTGCTCCGCGATACCTTTCAAGGCTCATAAACTCAGGATTGAAGCCCATGGAACCAGATCACCAAGCCGTCTCTGACGAGAAGGCCTCATCATTGATGCAAGCCACTGAACTGGTAGCTCAAAGGCAAAGTGAAACCAGCAATGACACAATTGCTGTTAGCACTGATAGTATTGGTCCCGACAAGGAGTCGTCACAATTGGACCCCGTCGTGATACTGCCAGTGCATACAGTATACACTTCACGGGAAAAGATGCTTATCGTGATCAGCGCTGCGTTTAGCGGGCTCTTCGCATCCTGGACCGCACAGATATACTTACCGGCACTCAACAATGCGGCCTATGACTTGCATACCTCGGTCAAGAAGATCAATCTTACTGTCACTAGCTACATGATATTCCAGGGCGTTACGCCAATATTCATTGGTGGCTATGCAGATGCTATGGGTAGACGACCGGTCTACATCATTTGCTTCATTCTCTACATCGCTACCGACATAGCACTCGCCTTGACCAACTCCTATGGTAGTCTGTTGGCCTTACGCTCTGTACAGTCAATAACCATCTCGTCTACACAGGCCCTCTGTCAGGGTGTTGTGGCCGACATCAGCACCAGCTCAGAACGCGGCCAATACGCCGCATTTCTCGCCCTTCCTACAATACTGGGTCCTAGCATAGGACCCGTAATCGGGGGAGCTATTGCACAATTTCTTGGGTGGCGAAACATCTTCTACTTCCTAGCAATTACCGGTGGCATCAACTTGGCTGTCCTACTCACCTTGTTCCCCGAGACTTGTCGCAGAATCGTAGGAGACGGCTCGATTTTGCCCAAGAAAGCCAATCAGACCTTGTTGCAAATACTCCGGAATCGCGGTAAAGATCGACCATATCAAGTGGAGATTGGCACTGCGCCTGTCCCTGATGGCGATATCCCCAAAGCAACTTTTGCCTGGGCTCGATTCCTCAGCGCGTTGACTCTTCTATTTGAGAAGGAGATGTTTGTCTTGTCCTCCTATGGAGGTCTTCTGTTTGCAGGGCTCTACGCCGTTGGTACCGCAGCTCCTAGTCTTTTTGCCAAGTACTACGGCTACAATGGCCTGACAATCGGACTCCTGTATCTTCCCTTGGCTATCGGATCCGTTGTCGCCGTGGTACTAGTGGGCAAAGCGTTGAACTGGAACTTCCAACGGCATGCCAAGCGGCTCGGGATCACGGTCGATAAAGGTCGTCACATGGACTTATCCGAATTTCCCATTGAGCGAGCACGAATCGAGGTCCTTGTACCACCATTCTTGCTGAGCGTCGTCGTAATCACAGGATGGGGATGGACAGTTGAGAATCAGGTCTCGATTGGCGTGGTAGTCGTACTCGTTTTTCTACTTGGACTGGGACTGTCTGGCGTAGCCAGCGTCTTCAACGCGCTTATCACGGATATTAGACCCGAGAAAGCCTCTGCTGCCTCAGCATCGAATAACATCATAAAATTCTTGTTAGGGGCGGCCATGTCGGCGGCCATTGAGCCACTAATATCAGCTGTCGACCCTGGCAAAGCTTTCTCTATCATCGCGTCATTCTACGTGCTGGTTTCTCCGTGCTTAGTGGTGGTGGTCCGTAAAGGGATGAAATGGAGGCAGGAAGTGAAGGAGAAGGATAGGCGGGCTGATGAAGTACAATAACTTGTATATAGAATAGACATAGACTAATAGCATGCACTGCACTAGTGTTATTATGTAAATTAGAAGTAAGGATTCGACATTGAACATCCATATCTACGTACCTGTCCGTACCCCATTACTCCGAGATAATAAAGTACGTCTTCCACATCGCCCTCGCAACGACATTTACTACTGTGCTGTCACACTCTACAAAGACAGTCAAGCAATGTTTTGTCAATTATCATCACCACACTATTTATCTTACTGTCAGTGTCATATAAACGTCGATACGGTTCCTGGTGGGCTCTGTTTACTCAAACCACCTTAACCCTTTTCGTTAAGTAGAGCTGTCTTCTCATAGCACGCCGAAAATCAATATCCCAGTACTCAATGCTCCGTCAAGTAGCACAACTATCGTTAGAAACCCCCAGAGCAGCTTGACGACGTTTTACGGCGCAACAACCATTATCCATGCCGACGCCCCTCTGTTGGTAGCAACTATTGGGCCCACATCAAGGTATCTGGAAGTACTTGTCGTAAGGCACACTTAGACTGCGTAACAGAGTAGTATCTTTCTCACGATTCATCATAAGCTCTAAGCATCGAGTCGCTAAGCAGTCGTTCCATTGTATCCTTCTCTAGAACAAGAGTGACATCAAAGTCGCCAGTCTCCGCAATATCCATGAGTTGCCTTCAAAGTCATAATCAGTGGTGCCATTGGGATCGAGAGACAGGAAAATTGAGAGCATGTGATAACGAAAGTAAATGAGATCCGGTTGCAGGTTGGGGATGTGTTTCCTTTGACTATGAAGCTGGGGCTGGGAAAAATAAACACTTACAGCAGCCCATCCACAAGGGGCATCTGAGTCTGCACAGAGCGAGCTAGTCCCGTGCCACAGAAGTTTACTTCGTATGCCTGCGAGCGCGCCCAAGAAGTTACTAACACATGCCGAGAGCCAAAGAAGCATTGCCATAGACGCTGCGGGCTAACTTCATAAGCAGCATCGTAGAGGTAGTCCGATACTGCCTCAGGGGTAAACTGAGACAGCAATCGCCTAATGGAGCCGGCAACGGCGCCAATTGTCGCGGTAGCCGCATCAGCTCCGGTCTGTGTGAGGTAAGCTATAAGTAAAGGAGACCCGGCAAAGCTATCTGGCAGTGGCGGCGATACCCGGTTACGTATGCCCAGTGTGATATCCAAATACACCTGATCCTGCAGGTCTCCCAGCTGCCGAGCGCGGCTCACCAGGATCCAAAGATGAGCAAGAAGGGCATCCTGCCGGGAGACCCATTGGCCCTGTAGATCACTTGGCAAGGTGCTCAAGGCCGCATTCTTCATCTTTTCAACTTCAGCTTTGCTGAACCGGATTTGCATATTCTCGACGGTGGCACCCAGATCCCACGTGGGCCAAGGAGGATCCGTTGATGGGCTGAGCTGGGTTTGTGACAATTCTTCGGGGGAAGGCTTCGTCGCATTTGAAGAGGCTGTAGCCCATGATGGATATCCGGGTGCGCCGGTTGCCCACCAGTCGAATCGATGCATAGGTAAAGAACGAGCTCTGTGAATCCTCTGGGTATCCGGCTCGGTAGCTTGGGGTTTGAGATTGGCGTGTACATCTAACATTCTAGGATCAAATAATGCTCTCGATCTCGTGCTATTACTCGATATTGTTTCGGATTTACCAGCATCGAATAGTCGCTGCGACCGATCGGCCCAATAATGAATAAACTGTAGCAAACATGTCGCATCCGCAAGGCAATGTGCCAACTTGAGGCTCACAGCGAAGCCGCCGCACTACAATAGTGAGAGTTAGCAACGATTTCTACAAGTAGAGTCTTGAAATCACAATGGAATTCCGAAGCACTTCGTCTACAAGCAAGATATATCATCCATACGGCTTCTTGAGAATGAAACTCGAGATCCAAGAGCTGCTCACTTTGAATGCTGTCAGCTGGACAGAGGCCCCCGGAAGACCCATGTACTCAGCGAGGTTTAAAAACGCAAGATTAGTGCCTGGGAGAAATTCGCTTTGGCGAAGGCTTGAAGCATTCCATATGCGCTTTGACGTTGAGCGCTCTGCTAAACTTGGAACGATAGTATGGAGCTTTCTGTCATCCTCCACAATCACCAACTCCACGCCTGGGTCATTCGAGGAGCCATAAGTTACGATAGGCCGGCCGACGTAGCGGGGATTGTTTGTTCCTTCGACATGCTGCTTCGTTGCCCATTGAAGCTGCCCTGCATAATGAGGGTAGTCATCAAGAGTCGCCGAAAGTGCTAAGTGTTAGGTTAGTCCTTATCTCACAGCAGTCTATATAGTAGACCACCCAGCAGAGACAACGAACCTGACTCGAGGCGATCGAAAACGGTGGGATCGTTTGCATCAAGTCCTTCTGTCTTGTCATAAAACCAGATAGCACCACAAGCAGCAAATCGTGCAACGGTCGCATCTGCAATGGACAGTTGAGTGACAGTAACATTTTGGGGCGGATTAGCAGGAAAGACCCGTCTTATTGCCCGCACACGACGCTCTGTTGTTGCTTCCATGACGCCAATGAGATAGACATCCGTATGCGCGATTAAAACAATGTGAGTTTTGCGAATAGGACTCTGATCGCAGTCGAAGCTTAACTGAAAGACGTTGTTTTAAGTACGAACTCATCGTAGCAGAACAAATGGCTTAGCTAGCTGACTCCAGCTTGCCGTCGTAGCATCACTCATTATGATTCATTCTATTGTGGCCCACATGAGCGCTAGCGGCACCGAGATCAGGTATATATACTTCGTACACACACTTAGATGCTTCCCAATCCTTAGCTGGAATAAAAGGAGGCAGTTCCTTGGGCAAATTAGCTACTATGACCTGCTTCGATATCTCACGTATTGGGTTAGGGGAAGCCATATCTCGTCGACAATTCAGGTGGCGTACAAGGGATTGATCGTTGTGACCAAAGAGGCTTCGACAGGCGGTGAAGGTCGACAGAAAGGGGGCGTGTCACCAGGATCTTCGGCGATTAGATAACATCGTTACGGTTAATCACAAATCATACAGGAGACGAAACCGACTTACCAGTAAATGACGGTTGATGTATTGATGCCTAGTACCACACTCTTAAATACCTAATGAGGCCCCCCTTTTTTTTTTCGATATTCAGTCAATAAGGACTAAGTAATTGCTACTTATGAGGTGGCCCTAGACATATTTGACTGAAAGACAACTCGCCAGGATGAAGTGAGGAACCCCGTTAACCAAGATGAAGGCATGCTGGCGTGCATATCTGTTGGCATTTCATGAAGCAAACCCTATACTGCTAATGTGATATATCGCGAGACACAGGTCGGGAGTATAGAGGTAAGCGAAGTGAGAAGGTCAACTTTAAAGAATCATCAACCCAGCTTACAATATACATGACGTCATTAGCTTTGTAGTATTGTCATGGATGTTTACAGGAAACCAGATGGTTAGTGCGTCAACTGTTTATAAGGTCTGTCATAGTAGTTTGATAAGGGAAGATTAATAGTTTCATTGTCAAGAGTTAAGAGGTGGACACATGGGACGCGCTCATGCGACACATTTCGCCAGGTGAGTTACACTGCGACAATTGTCACCTGATTAAAGTGTTAACTAGTCTAACGTCCCTGAGATTTAGACAACCCAACCCAGACTTTAATACACTGTTCTTCTTTTCATTCCTTTTTATAGTTTCGTTTTTAGATCTTAACTTACGTCTCTAGTCTGGCGGATTCAAGTCGTCGTTACCAACTTGTAACATAGTCAACAGATTTAAAACGGCAATAACCCCGTATAAAAGACCGTATATCAACCACCCTCAGTCACTATGTAAATGTAACAATGCGATATGTCCCAGGCCACGTGGAACGATCTGGATGAACGTAACCCTCCCTAAAATGTGGTATGTTACCCAATTTTGTACCTCGTATATACATCGGGTAGTTAAAGTATCAGTATGAATCGACCCCAAATGACCCATAATTACGTACCCGGCGGCAAGGTTGAGGGAGCGAATCCTACAAACGAGCCCGTCTTACGACATGACCCCCGCGCGGATTCCCCATGCGAGGCTCGTGAGGATTGAGGGTGTTGTTCTCTATAGCCCCCAAAAGATGAAGCGACTCGGGCCGCTCTGAGAAACTCAAATACTTCATGTTACATTGACGCTTCCGACGTGAGCCTGGAAGCGCAAACTGCTGCACCGTAGCACTCAGGCATGTAACATGTAAGACCAGCACATCCAATGGGGATGGGAATCGAATTGTAAGCGGAAGTCCTTTAAATTTGCCCCTTTAGTCTCTTCTGAGGTCATATTTCGGTAAAAACGGTAAGCTGACTGCAGCGCCGTGGGGTCGGTCGCTAATGCTTGACGATCCTCGCAGTACCCTATACCAAACTGCTTCAAACTCCACAGACCCGGAAAGCAATAAGGTATTGGACTTGAATAGGTGGGTATATCATGCTGCATTATAGTGTTCGGATATTGAGATCGAAACGTCGCCAATAAAGTCGTGTCCATGTTTGCGTCCCATCATCCATCCTACAAGTGCCCCGTTGCATTCCGTAATCCCCCGCCCGTAACCCGCAGATAGCACATTCCTATACATCAAGTGGACTGGTAAAATACATTAGATATCCAATGGGACAGTAGTATCGACACTCCGTCGTCGAGTAAAGATAAGTGACTTCATCACAAACTCCTGAGAGGGTCCCATGTCAGCCTCATCATTGGTCCTTGGGCGCCATTGCGTGGCGGGGGTATCGTGAGGTTCGTGTGCGTCTGGCTGGTCCTTAGCCCATGACATGCCTAGTTCGCTGTCATAGCCGTACTCGCTTGCACCGCGCCATCGTACACTGGACTCCACCTTGCCGTTCCATTCAAGCTGCTTCCCATCATTAAGAGGGAATGTCCACAGCTTAGCGCACTTCACAACTGAGTCCAACTGGTCCTCCTTCATGACATAAGTCTCGAGGACCAACTCTAGAGTTTGTAGGTCGGGCCAATACTCCGCAAACTGCATGCCCCACCGTCCCTGATTCTCGAACTCGTCAAGGTTAAAGTCGGGTTGTCTCCCCTCTTTGCGGGCTTCGTAGCCCTCGAGCATCGCGGTGCTCGTCTCACGCCGTTCGGTGACGTTGATCATGGGCTCGAGGCGTAACGCCTCGTGTGGGTCGTCTGCGCCGGCCTGCGGACATGAGGTCCAAGCCCACCAGTCCGTGCGGGACATGCGCAAAGTGAGATGTGTGATTTTCTTGCCCATGAATATGCTCCTGATCAAAGTGGCCCGCGTGTCTGCAGCTCCGGGGCGCAGCGATGTGTTACAAGCCGGTGCTCTCGCCTCCTTGAATGGGCCGAAGGAGGCGTACCCTGCGAGAGTAAAGCCGCGCGCTTCATGGCCTTCGTGTCGGCCTTTATTGCCTGATAGACGAGATACTCGTTCAATCGAGCCTACAATAGTTGACAATTAGTTTCCGAAGATTCATTTTGCCCGATTTCGGTCTCGGAGTCCTAACATACCTCCTTCTAGCATGAATTGCTGCACGCTTATGTCGACTGACGTGATGTTGGCAAACTGCCAAGGACGCAGCTTACGACACAGCCGCAGGTTTGACGGAGTGCATTGTAGCGGGTTGTCTGGAGGCACTACATCGGGGTGCCCGTCGAACACGACCATGGGATTGACCTGGAAAGGAACGAGGAAGGCCTCAAGGTAAACGGCGCGACACGTGAGTAAAAGGCCAACGGCGATACGCAACGGAGCTGCCTGGCCTGGTCGTGCATATGACTTGTCTAATGGATATAGCGCACCGAGGTCTTCGTATCCCGCAAGTGTGTAGTCCCAGATCAATTCGCGCAGCTCGGCAGGGAGTTTGGCGAATAAGGGGCAACGTAGCTGTTGGTCCACGGAGCCAGGATCGTCGAGAATTTGGACAGCGAGAGGGAGCTTTTCGATATTTCGACGAGTTGCTGCGGCTTTGGCTCTTCCCGAAAAGTCGCTCATGCTCGCTGCGACGCCATGATCCCCCTTCCCATCCACATTCCCCAATGTTGACTGGTCCCAGCTGAGTCGCCGTAGCACCTTCGATGTCACCGCCCACGTCTTGATCCCCATACCGAACGGTATAATATCAAGCATATGGGATTTCGGTTTTCTGCCCCAGGATTGTTATTGAGCTGAACTGTTGTTGTTTCGTAGAAGAATAATCATTGATCAGACGGACTTATAGGAATTCGACGTGGAGGTGGATTTGAGTATGCGGGTTGCCCAGGGTCTTATTTGAAATGCGCCCAGATGCACTATTGTCCGGAAACAAGGATTATTTGAAGCGGGAACAAGGGATGAATGGGTCTGGGACTGCGACTTGCATGGCAGCGGCCAGAGAGGGTCTCGGGAGGGGTTACATGAGCTCATACTGTTTATGAACGAGTGCTGCTACACGATGCCTACACCTAACCTCTACGCCGGGCTGCTTTGGGGCCCTCGGATAGCGAAGTCCGGATAGCGCGTCTCGCGGCCAGTTCAGTTCAAACTCCAAATCAGGGCGGAACCCGGGGTTGCATTTTGCAATATGAAAGCGGGGGAGAAAACGTCAAGCAAGAACCAACATGATCAAATTGGGGCATTGATCACCAATTTTAACGACCCGAGACCTACATAGTATTGATAATGTATTTGTTGCCACTGCTGTGCCGCACACGACAATTTGAGTTCCTTTATGGTCCTAATCGTCTGGCGTTGCGTCAGCAGCGCAACCTGGTCAGAAACCTGGTTATAATATGGCCAGAATATGGCGTTAAGCCACGTGCTGCGGATGCGGGTGGATTCTCCCACATGAAGCGTCTGCACATGCTAAGCCGATTCGAGATATAGCATACCGCCAACAGGCTCGCCAAGAGACACACACATGCATACTTAGACCTCTCATGCCCTACCAAGTACTACTTTAGAGCTTTATCAGGACAATCAAATAGAACCTTAAAGATAAAATATTTATACTAGAAAAACTGTCCTTTTTATTGTATATACTGAGAGATTTCTCCTATTTTTATAACGGGGTTTTTTGGTTGTATTGTTTTGAAGCAGGAGTTTAGGAAGTTTGGCATGTGTACCAGTATGGTTTTTTGACCTGACAGGACAGTGCCACCATACCGTAGCACCCAGCAGCAACTAGCGTAAGACGGCTATTACGGTACAAAACGCTTATGTATCTAGGACACTTGATCGCCATCATTAGTGAGGTTGGTAGCTTCCATCCATGTACAGCAGGCTCTTATCAAAGCCTTTCATTACAGGGTATTCAAGGAGGGACGCTGAATTCGTAATTGTATAGCAGCTTTTTCTTACGATATCTAATATTTGCGATCTCGAACTAGGCATAATGCCGTACATAGCGGGGCTATTCTATGCCCATGCACTCATCATGTTGTCCCTTTTGGCATTGGTGGCTTAAGCCCAGGAAATTGAGCGCTGAACTTGGTCAAGTGCGACGGCACAAAAACATCTACCTACTTACAGTAAGTACAGTGCCAGGATACCCCTGTTTTTACCCAATTTGATGGCTTTACGTAGGGTAAATAATCAGGAAATTCGGCTCAATTAGCTGTCTACAATCAAACCCTGGGTTTTGGATTATGTGAACATCACGAGCTCATTGAAGCTGGCGTTCTCGACGCACAACCACACCGCCGAAACCTGCAAACCCAACAGACAAGCAAAAGCATAACAGCTCCGCAACAGGGGCTAGATCTGCAACGGCAGATTTTCCGTTGCGCTAGCGCAGTGCTGAATTAAGGGAATTGCTATTGGACGTCGGCAAACAAGAATTTGGAAGACTTCTACACGACGCTTGCAGGCTCATCCCCGCTTTGCCTGAGATGTTGGGGAAGAAGTTGTCCGCGATCCACAATTTGTGAGTGTCTATGACGGCTTCTCAATGCAGAAAGTCAAGCAAGGTCCTCCTGCTAACTGAGCTGTGAAACACGTACCCACGGGCCGAACCGCAGCTAAATACTGAGTTAGTGTACATGATAGTGTTAGAGCCTCACGATGGGTTTTGGGACGACAGTCGGGAATCCCGCTTGGTCTTAGTGTATTTCATTTTCATGCGCGGGTTATTATACGTAAACGATAGCTGTCTATAGGTTACCCCCTGTAACCCTGATTTCTTGAGCCGCTGTACGGAGGTTCGTGACAAAATTGACTGGTATGCTTGGCAATGGCCCATAGTGCAACCTTGGAAATCGAACAAACTATATACGGTCTGACGGCTCGGCAGGCGGTTTTTCGGGCCGCCCACAGCCCGACTCAACGTTGGCAGGCTAGCAGGGCATCCACCCCAGGCAGGCTAGGCCCCTAGTTCCGCTGCAGCTAGCGCCCCACCTAGGTACTATAAGCGTATAGCGTAAGTAGTTAGTACCTTGCTATTTTACAGACCGTTAGCGGCCCGAAATACTGCTCGCCGAGCCGTCAGACCGTATATAGTTTGTTCGATTTACACTATGGGCTATTGCCAAGCATACCAGTCAATTTTGTCACGAACCTCCGTACGGAGTACCGTATTTCAAAACAGTTCAGCTAAAAGCGGGGATGCCCAAAGCGCGGCACCGATACTGTGGTTTGGTATTTGCTAGCTCAATTTGATAAAGGAGGGTTAAACGTAATCGGCAGACGAGACCGACTGAACTCGTGATTGACAATTCCCCACGTAGTTTATCATCTTATGTCACTATCGAACGGTTTTCGGCATGCTCACTGTCCCTACCAGTGCACATGACGTTCCTCGGCTTATGCATCGGAAGTGATCACTTTGAGATCATCTTCCAACCGCGCAACAACCGCCTCATAGAACCTTTGACAGAACCTATCATTCTGCAGGCCAGCAACGCCGTAGATTCCATCGAGGCACCACTTTACTGCAGCCGCATAGTTCATCCCTCCATTAACTAGTACTTCCTCCTCGAGTTGTCTACCCCTTTCTCGCTTGGAGACGATTGAGCCAATATCCATGGTACCTGTCACTCGGAGCCCGTCGTCCACTCGCTCGATCATAATCTGAATAAGGAGAGCCCCAAGAGCCAAAACTGCGAGGTTGATAGGGCGGGCTACTCCAGTTGTCCGTTGAGGTGACGTCGGAGTGGGAAGTGTAGCACACTGAGGTGAAGTTGTGTTAGAGACGCTTTTTATGACGAATGGTCGGGAGAATAAACAAGGCCGTTGGTTGATTGTGTTCTCGTCCCCAACCATAAACACGATGTCGTCAAGAGTCACGATCTGAGCTAGCCATGGCGTCCCATCTAGATGAAGAACACTAACAGACAGAGCCAGCGCTACTTGCAATTTGTCTTTGAAGCCAAATGGTGGGAGATCAGGGATATGTCTCTCGATGACTTGACGAAGTGTCATATGTTTCTGGGGCTTGTTGTCATCGTTAGGATGTGACAAGACAAACTTGTGTGGAGCATCAAGAACATAACCATAACAGTTCACAGCTGGGGCTTTAGACCCCCTTCGAGCGATGTTGCATAAGTCTGATACTCTGGGTGGTGCCACTTCTGTGCTCTTCGTAGTTGTTTGGGGGAGTATGGGGGGCTGTGTCAAGGGCTGCATTATGGAACGTATTATATTGGATCAGCGCCGCACACAGTTAAAGTAATACTTGATTGACTGATAAATAACTTAACCAGTCAAAACAAAATAACGATTCAGAATTACTTGCCCAATCAAAGCAAAGATTTTTATTATTTACAAATACTTGCAATTAATTGCAATTAATTTTTTATATTTTTTTTTTTTTTTTATAAGGTATATTTAACAAGAAATACTTCGTAGTAAGTATTTCTCTCGTAATAGAAATTTCTTATCGATAGCCTACGCTACACCTAGCCACAGCTAGCTACACCTAGCTACACCTAGCTACACCCAGCTATATATAAGTACCTACCTACCTACCTGCCTACACCTAGCCTAGCCCTTACGCGAATAAGTAGCACCACGCGTGTTATTATTAAGGCTATTTAGAACTAATTACGCTTTATGGGCAGTAATACAAAAAAAAAAAGCTGCTAACCCTCGAATCCACTTACTTGGTTTGCTTAACCAATTAATTGCTCAAGTCAAGTAAGCCAAACGCTCGATTCAGTCAAATAAGGCGATTTTAAGTGTCAATTAAGTCAAATCAAGTCAAAGCGATTTGTTTGACTTAACTTGACTGTGTGCGGCGCTGTGTTGGATAGCATGAAACTAACCGACGATGCCCAGCTGACCTTTGGTTTGGGTGAGGGTGTGGCCGATGTTAACAATAGCGTCGTTGAAGTCAAGGGGAGTTTCTCGGCGTGCATGAGCCGTAATTGGAAGTTCTCCCAGTGAGATACTAGCTGGGCTTCATTGACAGGTTGCCCAATCCGCATGGTTTTGTACTCGTTGCCCGCCTCCAAGGTCCTCAAGGTGATGCAAAAGTCGAACCTTTCAGCAACCTTCTCTTCCACATCGAGCGGCAATATGATAACATCCCTATGGGCAAGTTGGAGCCCAATACTGTGTGAATAAACACATGCACAGGTTATTGCGCTACATAGGGCGCTATAAATGCTCTGAAAAAGTCCTCTCAAGAGCTTGGTCAATCGTGATTGAGATCGTCGGCGTCGATCCAGTTCCAGCTCACGGGATACTCTAGAAAGATCTTGGAGGACAGTGTTATCGGCTTTAATCCTTGAAAGAATGCCTTCGTACTCTTTTTTCTTAAGAGTAAATGTGGCATTTTGTTTGAAGGCCTCCAGTATCGATGCTCTATCTCGCAGGTTTATCTAGAGTGATGAGTACGTTATTCACTACAGGTATCGATATATGCCTACCTGGCTGCCATCCTCAATGCCTAGCTGAAGTTTGAATTGTTGCGTAGCCTCCGACATATCCATGATGCATTCTTCGAATTGCTTATACGACGTGTATAGCCTCAAACGTCTTCAACGTATAAAATTGTGATTCAGCCCTGAGAATGTACGTTCTTTCGTCATATATAAAGATCTAAATAATAATCCTCACTGCAAGAATGTTAGCTTGGAACACGAACTGGGTGGAAAATATAGAATTGTGGAATATTGCACAAGACGACATACCAATGGCTCTGCGTAAGACTTCCAGTCAGGTCCAAACGGGTCTTCAATCATGGAGTGTATTTTGGTAGGCGCCACAATACCAACCAACAGTGCTTCGCATGTATTCTGGAGTCGGAGTTTCTCTGTTCGTAGGTCGCGCTCTATGTAGCCGAGCTCCCTTTTCACATTCTTAATAGAATAGAAGGTCTCTCTATAGCGTTGCACGGCATTAATTGCTATGGGAAGCGCCCCAAGAACAAGCCCTGCGACCTCTAGCCCAGCCATGACTTGCCTACAAGCGTAGTTGAGGTCACGACGCCTCACTCAGGTGTCTACTCGACGCCCAACCCCGCATTTACCGGCGATACCGATGGCTGTCACGTGTTGTTACATTGCCAGGCCGCATATGCATCCCTACAGTAGTTATTTACTTGTTTTAAGATCAGGTCAGTTGCGGGGTAACGAGGCTTCTGAGGCATAAGAAGAACGTTAGCCTTTCTATTTAACGACTGCGGTCGTCTAGCAAACTTCATCGTGATCTTAGAGCTCGAAAACAGGATGGCGAAGTCCTGCAAAGACGCCCATGAATCTCATCAAATTGCAATCCTAGTAGGCCAAAATATTAGCTCGACCAGAGCTCTTCTATCTTCTTTGGCTCCATATGAAGACTACTACTCCAAGGTAGCATCTCAGCTCGCAAGATTCAAGTTATGGGCCGGATGCCTTGGAGCTCATCGTAAGTCTGGGCGTAGGTCTTTGGACTACCGACTACGCGATGCGTCGTCTATCCGGCAGCATGTCATAGTGTTACTTGACCAATTCGGGGAAGCTATAAAAGATGGTACGTAAACTCCTTGTTCCCCTCTAGAGAGGATTTCTTAGGCTGAGCCAACGCAGTCTTATCAACCTCAAGCGATCCCGAGGCCCCAGTGGGTCATGCCTGTGACATGCTGGACCCTGAGCTGATGCAGTATTTGGTGGACGATGACGAGTCAACCCAATCAAGCCTAGACATGGCCCTGGATGACATTAGCCATGTGGTCGACTGCATGCTCCGCCTATCAGTCGCCATCAGGAATCCCGCGCCGCACGATCAGTTCATGTCTCGAGCCGGATTAGAAACGATAGCCCACTAATATGAAATATACGACATCAGACATGTCCAGGAGAAATTCACGCAGATAGAGACTAAGCTTGCAACAAGGCTAGGAGCAGCAATAACGGCTCGCCGTCATTATTTTAAATACAGGGAAGATCACCACGCTAGACTCTCCGGTGGTATAGACAATGATGACGGTCTCGCTGGAAATGGTGATCAAAGCACAGAGGCGTCTTCAATACCCGGGCACCTCAAAGGTACCCTAGACGAAAATTCGATGATAGATTTAGATGTTAGATCGGTTGTTTCTGCGACATCCTATGGTCCGTCATTGGATAGCCCAGAGGAGCTAAGAGTGCCACCGATCCCTAAAGAATACCTAGCCGGGCCTTTTTTATGTCCGTTTTGCTATCGGATGACTGAGATCGATTCAAGAAACGACTGAAAGTAAGCAAGTTATGTTTATCTATTACAATATTTCCGTTAACCATATCTTAAGGAAGCATGTCTTCAGAGACTTGCAGCCCTATATCTGTCTTGCGCCATTCTGCTTAGCGCAACATCACAAGTTCTCCCGGCGTTCCGACTGGTCCCACCACATGAAGGAGATGCACTGGAAACTCTGGCGATGTTACTGTGGGCACCAGGAGGCGTTCGATAAAGTGGAAGAGTTTCAGTGTCATCTGCGAAAAGCGCATCCAAATGATCTGACCTTATAGCAATAGGACATAGTTGAACAGATATGTAGCCAAGTGGGCCTTGGTAAAGCGGCTGGGCCCTGTCCATTGTGTGTTGAGGAACACATAAGCTCTGCTACAAAATACTATACCCATATCGGCCATCATTTGGAACAGCTGGCTCTCTTTGCCCTTCCACAGATTGCCAATGAGGATGACGAGACTGGGAGTCAGAACGATAATGCTGAAGAGAAGGATGGCAGCCAAGAATCGCGGGGCCCAGATTCAATTTCCGCAGGCCCTAAGTCTAGTGACGAGGGTCAGACTGAAGAGCAAACAGCTGGCAACTCATGGAAAGGTTCCTCAGTAGTGCATGTCCAAGAGCACAACATACGTGAAAATGCCCAACCAGCGCAAGAAGCGGTAGAAAACGACACAAGCGAACCGCAACTTCCAATGATCCGACCATATACCGCTAATATATTCCCCGATACTTTTCCTTTAGATCATTGGCAGCGGGAAAGAGGATCCCGAGTAGACCCGAGTAAATGGAGGTGGAACTGCGTGAGTCTTCGTTTCTTTAAATGCGCCATCGTCTAACGGCCAGCAACTAACTATCAATTTCCTAGTGTATTTGTGATTGTCCAAATTTGTCATACAATTATGACGTATTAAACTGTCCTGGGTGTGGCCATCTGCGGGACGGTGCTTGCGGTGTAGTCACTAGGCACGCTGTTGAGCAACTCAAAAGGTTTAAGGATGGTCTTTTCTACGTGAGAAATGTGGCTCAACCGGGATATTGTCCTTTGAGAGTATCGAGTACCGGGGTAGTTCGTTCATGATCCTTCAATGAACTTTAACGAATAACGTAGTGTTTCGAATTTCGAATGAGTCGAGCCTTATAGCCGAGTCCGTCTAAGTGCGCCAGTCCGTCTAAGTGCGCCAGTCCGTGGAACGTCCATTTATCATCTTCTCTCTCTCTCAGGATGAGAGTGAGTGGTTGATTGAAAGGGATGACCCGAGCGTCTAGTTCACCAACAGCCGTCTCACAAAGAGGAAGTATAAGCTTATCACCTCCCTTAGCCGTGTTGGGGGCTACGCCAAGATTGCCACTCATGGTGGTAAACTGCGTGCATAGAAATACGTTAGTCAAGATCTCTAAGTTCCACATCATAGAACTTGCTAGATTATACGAGACAAGCAGACTAAGGTATCGGGCGCGGGGGGCTTTTATACACACCAAGACAGCAGAGCCTGACGCTTCTTTACAATAATAATGCGTTTGATCATGTAATGGCCTGGATGATATGTTAGGGCTGGACTCATTGCGATCTTCCGAAGATTGGGATGATGGTGTTTTGTTCGCTCGTGGAATATCGAGATAGGCAGTGATCGTCTCCCAGCTTAAGAAGAGGTTATAGATTATACGTTCCTGGAGGACTCTTCTGTCACTGGTGATAAATATCTGGTCAACAATGAACTGTCTCCGGTTTCTATTCACGTCAGTTCCCCCCAATCCAGCCATGCAATTCGAGACCTTGGTACCTTGTCTAATTGAGCTTTCGGTTAGCTCGACTAGATCAACTACTTTCCTGGCAAGCTCGGCAACAATGCAGTCTTCAGTGTTTATATCATGATCACTGTGCTCAGAGCACTCTTCCCAAAACCCAGGTAAAGAAGGTGTTGTTCCTACCACAACATCAGCACAAACCCCCTCGAATTTGAGTTCTGTGCCTTCCGCGTTCATTTCTAGTGATGGTATGGTCATTTCGGTCAAGGCACTGTCATGTCCATGGCGAGAGTAGGGATCTGACGTCCTAAAATCGTAAACCCAGGTCGGGAGGGTAGTAGGAGCTCCCGATGTATCAAAGGTGATGAGCTCTAGCAGGGCAAGTTTAGTTGGACCCTTGAAAGCAGCATAAGTTGCCCTGCTGAATACAAGCTCTGTAGAAATATGATAGTCCGGATACACCAGGTCCCTCTCTATTCGATTGACAAAGCTCAATAGGCTGTACACCTTATCTCGAGGATCGGTGGTTTCGGACGCTCCAGTAGCAAGCGCAGCGTGATATAGTGACATTAACTTCCCGCGTTCCAATTCTACCCTGATCTGATCCAATTTCTTGAGCCGTTCGGCCAAGCCCCATAGCCCAGGAAACATGACGATTTTCTTCTCAAGAACAAAGCCGCTATCAGGTACCGCGAATCCTCGGTGTCCTAACCAGGGATCCGCTTTGTTAATCATCCGGGTCTTGGAGCCAAACTGGAAATAAGGCCGTCGACTCAGCACATATTCCTGGATGATCCACCCTCGGTCCTTCCACGAGGGAGTCGTAGTTTGTATTGCATGGTCCATGGGTAAACAGTCACTGTTCCACAGTAGATCCGACAATGCATGCGGTAAAATCGACGATGCGAATTGCATTAGCCTTCGACCCGCTGTCAGATCCTCGTCGTGGGTGTTTGTGCCGCCGATGTCTCCGAGCCATATCGCTGTAGATGCTGCATTTGAGTAGATATCCTCCATGAGCGTGACCTGCGCGCTTCGCTCATCAATGTCCTCTTGATTTATGCAGACAGCGTCGACCCAGAGAACTCGTGTCTTAAAGCGCCGTCGTAATCTCCTCAGAGCCCGAAAAAGGTTATCGGTTATAGGTAATTCAATGCTCTTATATATCCATTTGGCGTCTGGTCGGATTTTCAGGGTCCGGCCCTCAGTCTGAGCGCCCCAGGTGTAGGAGAGCGCTTCGTATGATGGCTTATCGTCCAGGGCTACTGTCCGAAGGATACCCCTCAGATCGCTTTCGAAAACACCGGGTAACAACTCGAGAACCCTGATACTTTTGACTGCCGGGTTTAACGGCTGGTAAATAGGTGGTGAAGACGCCATAGAGAATCCGACGTGTCAACCAAAGTGGGAAACAGGAGACTCGGGGCCGACGCTTTTGAGCCAGAGAAATGCGCGGGATTGCTCCCTGTACGCTGCTGACTTTCCGCATATGTATCCTGCCTCAGTAATCCGTCTCATGCATCTTGAGCACTGTGCTATCTTTAGTGCAGCAAATTATTTCAGATGCGTCTAGAGTAGTACCCAATACACTGAAGCTCTCTAAAAGTACGTAGTCTTCCAGTCACTCACACAGTAGTAACAAAATCGATTTGGTAGTCAACAGATTTGAACTACGGTACCCAGGTACGAAGCCTGATATTGCAGCTTGGTAGCCAGACCAGACCACTTAAGGTTAGTAGACCGCTTGGTCACTAAGCCCCCAGAATTATTACAGCCACCACGGCCACCGGGGTCACTAGGTCTGCTTCGGTATCTTGGTGACTGCCATAGCTTCACGGCTGTGGCAACTTGGTGGTTTAATGATCAAGTGATCTACACTTCAAGTAGGTAGTTTGGTTGTTAAGCTTGAAATTAGGTACGTACTGTAGATAGACTTCATACTGTAATTTAGTCACAACCTCTGGCGATCAAGCGGCTACAAGCTGCAAGCCTTGAGCTTGTAATGTTAGCGCAAAGCACTCGGCCCGCCCGCCAGCCGCCCGGGACACCTACAAAATATGCATTAGAGAAAACAAACAAACGTTATACGTTTAAAAGACTAAACATGAAAAATTATAATTAGATTATTTTTATTAATAAAATTTCTTTCCTGTATAACTAGTTTATTTTAGAATTATGATTTTTGCTGCTGTTTCAATGGTCTGTTAAGACTAAACATAAAACTTGTCGCGGCTTTTTTTGACTGTAAGCCGGCAGCCCAAACTCTGCTGGCCAAAACAGAACTACCTTGCACAATGACAACAGGTCGAGAATCCGAAGGCTCGAACTAGTCAATCGATAGCTGCCCTGCGAAAGGTCGACCAATAAATGGGAAGACATAGACGACTTTCAGGGGTATTAGGCCTACCCAGGAGTTGCGATTTATTGTGTGAGAGCAGCGTCATGCACTATGTGGCGTTCGCTGTTCGTTAATCTGGGAAACTAAACTTGCAGTTGCCACACTGGCCGCACGACTTGCTTGACCAAATGAAAGAGTTCCGGTTATTGTACCACTGGTCAATGGTGCTATTCTTGCGCCAAGACCTCTGTTGTGGCAAAATCGACCCCTCATATACAAGCGATCCTAGTGAAATGTCGAAAGATTGCGACTTGATCAGAATCTCCGGCACAATCTGGAAAGTGGTTTCGAAAACTAATATTTCCGGAAAGGCGCATGTAGGGTGGTGGTTGTCGTTGCCTTTGTAGTAATACGGGAAAGACCAGGTAATATTCACCTTGTCATCCGTCTGCTTGCTAATAGAAACAACTTTTATGAGATCTTCGAGAAACGATGCTGTAATTTTGCTCTCCTCGTTGTCGAAATCCCACATAGAAAGTGCCACTGGACGGACAGGCGGGGAATCCACGTGGAGGCCGGCTTTTTTGAACATGTTCGAGTCTTGACCATGATCATAAAAGTAAATCGGCTGGGGCCCAAAGGCTCTTGGTTCCTTGTCATCATATCAGTCATTAAAATCAAATTTCAATCAAAACTCTTGATCACGTACTAATGCCCCCGGGGCACCATTCATATCCACCGACAGAATCCACATGGTACCCTGCTTGAATTGTGAATTCCATTCCGTGAGTCGGGCAGCCCAGGACAGAAAATCGAAAGTCAACGGAGATAAAGGAACCCCTGAAGCTGTTGCGTCATTGCCGAATTCAAATTCTATCGACAAAGTGTTCATCCCCACAGTGTTCACCCCGAAAGTGTGTAGTTGCCTTCTGGTACCTGTACTCGTGTCCGATGACTCGAGAATGGGTATAGGCTTTGGATCCAACGGTGATTGCATCTGAACACAAGCAATCCAGCGGACGGTAATCGTAACCTTGTTTATAGAGACGGGCTGGGAGAGGATATATATTGGCTGATCATCCTGGATGCAGGGTGTCGACAATAATAGACAGGTTGTCCTATTAGCCAGCGCGGCAGAGACTTTTGCTCGGAGGGCGGGATGAGAACCACACGAAATAATCACGTCGTCTTCTAAGACCTCATAAGCCAGAAGCCTACAAGATATTCTGCCATTAGGGAGTATTATACAGTCTGTATTCGAAACACGGGAAGAGTGATACAGCTGACCGAAGTGGAAGACGGATTGCGGGCACCACGACCATGGCCCGTGAGTTGTAATGGGGACCTCGCCGTGCACGAAATCTGTGACCTGAATTTTTTCGAATGTTACTAAGAGGAATTTCATGATTTCAGGCCCCGCCATAGCTGAATCAACTATCCCTTTAGAGCCGTTCTTATCCTGACACATCAGTGCAGCGATAAGCATTTGATCTTTCGTCCAGGATGTAGTCCTACGCGATAATACTTTGAGGAGGTCAGACAAGTTCGTAATCTGGGTACTCTCTTGGAGGAATGGATGACGCATGATTTTCACAATTTCGGCTGCAATGAAATAACCTTGCATAGGGATGGTACCAGCAGGGTCCATGATGTCGCGAATCTGATGTCCGGGAAAATGTTTGAAGTGGCGAGGGTTCATCCATTCTCCTACATCTGCGGCGAAGACATCACCGTCCCAATCTTTTATCAATGGACTTCCACCTGGGTTTGCTGGGTCGGCGTACAAAACCTTTACGGGGTGATGTCTCGACGCGAATAATTCTGCTGCTGTCCAGCCTCGAGTAAACCACGAGGATAAAACCAGCGCAATGGCCGGGGTCCCATCGTCGCGCCAGGGGAATCTGACGAGATCGTGGTCGTGTACAACTGTAACTTTTGCCTTCTCAAAGTTGTCTAGCATACGCTCGATAGCTGTCGCACGAGCTGTACGCTCAGAGGGGATTGAGATAGCGTCCCACCATAGCCCATCGCAGCCGACTTGACGGGCAATATTCGCAAAGTAGGCATACAAGCATTTGTTGACCTTCCCAGGCGTCTTAAGGCCGACACCCGTCCCATCAGACCATACGTGCGAGAGAGCCATGTAGTTTTTCTCCTTCCAAGCCATGACTTGCTGGTCACTACCGGGCCGCACCATGCGATGAATACGGCCACTGCGGCTAGTCTCTCGTAAGCGCCAGGCGGTATTGAACCATATTCCACTTGCTTGGTATGGGCCCTTGCTAGCTTGGTTAAGTAAGTCCGTACGAAAGATCATCTCCTTTCCGCAATGATTGTCAGCACACTTATGTGCCTGTTTAACCAGAGTACTGTTCTCATGAGCACGCAAGCAGTACTGTGCCGTGCAGTCCACATGCTTATCCCTTGAGCCCAGGGGGAGAAACTCCAAGGCTGCATTTCCGAGATGACATACGCCAACGGCTGTGTCAGTACCGTGAAGTGACGCATTCCATAACCGATTAGGGCACAGCCCTCGATCATG
This sequence comes from Xylaria longipes, assembly GCA_025201785.1. Taxonomy (NCBI): domain Eukaryota; kingdom Fungi; phylum Ascomycota; class Sordariomycetes; order Xylariales; family Xylariaceae; genus Xylaria; species Xylaria longipes. The sequence goes on from MU619695.1 coordinate 491,114, forward strand.
GCACTTTTGAGAGATAGCGACGGCGTCGGACTCATAGTCCGATAGAATACGTCGCCAGAAGCTCGATATCTCATTGCTTTTCTGCCGACCCATTTCGAGATTCAGGCGGGGGTCTTGGTCGTCTACATATTGCCGTGCTATAGAGCACGACCACACAAAAACATCAAGACTGCCGCGAACATCGAGGCAAAATAATCTTGGAATATTGGCTCCATGTGTTTCGAAGAGAAAATCTCCAGCAAAACTCCACTCCGCTGCACCCACCATGCAGGCAAGGCATGTCAGCATGAAGTCCCGAAAGGCAACCCATTTGCAAGGGGGAGCAGCAGCTTCATAAGCTTCCTTTCGCTTTAGACATGCTGGGTTATTGCAGATTGCGATTCCCGAGTAAAACGCAGTATTAAAGATTGTTGTGAAGATGGCTTGCCCGAGACATTGCGGCTCCGCGTCAAACCCCCAGTGTTTTGACTTGGGGCCTGTTTCACCCAGCCAGGCCCGCCATTCGTGCCACTTCCATATATCACCGCCTTCCTTGGGTGGATACTTCTTGTATTGGCAACCCCTGTTCTTACAGTTTGGCAGCTGTTGGGGCACATGCCTCGAGAAGTCAGGGTCGTCATCATGGCCAAAACCATTGACCTCGGCAACATCCGCGATCGCCGGGGGAGAGCCTAGTGGGGTGGTGTAGTCGACAGAATAGGATCGAGGCACTGCTTCAACATCGGATCTACCGTTGTGCGTGACAAGATCTCTGAAACAGAGACCCGAAAGCGCCCCGGTGCCGTGACTAGGCAAGGAAGCAAGTCCCTTGTCAGTCATGCACATTCCGAATCACTCTATCCATCGATTAAATAGGCCTTGCAAAAGAGTTTGACGACAGGTCAGTCTCCTAATCGAAAATGTTAAGCGGAGAGCGGTGAACAGAGAACGGTGGATGGAGAACGGCATGATGAGGCGCTCGTGCGTACAGTACAGTAAGAGGAGTTTTAAGGAGGCAACAGGGGCTGTACAGATGTACCTAGGTACTTACTTAGTTTGGGGTATTTTTAGCGCGCTATCGGCGGCGCTGCCGTGATGCCTGTGGAGAATTTTAGGCCTCCTGGGCTACTATTCGCTCAGTAGAGTATTGATTTACGGTTGGTTACCGCCACCACTCTACGTGGTACTATCTCGTAGGTACACAAATGAACTGCCTGTCAACCTGACGACGAGAGTCCTCCAAAGCGTAGCTTAGCCACCTCTAGGATTCATGCGAAGTTTGCTAAGCTAAATTCAGTGTAGACAGGAAAGACTATCTGAGGTATATCAGTCACGATGGAGTACAGTCTGGTCGGGTTTGTATTGTACTCCATTTCAAAGCGCATCAGCACACAACCCTTCATCTATCTGCATAGAATATGTCCGAACCGATAAGGCACCTATTCGCCACAGTCTTAACTCGCTCGTCGTGGCCGCAAGAACTGGCTGGCATCCTTCCACTATCCGCCCTCATTGATTTCCTTGAAGTCTCCCATATTTTGCACATATTCCAGCTGACCGGCGCCATCCCACTATGGTGTTGGCCGATTACCCCGTCCGGTAGCCGTTTACTCCTCTCCGAGCAAGATGCTAGCGATAGCTGTTGCCTCGATCGCTTCGGCAAGAGTATGAGTTTGACTTGTCTAGATGGGAAATATGGGGACCTATACGTGATGGCGAGTCCCGAGACTCTGCGGCTTTGCCTTCAGACGTCGAAGCCAACGCACATACCAAATGATCACCCTAATATGAAGCAATCCGACGTGAGATTGCAGACACTTGAAGTGGTTCGCGTGTCTCGCGCGCCGCAGAGGAGGCTACCACGGCTGCGGAGGCGGAAATACATCGTAGCCAGCGCCGCCGGCTGGGTGATACTTGCCGGTTTAATTGCGACGGCTGCGGTTGCGGGATCCTGGGTTGCCCTCGCCTTCTTAGTCATCATGCCTCTGACAGGCGGCGTAGTGTATCTTGTGCATGGGGGGCGACCTCGAAGATTGGGTGCTAAGGCAGACTCTGGGAGTCGTTACAACCGGCTGGTCGTTGTCACCCGCCACATGAACGAGTCGCATTGGCAGGTGTACTACGGTGAAAGCAGTGTCGTCAACTCTCTACTCAACTGGCCTTTGCGGTCGGAACCTCTATCCTCTAGGCGTATGCGAACATGGCTCCGAATGATTCTGCGAGTACTCATACTCGGGCAATGGGCTGCGGCGATTGGCGCCGCGGCTTTGAAGGACTGGAATGCCTATTTGATTACAATATGGATTGTCATCTGCATATTTTCTCACACGTTCGTCTTTTCGGCAAAGCAGGGTGTGAAATCGTGGTTGTGGCACTTTGCAGACATTGAAATGGAAAGGTTCACAACGCAGCTAAGCTCGAGGAGGGCTCTTTTAAACACCATCATAGCCCTCAATCCGGACACTTTCTCTATTGACCGAAACGGAAAAGAAAAGTTAAACGAATTTGACTGCGGATCGCTGCTATGGATTGACCCGATTCTGAAAGCCGGGCCGGACCGGTCGATGTGGGAGGAGGCAACGCGACAGGCCATGATAGAGGAACGGGACTTAGAGACTGAACCACCAGAGTCAGAGTCGGGGTCGCCGGAAGACCAGATATACCCTAGCTGGGAAAAGGTCTTTGGGGACAGATACTGGTGTAAATACATACCAGAGGGGATGACAATGGCCTCGATGATTAGAAGCCAGGCTCGTTTAAGTGGCCGATTCGTGGAAGCTAAGTAAAATACACAACGAGCAGCCACCCGGCCCGCACAGACTGGAAACAACTATTTCGTCCAAGAGAATAGGACCTTCGCGACGTAGTAGGGTATCCGCATGTGTATCGCAAACTAGTTTGCCATAACTTTCGATGCGTTGTAGCCCCTTGCGCCACCGTCAAGATCCGAGCCTAATGCAGGTGGCACATTGATGGCAGGGCATACAGGTTGCTACGAAGAGCTTTTCGTTTTGTCCGTCCCCAACATCTTCCCTCTGCGAGTGCGGTCTAATTTCTTTCTCGAAATCTGTTAAACCGAGAAGAACTTGGCAGGGCGCTTCCGCATTTGCAAGAGAATTGCCAATATGGAATGTTGAAAGGAAGATCACCCGTGTAATATCCTCGCAATAAACGTAATCGCGGTGGTGGTATGGAAAAGACCAGTGTATGGACACAGTGCCTTGGCATGAGTATGAATGAGGTTGATTGCATGGAGTTATTTTGAAATAGCCAAGAGATTTAATCAGCTCGTCTAAAAAAGATGACAAGATCGTGTTTTCGTTTTGTGTAGGACGAACCATCATAGTACCCATTGGGTGCGTAAGTAGCTTACGTTCTTTCCCATTCCCGGCCCCTGACCGTATGCTATGACTGTACAGATAAATTATCTGGGGCAGAAATTGGAGACTTCCCTATGTAATCATTAGCCAATAAACTCTAGATGGCCAGTGTAATAGTAGCATACCCCCTTTAGGTGCTCTGAAAGTAGCCACGGCGCTTTTGACCCTGGAGGAGACCTATTAAATCCAACCCGTGCTAGTACTATCGATTCGAAGCTGATAATAGGGAATGGTGTCCCGATTTCGCTCATGTCGTTCCCGAATTCGACCTCTAGTTCCCCATAACCTACTTCTCCTCCGGAGTGAAAGTTTCGCCTAGACCTTCCAAGCGGACTTTTCAAGGAGACAGATCCGACCCATCGGCCAGTAATTGTTCGGTCGTTCATGTACGTGGGTTGGAATAAGATGTAAGTTTGTTGTTGTTGGATAGTTGAAGTCGTCAAAAGAAGGCACTTATTCCTTGCCGAGAGAGCGACCGACACTCGAGCAGCTAGTGCCGGGTGAGGGCGGTATGCCGAGATAACATCGCTATACAGAACCTCGTATACAAGAAAGTCGCCACGAAGCCGTCCGTCGCGCTGAACTTCGCAGTAATCTCCCGAGACGGCATTCGAGACGAACGATTGTGCAAAGTCAAAAATAGACTGCGGGCACCAGTCCCATGGGCCAATGTTGAACATGGGTATGCTGTGGCTAAGAAGCTCAGTTACCTTTAAAGTGCCAATTTTTGCAAGTATTCTCTGTGTTATTTCAGAACCTGATATTGATTGATCCATTTCGCTTGGAAGTAAACACATTAGACCAGAGATAATCATTCGATCCCTCGCCCACGAAGTTGTCCTCGGCCTCAAGATCTGCAACAAAGATGATATGTCTCCTACCGTCGTGTTTGGGACTCCGGGCCGCCAGAGAAGTGCCAGTATGTCGGTGGCAATAAGGTGACCAAGTGTAGGAATCTTGCCACTTGGGTCCAATACCCGTGCCTTGAAGGACGGCGACCCTCCGGGATGACCGCCGCCATCGAACAGCCAGCCGCTTAAATCACCGCCAAGTATGTCGTCGTATAAGTCCTTGATCAAAGGTTCATCAGATGAAGGATCTTTGAAGACAACCTTAACTGGATGGTTTCTCGAAGCCCATAATTCAGCCGCGGTCCAGCCTCTCGTAAAACAAGAAGACAGGACTAGGGCTACTGCGGGACTCCCATCATCTCGCCACTCGAAATTGACCAGGTCTTGGTCGTGAACCAGGGTAATCTTGGCCCTCTGGTAGTTTTCCAACATGGAGTTAATGGCAGCGGCCCGTGCATTTCTTTCTGTGGGAATAGATATAGAATCCCACCAAATGCCGTCGCAGGCGCATTCCTTTCTCTGGGAGATTTCCTTGAAGTACTCGTACAGACAAGTATTAATACGGCCTGGGCTCTTCATTCCAACACCCGTGCCATCGGACCAAACATGGGATATAGCCATGAAGCTTGTATCCGAATTGCATAGAGCCAGTCTCTCACCCAGTCGAATAGAGGGTGTAATCTTACGTAGCGGCCTAAATAGATCCCGCTTCCCTCCGGCCTGAACGCGCCACGCAGTATTATACCAAATCAACGAGTTGGATGAGGTGTTGACATTTTTGAAGGCGCGATTCAGCTTGTCCGGCGGAAAGGTGATCTCGTCTGTACATTTTCCAGATGGACATTTATGAGCCTGCTTGACAAGGGTACTGTTCTCATGACTGTATGTACAGTGTTCTTCAGTGCATTCAGAATGCTTACCCTTAACTCCTAGCAGAGGAGCACCAAGAGCCGTGTCCACGACATGGGCGATGTCTGCAACACCATTTGGGCTTTGAAGGGATACGTTCCACAGACGGTCTGCGTGCATAGAAACTCGTTAGTCGAGATCTCTAAGTCCCACACGATAGAACTTGCTAGATCTGCGATATAAGGAGACTAAGGAATCAGGCACGGGATGTTTTTTACGCACTAAGACACATGCCATATTCATTCAGCCGTCGAGAGCTTTCGACCGCACGAAGGCTATGCCCCGGGCTCAGTCCTTGCCACAGCTGGTTAAAATCAATCGGCCTATGCATTTCCAGCTCTTCCATCATTCCATCCATCGGGCCAAATGCCAACCTGGTGGCCCAGATCCAAACATCAAACATTCCCAATATGTCTAGACAAAATATAGCGGGGATCTCGCTCCACTGCATTACACTCGAGTTGTGCTTGTGGTTTTGCACGATGGGGTCAAATTTATTTATTTCAGGGGCAGGTTCCCAGCATGCCATGCATGTGATGATGACGTCTCGAAAAGCCATCCAACTGCAGGGCGGCGCTGAGTTCTCGAGTGCCCTTTTTCGTGACTCACATGGCGGGTTGTCGCAATGCTGGATCCCCGAGAAATAGAAAAAGCTGTGCGCCTTTGCAAGCACCTTCTGCCCGTAGCAGTACGAATCGTACCCCCGGGTTGCAGATATCTCGGCCTCGGCCAATTCACGACCCCTCGTGGCATAGTGTCTATTCCGACAACTATCCAAACCGGTTGGGCGTTTCCTGCGGCCAAGACCTACCGTGGATGAAGACGGCGGCCTAGAAATGGTGTCAAAATGCTCGGGTGTTCGTAAGACGGTTGATATCTCGATGCGGATGAGATCTCCGTTGACGGGATCTTTGAAATCTACCTGCGGCGGATTGATACAACTTGAAGCGTTACGAGAAAGAGCTTTCGAGCTTAAACACATGCTTGGTGGTTTATCGGGGATCAATCGGGTAAAATGCGAAGTGAAGGAGAGCTGAACACTTCGCGGGCGCGATTGTTTAAATGCACTATCGCACTGAAACTGTACATTAGGTAAATTCGGCTGCTATTTTTAGTGCACCCCTGTTCTGCCCAGCACACGCATCTACCTGCCCCTTTGCGTACCCTGCAACTGCTGGCAAGTAAAGTACTTTAGGTAGGTAAGTAGAGTTGTCAGAATTAAGCGATTCGAATTAGTTTGTATGAATTAAATATATATTATGTTTTATTATTTTATAAAATTTATTGTGTCCTATATAAAATCAATAGAAGTGTGAACTTAGGTCACGATGTGTTCAATATGGTGTTGTTTGGGGCTCCCTATCGACTTGCTCTATTAACTATGGTCCAGAAAGTAAAGGAAGACTTTCGGTCTGGGAGGTCTACTTAGATACAGCTGTATAGGGCCTGTGCGCGATGTTAAAGCCACTATTCTGCGCCAACCACTTCAGCCACCTGCAATAGGCTACTGGGCCAATTGCCAACAATAAGTAAATAATTGATACTATATAAATCTAACACCTTTGTTCCACTTAGTCGTACCTCCTTCGCTGAAAACAAAGACATAACTATAACAAAGCTTATTCTGCGCTAGCAAGGAGGGAACTTCAATCCATTACCTCGGTAGAGCAATAATTATAACTTATCTCTCTATATCAGTACCTACCGTTCCAAGCTCTCCAACTTCTTCTTCCTATCCCCTTCATGTAATTTGTCGATACATTCATTTCATCTAATCTTAACCGAACGGAAACCATGTCTAAACTGCTGAAGGACCAAATGAAGCTGCGGCAGACAGCACCAAATACATACTCCATCTCTTGGCACAGCGACTGGGTAATAGGTCTGAGTATGTCATATATACTAGCACTATAGCTGCGAGCAATGGCAAGATTAGAAGTGAGACTAGATGCCTGCTAACAAGTGTTTCTCCTTAGGTTTCTCTGGTGCGTCAATTACGGCCATCTTGCATTATGTTGCCTCACAATATGTTTCTGCAAACATCGCCGCGCAGCCTGATGTCCAGAAGCTTCACATTGAATTCCTTCGCGGCTGCGTCCCGGCCGAGAGCTCCATCACGGTAACCCCGCTGAAGCTCGGTGCCATGGTCAGCACCCTTCAGCTCGAGCTTCAGCAGAAGGACAAGGTCAAGGTCATGGCCCTCGCCACCATGACCGACTTGACCAAACCAGCCGGTCCGACGCTGCCGCCATCGGACTGGTTTCTCCAGCCACCGCCTAGCCCGCTGCCGGACTTCGAAGCCATCGAGGCGCAGAGACCCGACCCCAACTGGCTGCGGTTCCGGCTCGACGACGAAGTTTTCCCCCTCACCCGGCATTTACTGAACATGTACCCGGCCGTCGGGTTCCCGTACAACGGGCTCGTGGACGGGTGGATCCGGATCACCTCGGACGAGGACCGCATCGACGCTATGTTCCTGGGCGCCATGTGCGACCTCGTCCCCTCGCTCTCCGACACGGGGTTGAGGAACGGCGGTCTCTACGATGCGCACACCAACCACGGCATCGTCACGCGGTGGGCCGCGTCGCAGAACCCGCCCGGGGGCGGCCCCCCCGCCGTCCTGGCCGTCAAGCGCGAGACGGCGCTCAAGTCCCCCATCGTCCATCAGACCATCACCCTCGACGCCGAGTTCAAGCGCAGGCTCCCTGCCGAGGGCCTGCGCTGGGTCTACACCCGCGCCGGGACGAGGATGACCCGTGGCGGTAGGATGGACCTCGATATCGTACTCTGCGACGAGAACATGGAGCTGGTCTGTGTCGGGCAGCAGCTCCTGGTGGTTGTGGATTCTAAGAGAAGGTTCGGCACCCAGAAGCCTGACTCTAATCTTTGAATTGTGGTAGACGCAGTAGACGCAGGGTGGGTTTACGCCGTATGTTTTGCACTGTAGCACAGAGTTGGCGTTTTCCAAGCTGTCTTAATCTACCTCATGAGATATACATCATGGACTCGGTTTTCTGGATGCGATTTTATCAATCTGAACCAATTCTCCATTGAATTTTGATCTGTATCACACCCAGCCAAATCAAGTCTCAGCTTCATACCTCACACTTGTATTTGATTAATGCATCTGCAACACCGCAGTAAACCATTCATCTCTTATCGATTACGATATCAAGATAGCGCCGAGACAAAGGGAGAAAGTATAAACAACACCCGCTTAAACATTATTTTTAAATTTATTAAAATATTTATTATAACCTTACGCTTTATTTATATAAATACTGATTCTGTTGGCGCCTTTTTACAGCTAGAAGTTGTCTTCATTACAAGCAGTAGGAGTGAAAAAACTAAAACGTCGAATATAAATAGTTCAATATAAAGCTAAGATTTAAAGGACAGAAAAAGAAAACCTTGAAGAAAAAATAAAAAAAGCCTTGACACTTCTATGCACTTTGATATCACATATTGAGCAATTTTCTCCATCCATGTGACAAGGGCTTGGATTCAAGGGCTTGGAATAGGATTCAAATTCAACTAATAATTCTCTTTGGGTCTCAAGGTCCATGGTTCTCCCTCCTTTTCAGTCGGGAATACTGGCCTCTATTTGTACATGAAGTTCGAGGGGGTCTTCCCCCTTAAATTATGGGTAATTAGGTTCCTATGCAGTTGGGTCCTTATTGTTGGTCTTCGTACAGATGCAAGGACTCCTCGTGACTCGTAAGTCCTCCAATAGTCTCCTATATCCTGATTATTGCCTAGAATGGAGTCTTGGCGATAGATCCGTGTGACAATCCACGACTCTTCAGCGTTCGATAAGGTAACACAACTATGGGGTCATGATAAATAACAGCAGCAAGGAGGCGAAGTCGCGTCCTTGTTTGTCCTTCTAATTACAGCAAAGGGAAGTGAGGGCGAACAAATTTAAACTTCCGAATATCTTGTTCGCACGATTGTGGTTGGTAAAAAGATAATAAATGTGCGACATGAATCCTGTTAAGCATTTAGGTTTTACCGGGCATGAACTACAGCAGCTCCGGCGTGGTGAGCTATCATGTGTTGCGGTAAGCGGAGTAGATTACGTGGACCACAGTAAGTCAAGTTCAGAGTCCTTACAATATATCGGACTTGCCCCGGGAGTTTGGCAAGTCGGTTAAAGCTACCTCTACAACAACGCATTCATCCAACTACTAGTAAAAAGCCATCGCACAATCGAAACTCAAGCAACAATATAACTAAGTTCAATATAGAACCAAAATTATCAATATGTCAGCTATTATTCGTCAAGCTTCCTGTGGCCCTATTCTCGATGTTGACGACGAGAATTCGCTTCTAAAACTCGGCCTTGTCTTCATTGATGACAATACCATCCATCTCGATCGCCGAATTAAGTATTTCATCGAAGACCTCGGAAAATTGAAATTTTCTAACGGAGCTCAATATTACTTCCCAAGTCAGATCCAGCCGAAGCAAGACGAATTCCCTCGCTTTCTTGGCGAGGACGCCAAAATCCTTGTTTATCTTGGATTTTCACAGTCGAAAGCGGAGGAGGTGGCAGCCCTTGCCACCCGTGAACTACGTGAACGTCCACAGATGAACAGAAGCTGGCTGAGTATTGTCCTTGACAATGCTGTCCACGACAGTGTTGCAGATATTGGGCAAGAAACGGAATACTGGTGGCCCTTATTCCAGCAACTCGGGCTTTCCGAAGAGCTACACAAAAAAATCATGCATCTAGAGCATAGCCAGATAAGGGACACCGAGACGGCCAAATTCTGGATCAGAGACACGATGGAGATCCGGTACGGACAGCTGAGAATGATCCAAGAATGTTCCAAGGAAAGAGGAGCCCAAATTCGGGCACGCAGGTCTAGATTTCCACCATGGTCCTTTTGGTGTTATTTAGAACCACCATATGATCTCAGGAGTGTAACAGCGGACCCCGACGAATCAGTGCCGGATGGCTACATAGCTCTCTGGAAAGCCCTGGCTTTAAGCCGCGTCGAGTATGATAACGATGGCCGAATTAGTTATCATTCGTTGCGCACCAATATGCCGTCCGACTTCGCTGGGACGTTCATAGAGGGCCCGGCATTATATTTCACGCAAGATCGCGCTATTAGTGTAATGTACGCGGACTACGCAATGACTCGCCTAAACCAGTCGCAGCACCAGGCGGATGATCAAGACGCGGTGCTACTACGACTTCTTGTCAAAAAGTCCTGGGTTGAAAGTATTTGGCAGTTTGTTAAATACGACGATTGGAAGAAGATCGTTTTTCTGTCAAGAAATGGGAAAGCCCTCGTGGAGCAAGAAGGCCAAGCGCTCGGTGTTGCCTGGTACGCGGGTGAAAAGCTCCTCATTGGCCGTATTGCCCACTCTGTTAAGCCGGGCCACCAGACTATAGAGACATGGTTTCGTAACACTAATACACAGCAAATGAATGCCGAGCAATGGGTCTTTAGAGGCCTATCTGCCTTTGTCGAGCTTCTTGAAAACAGCACGATTGCGCTAGATAGAGGTTGTGGAAAGCCGATTGATACCAACTATATCAACTCTAGGTTATTAACTCGACTTCTGACGTCTGTCTGCGAACCTATATCTCAAGCCCTCGACCCCGCCGGCAGCGATGAAAGGTGGCGTCTTGGTGGCGAAAGGCTGATGCAAATGCGAGATTACCTGGGCTTGGGAGCGGGCGTTTGAGCAGTTTCCAGAAACCGCATCAAGATTACCCCCAGCCGAATCTCCTACCGGACTCATGTTCTTGGGAATGGTTAAACTACGCCTCCGGGTCTGATGAGCGTCACTGGACATAAAGCGCGTTGGCCGTCCCTAAGTGCCTCGATAAGACATCCGTGGCAGCATGGCCCGTCGCGTGGGATGTCAAAATGCCCCTACAGGAGTCGGCTGCACGGCTCTTAAACTTAGGACGCTGGAAGAGAGTTGTGTGTTGGTTGAAACTCCATTCAGGGACTGGACTGGACGTAGCGGTACGAACAAGTATTGGAAGGAATTGGCTGTTAGATGAAGTACTTTGCCGCACGCAAATAAGACGGTGAACACGGCCTTGAAGGGTCGAGACGACCATATTGGCGCCATGTTCACCAGCAGCTTGGCAGGCCAAGTTATGTCTCGGAAAGAAAGAAGTCGTTCCGGAGAGCAATGCTAAGTAGTGTGCTCGAGAGGGAGACAGCACACTCATTTGTCTCGTCGCTATTGTCTTATTTACCAAGTTGGATAGTGTTCTGTACATAGGTATTTTAACGGCGTTTTGGCGGAGATTTATAGTGGACCTTATAGTGGGAGGTCCCCTATAATATGGCCTGTGCACTAGCCATGCTGGAACACCAGCAACACCCAACACACCACTAAAAATAGAGCAATGAAAGTCAAGTGCAAGCAATGGATTTGACGCATCACTTAATGTTTTATAATATACAATACAGTACAGTAGGTCTCCCCAAAGGCTGCTGTTTATTTACCGGGATAGTAGCATAACTATGAGAGCCTGTTTAAGTATACAGTAACTCCTTCAACCAGCCTTCGAACCCGTTTGGGCCAGAGCTCCATCGACGATCCCAGCTGCAAGCCCACCCATGCTTGTTTTCAGATCCAACAACTTCAACATGCTAATTTCCGTCTTGAGCGCATCAATAAACCAGTTGCGCAACTCGGCGGCAATCAAGCTGTCGACGCCGTAGTCGGCCACCGACTTGACCGGGTCCACGCCCTCCGGATCGATGAACAGCATGCTCGCCACCGTAGCCGCGATAGCACTCTCGACCAGAGCTACAGTAGCAGCTCGCTGCGCGGGTCCGGCGCGTATGCCGGCATCGAGATCCTGTTGCAAGCGGGCTGCGCTCGACTTGGCGCTGTTGCCGGCGGCAGGGTCTCGAGCGGCGTTCTGGTCAGTTGCGTACTGCTGCGCGTCGGCGAAGCTGCGCATGATGAGAGACACACGGCCGTCACCGTACCAGCGCGGCGTGGAGCCCGTCTCGGGCTCGCCGTCTCTCAGCTTAGCCGCCATTGCTGCTGGGTCGAGACAGGTTACCACGTTAGCGTCCGCCAAATGATCTTGGGCGTCACCTAAGCTGAAGCTTGACGCTGGCAGCTCTCGCCTATCGGGCGAAAAGCCGGACTCAAAAAGCGCGAGGAACTGCCTCTCATTCAGGATGATTGTTCGGTTCCGCTTGAACGTGGCGACAGTACTCTGATCGGACCCCGTATCGCCTAAATCTCGGATGAGACTGAACGACACAGTTGAAGCCGGGAGGCCCAGTGCGCGACGGTGCCGCGCAAAAGCATCTTGGAAGTTGTTTGCGGCCGTGTATGCAGCTTGCGTCGCCAAAGCGTACACGGAGAGCAGCGACGTCGTCATGACGAAGAAGTCGAGTGGCATGCTAAGGGTCGCCTCATGTAGATTCTTGGTTCCTTGGACCTTCGCGTTCAAACTTTCGTGCCAGCGCTCGGGCGAGAGCTTATCGAACGATAAGTCCCTCCATGACACCGCAGCATGCACAACTCCTCGGATCGGAACAGTAGAACTGGCTAGAACCTTCTTGACCTGATTGAGATCGGTCACGTCGCAGACTACAGCATTCAGGTTCACACCGCGACCACTCAGCTCCTCAACGAGACGTTGGGCTTCGGGGACGGTGCTGATAGCCCGTCTGGAAAGTAGAGTCAGGTGTCGCGCGCCACGATCAACCATCCACCGGACGATAGACTGACCCAGGCCGCCCAGCGCTCCTGTGATAACGTAGCTTACCTCGGGGTCGAACTGAGTCGTAGGAACAGGAGGCATCATCTTGACCTCTGAGGATGGCTTTTCAAAGGAGACAACCAGTTTCTCGGCCACGCTGCCTTCTGATTTTGAGAAGGCGGCCAGTTGGCGTGGAAGCTCCGCTACGTCAGTGACCCCTCCGCCAAAGAGTCGGGCGGGCTTGATCATACCCTGACGATCATACTTCTCAACCGTTTTTAGTAGCCGGTGGCCAAGCTCTGGGGCCGATCCTAGGAGACTGGCGAGGTCGACCAGGGAGAAGGTGCCGTTTTTCTCAGCCAACGCGCTCATATTCAATCCGCCAGCAAAGACTGCATTCTGGTCTTGAACACGACCGGCGTGAATTAGATAGCTCGGCGAGGCCAGAAAGCGAGGTATCATGTAAGTGAGCTCTAAGTCAGCGTCAGATGTGCTCAGGACTATGTCAAATCCGCGTTGCTTCGGCGTTGCAGCCGCTGCTCGGCACAGGTCTGCTGTTCCGTCTGTTGACGCAAAAACGCGCGAGGGTGATATGCCTGTCTCGCGGACAAGCAGATCTATGTCTTGGTTCGTATATACCGTGACGAAAACATCGGCGCCTCTAGACTTAGCGAGAGTAGCTGCCGCGAGCCCTACTGCAGTGGTCCCCGATTGGATCAAGACCGTTTTGCCTGACCAAGTCTCTTCGGGTGGAAGATGAGAAACATGCTCGAGGGCGTAAATAGCTGTGGCATAAGATCGAAGGATCATACTCAGGAGCATACCCTCACTCTCCAATTGTGCTTTAAGTGCTAGCGCACCCAAAACCCGGGCGGAATTGCCGACGTGGAATCGACCTAGGGTCAGACCACACACACGATCCCCAATTGAAAAGCTATTGCCGACCTTGGGGCCTACTCCAGTCACAATTCCAGTGAACTCAGAAATCGTGCTGGTAATATCCGTCCGACCAGACCAGTCGTACAGATCACCGCGATCCAGCCCAACGGCGGTGACCTTAACATCAATAAAGTCAGGTGGGAGCGGCGTCAATATCTCCATGTTCGGTTCAAAATATAAAGAGCCAAGCACACCCGGAGTCTTAAACGTGGCACGCACAGCGTTATGGCTGTCGATAGGCAGCAATTTGGTCTCGGCCTCTTCAGCACCCAGGCCCTGGGAATTGTAGTACTGTCCCGGGACGGGCATCTCATCCTCGGACACAGCCGCATAACGACTCACCCACAAGCAGCCATCTTGCCACACGAACTCATAGTCCGTTGGCTTGTCGTCGTCACCATTCTTACCGGTTCCCTGGCTCTGAAGAGCCAGTATGCGGTCGGCGATGCAACGCGCTAGATCGCCTATTTCAGATTCATTTCCTACCTCGAAGTTCTCGCCATCGATGTCGATCGATAAAAACTTGGTCGAAGGATTTTCAGTTCTCAACACTCGCAACAATCCAGGAATCAACCCGCCGTCCGGATTACGGCCCTTCACTATTCCGCAACTTGTGAGGACTGTTAGACTGGCTGCACTGCGTGCCAGATGTTGGAACGAGGCAAGGTATCCTTGTCCCTCCCCGTCGTGAAGGTGAACGTGTGTCTCATCCAAGAAAATCACAGCGTGTGAGTGTTCGGGTACGTTACTGGCATCGCCAAGCCATCCTGATCGTGCCCCATGACCTTGCTCTTCCAGTTCTTGAGCAAGTATACTGACTAGAGAAGGGGGCGACCCCTCAGCCGCGCTACGTAACAGATATACAACCGAATTGTCACTTGGGGCTTTTGTGCTCTCTTCGGATGAAGAAACCGGTGCGCCGAGAAACGTCGACACAATAGTAGATGTAGTATTGTGTGGGTACGGGTAGTCGTCGAGAACAAGCTCCGTGCCAGAGAACCCAGCTGCTTTCAAATTCGCATCCCATGCCTCGAGACTCATGAAAGGCCCGTCAATGCGTCCATCTGGAATACCAGCCCAGAACCCGGTGAAAGTGCCAACGACAAGCGCCGCAACCATTTCATTAGACGTCGACTCTTCCAGGATCAACTTGCCTCCCAGTTTGAGAAGCTTGCTCACGTGGGTCAGGGTCCGTTTCATGTTGGAGGTAGCATGTAGAACCTGGCAGGCGATAACAACGTCGTAGAGGGGCTCATAGCCGGAGGCCTCCGGGTCCTTTTCGACATCTAGGACATTATAAATCATCCCGTCGAGTCCGGCGTCCGACAGAGCCTCGCGGGCCGTACTCAGGAACCCCGGCGAGATGTCGGTGAACGTGTAATCCTTATAGCTCTTGATGCCATTCGGCCCACGCAGCGCGCGCATGGCGATCCGTGTAGCGCCGCCCGTACCACCGCCGATCTCAAGGTAGCGCAGATTCGGGTTGGCGTGTCCGAGGCTGTCGATGATTCTGTAGAATTGTGGGTGCGCGCCCGTGAGATAGAGGCCCTTTTCATATAACGGTGAGAGAAGACCTGCGGAGATGATCACGTCGATACCCGTCCGGCGCTCGGCCAGGATGTCTTCCATGTTGCCGTGCAAGAGCTTCGATATCTGGACTTCTACTACTTCTGGTGCCTGTGAGACGAGTTCCTCGATTCGGGCGAAGCGTTCTGCGCTTGAAAGCACTTTGAACTCCCGACGGATGTCATTATCATCGAGCGTACCGCGTCGCTTGATCCAGTCGAACAAATGACCAATCTCCCCCGATGGCTTAGGTTCTGGTCTCGTCGCGTTGACCCCGACAAATGTCTCGTATATATCGTAAACGACCGCGCGTGCTAGACTATTCATTACATCTATGAGCGGAGCGGATGCAACATTCTCGGGTACAGGCGTGAATAAGCTGCGGCACTGGTTGTTATTCATCACGCGGATGTCAGGCTTCCACACCAGGCGAGTGAAGGGACTGCTGTATGCCTTTTCCACGACTTGAGATGCGTGGGAGAAACTTGTACAGCGGAGATTCTCAACTTTCAAAAGCTCGTGGCCGTCGGCGTCTGTCATGGTGAGGTCTAGATAAGCACCACGCAGACCGCGGCGCTCACCTCGTGCGGTAGCTCTGACAGACTCCAGGTCCTCCGGAATTTTCGCGTTGAGATAGAGCTGGGAGAAGTGGACCGGCACGAAAGCACTACTGGCTTCACTGGCTTGGCCGCCGTAACACGCGATAAGCCCCAGTTGTATGGCACCGTCGAGCGACGCCGGATGAAGGACATAAGGAGATTCACCTCCCTTGATAGTGTCTCTTGCAGCTTTCAGAGCTATCGTAGCAAGCGCCTTTTTGCTCTGCTTTTCAGCGCGGATCTCGGAAAGGGGCTGGAATGTCGGGCCATAGCCGAGACCAATCGCCGCGAACCTCTTATACCAGGCACTTGTATCAATAGCCGAAGCTGATTTAACGAATTCTGGATCTGAAACACCAGCTTTGGAGATAGAATCGCGTGGTTGAATCTCCACCCGGATGAGCCCAACACAATGCTCGGTCCATTCTTCGGACTCGCGAGCGAAAGAGCTCACCGAGAAGGTAGCCCATGAGGATGACTGAGCCGTAGCTATGTCTGCAAGTTCCATGCTTGTCATGACCTCAATACCGTAATCATCTTCTGGAATTCGAAGACTGGACTTGATGGCCACGTCGCGCAAGGCGAAGCCGGCGATCGGCGGTACAGGGGCCGGGAACGCGCGATGAACACGTGAAGCGGCTTCGACCGCAAGTGCAATAAACCCAGCGCCAGGGAAGACGACATCGGGGAGTAGACGGTGGTCACCTAGCCACGGGACCTCTTTTATGCGCAGGATGTTCCGCCACTGGGGTCTGAGATTTGCGTTGCCGGGTACTTTGGATCCCAGGAGGTCGTGTCGAATTACTTCGCGATACCGGTACTCTTTGCTTTGCCGGCTCTCGTGATATGCCACTGGGCCGTAGGCGTACTTATAGGGAGGAAGATCAACAGCGATGGTCCCGTGTCTTAGCTCACCGCCGGCGTGGTCGATGGCGTTCACGGCCGAAAGATTCACTTCCGCGTTGAGGCAGAACAGGGTGCCAGCAAGCTCAAGCATCGCTTTACGTGCGTCCTGTTGACGTCTCAATGTAGATGTATAGGATATTGAGGATGTTTTGCCCAATTCTTTCAGGATCTGCTCAATGGGAGACTTGAGAGCAGGGTGAGGGCCGATCTCGATGATAACTTGGACCTCATCAGAAGACACAAGATTTTCGATCGCGTCAAAGAAGCGTACCGGCGATTCGAGGTTAGACCTCCAATACGCGGACCCGGCTAAATCGGCCTCGGAAAGATGCTTCGTGGGTCTGACTGACGACATCCAAGGGATTTGGGGATAATGTTCGCGAACGAAGGTCTTTCCAATGTGCTCAAGGCCTTGAGACAGCAATGCATCATACTGACGACCAAGAGGAAACATATGATGCGAATGGTACGCATTACCCCCGGTCTTGAGCGCCCGATTGAACACACCATCGTTGTCCAAGGCCGCGGAAATTGCCTGTATGGCTTCGGTGTCTCCGGACAACGTGACGCTTCCGGGAGAATTGTACGCCGCGATTCTAGCCTTCTCTTCTAGCCCAACGAGGTAAGGATATACTTGGTCGGGGCTCAGGCCTACTGCTAGCATCAGACCTTTTTGCTTGTTGCAAGCGACAGCTTGACCGCGGAAGTAAGCTGCAACAATGGCCTCGGCTGCTGTCACGCGCCCCGACGCGTAAGCCGCGCCTATTTCTCCTGAGGAGTGCCCGGCTACGGCTACGGCTCTTACTGACCACGAGGCTAAAAGGTCAACTAGTCCAATCTGAAGTGCTGTACATACGGTCTGAGAGACCTCGGCTTATTGGACAAGTTTTGGGTCTGTCTGACCTGAGAGTATGTCACTTATAGCCCAGTTTGGTTTATTGGTCGCAAGGGTGCTCAGAACGTGGTCCAGATATGAAATAGTTGATCGGAACACTAAGTGTTCGAATAGCTCGGCACCCATAGCAGGCCATTGTGCTCCCTGCCCGGTAAAAACAAAAGCGACTTTGCTGGGTTGTAACGGACTTCTCCGCACTCTCTGGTCATCTGTACTGAACCCCTCAGCCGGGTTGTCTTTATCCACTACTCGAAAGGTGCGCTGTGGGAGCCGGGAACGTTTCGCTCCCAGCGTGTAGGCAACATCTGCAAATGAGAACTTGTTAATTGCCGCGGATAGAGCATCCATGTTCAGTTTGAGCGACTCTTTATTGTGGGCTGAGAACGGTAAGAGCACCAGCTGCCGAGTGCCTGCATCCGCCGTTCTTCTCATCGTTGGTGCTTTTATTATAGGATGATGATGTGGCTCAGACTGGCCATTCTGGTGACCATTCTGGTGACCGTTTTGGTGACCATTTCGGTGGCCATTCTGATGACTATTGTGGCTATGTCCGTTGGTCGACGGGTTTTGCTGGTGATACACGCCAGCCTGAACGTAGTCGGGGAAAAGTGACTGGACGTTGTCGATGATGCAATGGCCATTCGCCCCTCCATATCCAAAGGAGTTAACGCTAGCTCGCCGCACATTGTTCTTTTCCGGCCACTCAGTCAAGTCTCGCACAACCTCAACGCCAGCCCCTTCAAAGTCTATGTTGGGATTAAGCGTCTCGAGATTAAAGACGGGCGGGATAGCCTTGTGTTCAAGGGACATGACCACTTTCATGATTGAGGCCAAAGCACTGGCTCCTTCAGTGTGCCCGACGTTTGTTTTGACGGAACCAACGAGAAGAGGATTGTTGGCTGGCCGCTGACCGGCAAAAACATTCCCGACAGCGGCTACTTCGAGTGGGTCGCCGACATAAGTGCCTGTGCCGTGACACTCAAAATAGCTGGTGTCGGAAAAAGGAAGATCACCAGCGTTGCGGTAAGCTTCGCGGATGACGGCTTCTTGACCAGCAGGGCTTGGGCGAGTGATGCCGCCAGTCCGGCCGTTAGCGTTCATGGATGAGCCCCTGATCAGGGCCCGCATCGGGGACCCGTCCGCGACGGCAACGCTAGCCCGTTTAAGGTAAATGGCACCGTATCCCTCGCCGCGGGCATAACCTTGGGCCCGGGAATCGAAGGTGTGGCATCGGCCGGATGCTGACAAAGCTCCGAGCTTGTCCAGAGCAATCTGGACGCCCGGGTCCGCGATCCAGTTAGCCGATGCTACGACCGCAGCGTCGCAATCACCGGCGCGGATTGCGTTCATGGCCAGATGGAGAGCGTACATGGATGACGAACACGCTGTATCGACCGTAAGACTGGTCAAAGAGAACCAAAATTAGTATATTGTTCTTTCTTTTTGGGGTGGGTGACTTTATAATTGACTTTATATATTGATAGGCTTACCTGGGTCCGTTTAGGTTGAAGATATAGCTAATTCGATTAGCCAGGATGCTGGTTCCGGCCCCCGTAAAAGCATAAGGCCGCGGGTTGTCCCAATCGCGGGACTGGATCATCCAATGGTCGAGGCAAAAGTTGCCTACGAAAACACCGGTACGCGTACCGGAGACGCTCTCCCACGTCTCGCCGGCGTTTTCGAAAGCCTCGTATGTTACCTCACTAGAACACTCGGAGTCAGTTATCGCCATTGTGAACGTATATGTGAGGGTTTCAGGGGCTTCTAGACATTGTCTTGGCCCAAAAAGGAAACCCCGTGCTCTGAAAGTCGCCAAAACAAGAAGAAAATGACTCCGAGAATTACTCACAGTAGCTTGCGTTGGGAAGGATCGAGGGTCTCGACCTCGAGGCCAGTCATCCCAAAGAACGAATGGTCGAATAGCCGGGCATCTTCTTCAGCAAGAAATGCACCACGCATAGCGAATGTGCCTGGCCTGTCTGGATTGGGGTGATGAAACCCACGGGCTGAGAAGCGGGGGTCGTCAAACTCGCGCCAGCCGTCGACCTTATCTTTGAGAAACTCCCAAAGTTCAGGAGCGTTGCGTACGCCGCCTGGCCACCGACATCCTATTCGAGCGTCAGAATCACAATCATGAAGCCAGTGTACTAGTGTGAGTATAGGCTTACCCATGCCGACAATGGCAACAGCCTCGGGCTTATCTTGGCTAGCCATATTATTATCGATGACAAACCTCCCAAGGACTTTGTGAGAAATTTCAAGTTAAGATATTTTATGATTGTATCATTAGAGATTTGTATCTTTATGTTATTATCGCTGATCTCTTTACTCTCCCCTCTTTTTCTCTTTTGATCCAGGTATTTTCATCCATATTTATAAAGTTGCAACCCCTCTCAATCTCCCAGAATCAGTTGCCGAGTTGAAATCCGCATGAGATACTGCATAATATTCACTTCATCATCCATTAGTCATAAAGTAGGTGTATGTGATGGCGTACATGTACATTGAACGGTGACACAAGGTATGTGATAAAGCGACTTCTGTAATAGTAATCTTCATCCATGAAGGTGGTCTTAGAGACCCTCGTGCAGAATAGGTGTCCATAGCCTATCTCAATGAGTAATTCATGCTTTGTCCTGCCATGCATAGATCCAGATAGGAAAGTAGTCAAAGTCCTCACGTCAGCAATAATCCCCGTCTCACTTGGTAATCGTTACCATATACCCTTGGTCTACTTTAAGCAACTCTCGCAATATCAATCACTCTTTTATTGGTTTCGTCTTACACCTGTCGTGTTACCGTTACATCGTCCCTTCTTGTTCCTTAGCTTTGAAACCTCACAACATGTTGAGAAAGTCAGATGATGTAGAAGCATACGATAACAGGGACACTCGTAAGGTCTTTCCAGGCGAATGCCGTGAAATCTGTCTGATATAAGCAGAGTCGTATCTGGATGCACCTATGAAGCTAAAGGCGAGATGTGCGTTTCGTAAAGAGACGCGAAGGAGATACATAAGCAGACCCCCGCCTGTACATCGATTTTCCTATACTAGCTAATACGGTGAGATGGTCAATGGCGCAATCAACTTAAGTAATTCAGCAACAGGATCTCCTGCGGGTGAGTTGACTAAAATTCGAGTTAAGATACACCCACCCTCCAAAAGTTTCCGCACGGACCTATAATGTACCCTCAACGGCATCAACTTCTCATAGCAATTACGCAGCCAAGCTAGCCCATGGGACTATAATCATATCGGAGGACCTGGGATTAGGACTTTGCATGTCATGTATCTAATCGTATGATCTTGTACCGTCTATCCCTATGTTGCCTAATCTTTCCGAAAAGGGAGTACAACAGCGAAGGAGGGTAGGAGATGGCGAGGCTATTTACAAATATATACTCTAGTTCGCCAGCCTAGCCAGATATTATAACTAAACTTTCGTAAGCTCCTTAACGCCTTAGAAGAGTATATGTAATGCCAAGACTTGTCCAAGCCCTTGCTACTATCACGGTACGTATATAAGAAACTGCAGACGGTCAAGTCTCCGACTGGACAAAGTTCTATCTTTTGATAGTTTCGTGGCTTAGAGCTGCAGTTCCGCTCCGTGACAGTTATAGCTAACCATGTGTAAATAAATTATAAAAGTTTCTATACAACAGAGAACTTAATAATGACCATACCAACAGCCCACTCTTTTTACTGCAACTATTTGTCGAAAGGAGTGGAGACACATACAAGTAGGCAGTCGAGCAGTTGTATATTCAGGATGATTACCAGGATGATTATAAGGAAGTAAGTAATTCTAAGGCACATGGGGGATCTGTGGGGCATATAGACAGATAAGTGGAGTGAGTGTACGTTCCTCCCTTATTTCAACACTATTCAATCGCTTAGAGTTTTACTGAGAACTAGCACTGCGTTAGTATTGATTCTAGACCAGGCCTTAGAGGTCATCTACTTGACGTACGCTACGTACAATTCGTGGGCTGTATTTCCCTTTGATTCGGCAAATCTAAGCTTTATTACGCATATTTTATTTAGAAGTCACCAAACGTCTTTAATTAGGCTGAGATCTACGCTTTGAGTAGGCCAGTCCATTTCCAAACTTATTGAGTGTAACAAGATGGCCGATAAGTGAAGAATAAAGGGCTACACCCTGCCTGTGTCACTGTCAGGAAAATAGGGGTGCTTAAGGTCAGGTATAAAATGAATATTCTATATAGTATGTCCATACAAGACCAAAAAATCTTTATAAAGATTTAAGTGAATTATTTCTATTTATCACCGGCTCAGTAATACCATATAAGTCTCCACACCGTAACAATTCAAACTGATTACTCCGCGAAAGGTGACGCACGACTGCCCGTAACCTGTGTTAGATAATTATAGCCGTAGGATTGGGACTTGATACCAACGATATCGTCTTTTTGCCGTGGAATAACCTAAGCAGCCACCTTTTCGCGCTTCATAGCAAGGCCAGCAAGAAGCATGACACCGCCAGCAATGGGGACAAGTACCACAGTTATCTGCATTGCTTGGGTAATGGCTCGAATAGCCTGATCCCTTAGTTCTCCCTGCAGCTGCATGAATAACATACTCTGCGCTCCGGCCACTGCTCCGTGGATCTCAGTATCTGAGAATCCATGGCCAGCCAGCACCGCAGAAAGGTTTCTCACACCGAGAGACTGGTAAATCTGCCCTGCAGTTGCTAGTGCAATAACTTGGCCACCGATCTGGGACACGTTCTGTAGATTGATTCCTGCTCCAGCATCTTGTTGTTTGACGGTTAAGGTGGCAACTGTGTAGGCAGTTGTCATAGTTAGACCGGCGCCAACCGCGATGAGCACACTCAATCCGTATATCAGGCCTGTTGATGTGCCGGGGTCTAAGAAGACGACTAGGGGGCCGCCACCAGCGACCATGAAAGCGCCACCTACGATGTAGATGACTGAGTAGAACTTAATGAGGTGAAGGAAGGATCCGGCTGATACGTTAAATGCTACGGCAACAACAACAAATGGAAGGAGTCGTACCGCTGCTGTTACGGCTCCATCGCCATTTACAAATTGAAAGTAGATAGGCAGATAGTAGACGATGACGAATAAGGACGTAGTGCCAGCTGCGGTAACCACGTATAACAGAACCTGCGTTCTGTCACGGAGCAGATGGACCGGGAACAAGCGCTGCGCCGGAGTGGTGAAGATAGAAAAGGTCTGCTGTATAGCGTAGGCGACCAGTACAACGCCGAACACAACGAAGGTAGTAATAGTGCGTCCGTCTTTCCACGGCCATGTTCCACCGGCCATAGTTAGGGCCAGGAGAAACGTAACCCAAGTGCCGGCGCCAAGGATAAAGCCAACGAAGTCGATAGTCCTAAGTCTCTTAATAATGCCAACTCCTTGAATAGGGTGGAAGGAAGGAAGCCAGACAATGAAGGGAAGAATTGTAATTGCCCCAATTGGTAGATTGATGTAGAAGGCCCAGCGCCATGTGGCGGATGATTGAGCGAATGCACCGCCGATGATAGGCCCTAGGACGGCACCGAGGCCCCAGAACGCGCCGACGAGGGACAGGTAGAAACCACGTTCTTTGTCTCCCGTCATAAGGGTGAGATACTGGAGCGAGCCGAGGTAGATACCAGAGCCTCCAGTTCCCGCAATTACGCGTCCAACAATAATGGCGGTCATCGATGGAGCCGCTCCACAGAGCGCGGAGCCCGCCTCGAAGAGTACGACGGTAAGGATAAGGTTCCACTTCGAGTTGAACGTCTCATACAGCTTACCAAGCAGCAGGATAATGCTCACGGAGCCGAGTGGGAAGCCGGCGCCGACCCAGGCGAGTTGCTCGACGTGCCCCAGGGATGCCACAATAGGACCCTGGATGTCTGCTGCAATCGTCGTATCGAGCCCATAGAGGGTGCATGTCGTGTAGATGGCGACGCAAATCATCAACCAACGAACGCCGCGGATTGTTCTGCCCTTGCCGTTCTCGGACGCCGTTCGAGAACCTTCGGGTGATGGGGTGGAGTCCTGCAGTTTCTCAACATCTTGTCTGCGGTCGTTCTGACCGCTCTCGCTCAGGTCTATCTCTCGCGTCCCATGGCCGTCGATGTTGTCCGGTGCCGACATTATTGTTGCGGTGATCAGTTGGCTGGGAACGCGTGCCTGGATTCCAGTTCTCGGAAGTTGGTATGATGATATTTGAACAAAAAGACAGAATTAGAGACTACCGAGAGTATGAAGCCAGACTCAATGTGGCAGGGTCAAAAGCAGAGAGTTGTTGGGTTAGTTTCGGTTGCTTCGCATTTAAAGGGAGCATAGATACTTTGTTTCCCCTGATGGCTAGGCAGTGCGCCAGCTATTACACACTAGCCAAATAAAATTATTTTCATTTAAATAATACATGCGTGCCGGAACCTCCATTGCATATTCTTGACTCAGCAACGGAACGGGATACATTGGTACTAGCCCACTTCAGACTTAGAAGTATGTTCCTACCCCTGCCAGGTACAAACCGGTACGCGCCCGAGTACATGTAAAGATCTGCGGCTGATATAAGACAGGGTAGGAGGGAAGGTCCGTCCTAAAATCACTTCACTTACCTTAGTGCATATGTGTCAGATCATGCACGTACTATAGGACAAATTGTAGATGCTGCCTTAGCTTTATCAAACTCATATAGCTTACCAAAGACAAGCAAGGATGTAGGAATCGACCATTCGCTTCGCGTGCACCTAGGTGCGCCGGCTTCTTGGTACTAGACATCTAAACGCCGCATGTAATATTTTACTTGATGTGACTATGACGTGATTTTGGCAGATAAATAGCCTTACAATGTACTGCTATAGCGTAGAAGCCTCGAAACAAATTTCCCACAGCTCACAACCCAAACCCAGAGGCCATCTTGCTCTATTTCCACGCTCTCGAATCAATATGTCTCAAAGCTCCACCTACCCTACAAGCTCCTGCCAGCTCCGCGTTGCCATCGTCGGTGCCGGGATCGCTGGGCTCGGAGCCGCCGCGTTCCTCCGCCGCCACCCGCAGTACAGCGTGACGGTGTACGAGCGTCGATCCGCCGACTTCAAGGAGACGTCGGCGGCGTTTGGCATGCGGACGAACGGGATCTCCATAGCCGCCCGACTGGGCATCACTGGAGAGGAGACTGGGGCGGTTGAAGCCGCGGGATACCGCACGTACAACACCCGCGAGGAGCTTATGAGTAAGGCTCGACTGGATGAAACCGGGCAGGGAGCCTTGAGGTTTCAATTCCGGCAAGACTTCAAGGACGCCCTGTTCTCGAGAGTGACGGGTGAGGAAGGCGTGGGCGAGCCAATAAAGGTGTTGTATGGCAGCCACGTTGTCGATGTTGATGCGGATGCGGGAGTGATCACGTTTGCCGACGGAGAGTCCATCGAGGTGGATCTCATTATCGGTGAGTGAAGCGGTGGTGGTGAATGCGGGGATGTTGTCGCTCATCGGGATCTACTTCATCTAGTGGGAAAGATATTGATATGATCGATTTGACAGCAGGCCGCTGACGTGATCTTTAGGCGCTGACGGCATTCGTTCTAAGGTCCGTGCGGCTGTCATACCGTCCTCGCATCCGGCGCCTGCACCTTGTGGACTTTCGCTATTCCGGTTTCTCGTACCAATGGATGTTGTCAAGGACGCCATTGGACCAGATGAGCCATGGCCGGCGATGTACAACTATGACGACGGTGCGTACGTGGCGATCATAGCAGCTGGCGACGAGGGCAATCGAAACGTAGTCATGTACCCCTGCCGGGACTTCGAACTCATGAATGTCGCTGTTGCTGTTCCGGACTCGAGCCTCCCTGAATCGGTTGGGCTTGAGTACTCTTGGAATGCCAAGGGCAGCAGGGAGGAGCTGCTGAACCAGATGAAGGATTTCCCAGCATGGCTTCGGCGTGTTTTCAGGTGAGCATCTAGTCTCTATTCGCGCTCGAGTCGTTGTCAGGCGATACTGACAAATGGAACATCAGTCGGGTTTCACCGCAGGTTGAGCTCTTCCAAGTCCGCGATCAGGAGCCTTTGCCCACATACATGAAGGGAAGGGCCGTGCTTATTGGCGACGCAGCTCATCCAGTAGTTCCTTATCAAGGGCAGGGGGGTGCGTAATTCTCGGAACCATTTTCTTCTTGTTCTGGCAACTATTAGAGTACAAGCTTTCCTTTTTAGGACAAGAGAGTGTCTAGAAACTTCCGAGAGCCTCACAAATCACGCTCCAAATGGCGATAACTGACTCCAAGTGTTGCAGCGAACCAAGCGCTCGAGGACGTGGAGGGGCTTGATGTCATCCTAGCCGATGCGTTCAGTCGCGATGAGATCCACCGCCGCCTGCAAGTCTGGGACAGCATACGTCGGCCGCGGGCGTCGGAAATCCAAAGGGGCTCACGAGTCTCGCAGAGTAAGATATCGACAAAGGAGGCAAGTCAAGCGATTCTGGCGGTGAAACCGTACGAGAGTATGAAGGACACCCTTGCCCGGCTCAAAAGCCGGCAGGGAGATGAGATAATGGCGGCGTGAACATACGAGGAGAAGAGAGATAATATCACCCCGCCGTTATTCAATACATTTGGTCTTTTCGAAAGGAAACACACGGCGGCGGCACATGTATGGCTTACATAAGCCACCAAGCCTGATAATGATTGTGATAATGAATGTGCTGCAGTGCCATGCCGTGATATTGACTGCAGACGCAGACGTACCATAAGGTACCTCCAATGTTGCCCAGCAGAGACCCTGTGCCTGCACGGGACGATCCAGCGGGGGTTCCGTGGAACCCCTCGATTAATGTGGTCAGCGTTGAGGTGCAGCAAGATAAGCTTCCATGGACGGCGGCTGGAAATTTATAGCGGCGCGCCGAGCCTCCTTGCTTCTCGGCATTTGTCATGCGGAGCCTCCACGGAACCTCGCGGACCCACAGCACCCATGTGCCCACCGTATGTACCGGAGCAGGGACCACCTTTCTTTCTTCGCCAGCCGCCGTGTGAGCCATCACCAACATGACGCAACACACAACGCATAACATACACAACATACACAACATACAGTAAATAGTCCACTGACGTCACGGCCCTCATCGCAAGAAAAGCCGGGCGAGGCGCCCTACCCTGTTGGCCGTTGCATCGTTCTGTTTCGCATACGAAGCCCTTCGGCTGGTCGCCAGCTGCTGTCAATCAATTGCCAGTCGTCAACGGTTTTGGCGGTAACACGTTCGTGGACGCTATCTGCGTCGCGAACATCTAGATTTATATTCCGGAAAACTATCGATTAATAGAGGCTGCTTCCAGCAGACTACGTCGGGTTCTCGTTTACACCACAGCCAGAAATGGACGGCGGCCAAGGCCATCCGCGGCTCAGAAAAGTGAGTGATCGACTATTGAAACCCTCCCAACCTCGACGGGTACACGCGCTGCAGTGATATGGTGATATCTGTACCTGACGATCGGTCGTGCTAATATTGGCCAAGGCCTGCGATCTGTGCTATCGCAGAAAAATGAAATGTGACGATCAGAGGCCCCGCTGCTCCAACTGTGTTTCATACAACTCCGAATGTACCTATAAAGCCGCTAGTCGGAAGGTACCCTCACGAAAGCAGGCCGCTCTCCAGAGACAGCGTCAGGAGCTCGACCTGCAGTCTCGCGTTCAGAGTCTTGAGAGTCTGCTGGGAAGCGTTGTAGAGAAGCTTGACAGACTCGAGAAAAGGCAAGACTTGTCGCCTCACATAACACCAGCGTCGAATGAAAATGAAATTTCTCTAGTTACGATGACGCAGACCACCCCAGTCATGTCTGATTTCCCCCCTTTACAGGATGCCTTGCCCATGGTGGAGCGTTATCTTGCCACCTTCAACTCTCTATTACCCCTATTTCATCCCCCCACGCTTCTACAGAAAGTAAGAGCTTGGTATCAGGATCCCAGATCCAAAGATCCTATCACGTGGGCAGTCGTTAACGTAGCACTTGCTCTAGCTCATCATACTAGCAGCCTGGGTGACAAAAGTCTGGTCGGCGACGCTACTATCTACCTGAACAATGCCCAGTCAGCCTTGACAGATATAATCATGCGCGACACCGACTTGACCAGCGTCCAGGTACTCCTTGGTATAGTGGTATTGTTTTGGACGGCCGAGAATCTGGGCCCTGCCCTGGTATTCATCGGCACCGCCTTGCGCTTGGCGCACAAACTTGGACTCCATACGAGGAAAAGCTCCGAACATTGCACTGTGACGGAGAGGCTACAGAGAGACCGGGTCTTCTGGATGGCGTATATTCTCGACCGAGATATTAGCCTGCAATCCAAACTTGCCCCTCTTCAGCTGGATCATGAAATAGACCTAGATCTGCCGCCACTTCACGCCGAAGACGACTTAGCAGGCTTTGTCTTCGCGGCCGATGGGCACACCAAGATGAATTTCTTTCGTGCTCGTGTAGAGCTGGCGAATATTCAAGGCAAGGTCTACGACTGCGTCTACTCGACATCTGCGCAGAGTTTGGGCGCAGAAGCGACATCTCGAAACGCTGCGGATATTCTGCAGATGCTTGACAAATGGGGCTCGCGGGTTCCTTATGAATTCCAAGCGGCGACCTTGTCACAGTCTTGTGTCTCTAGTCTGTCGAGGTATCTCTGCATTCTGCACTCTACTTGCCTATCATGCCGGGCCCTGCTCAGCTTCGGCAGTGCTTCCGACTCATATCATTACTCCGAGTGGATTAAGCGTCTGCAAGAGTACGCTAGCAAGATCGCTGCCGGACAAATCGTCCAACATGCGCCCGTCCCGCTGGGGTGGCAAGCACTCGCGGACGCGTCACGGGAGTACATGAGATTGTTTGAGACAGTTACCCTGATAGACACGTTCTTTACACGGTTCGTATGCCTCGCTTATTTTTTTATTTGTCCCTTACTAATCGACATCCGCAGGATGACCTTATGCGCACACAATTCGAGTTTGATCTCTCTGATTGTCAACAGATTGTTCCAAGCTCAATACCATTCAATCGACACTGACACGCAGATCACCAAAGTAGCCATGCAAAACCTGGACGAGATCGCCATGAAGACGGAGAGTAAAGACGTGCGGAGCATTCGGGATGCTGTGAAGCGGCTGTGTCTGTACGCAGATCTGATTTCGATCCCACATGCCTCCCCTACGCCTAGATTACTGGAATCCAGCTTTCGCGCTGGGGAAAGTCCAGGAAACCTGCTTGATAACACTTTCAGCTTTGAAAATCTGCATGGTGATCTCCTACCTGCTATGAACTTGCTCTACGCTTCCTTGCCTAACGAAGGAAACCTTTAGATAATTGTAATACTACTAAGATATATCGATATGATAGTTAGCTCGAAAGCAGGAGCGAATACAGCATTTTAGCAAAGAAAGTCAATCCCTGTGACGTTAAATATTATCTAAAATATCTCTCAACAGAGCCTATCATAGAGAAATTAGTTCCAGCGACTACACGCCAGCTCCAGTCAAGCGGTACCCAATCAATATGTTATCTCATCTCTATACTTTCTGCCCTAAAAGACTATTGCAAGGGTTTAATCCCTCCACTCCACCACAAGCATACATCATACAAATCACGGCTCTGTTATAGGAGATACAGTTAGCACACTTTTCAGTGAAAGAGAACCTTGTTTCAGGCCGACTGACACAAAGTATTTCTTAAGCCCTTAAGATCACAACTGTGAAAGCATCACTTGCGAACATTTATCTTGTAACAGCCAGCACGCTCATTGGGAGCAGGGATTATCAGGACTCCTTCATGGACGCTAATATGGGCTAGGTGTAGATATATGTTGTTGCGCGAGGATCTAAGTCCTTCTCTGCGGCTACGAAGGCTACCCTACTAGCTATATACAAGAAGACAGGTATGAGGCTTCTTTTGTTGTGTGGTTTGAGGATCACGAACCCAATCCTGGTGGTGTGAGTTCCGGGGAGAGCCTCATGACAGTGATCACGAAGGCCTAAGCTTCTAGATGGGACTTCATCCGGGGACGGGGGCGAGAACTATGGCAATCTAGGGGTCATAAATATGTTGTGGTCTTTTCTCTCTTTGTCGAGTATTATCAGGTTAATAGGTAATATGCATTAGAATGTCTTAATTCCTCCATTGTGTCCCTTTTTAGCGTGTAAAGCAACCCCTTGGTTCAGCAGATATGCAAGCCTTATACCATTCTTTATTTTGAAAAAGGGGGGACGGGGGCATGTCTTACAAGGCGTAAGTAGTATAAAGAAATCCATTTTTAGATCGTAGAGGCTCTAGTTCTAGAGGCATCTATACCAACTCTTCAACGTTTGGTTGCAAAGAATATCTCACCCTCGGCTCTCCAAGGCAGTGGTTTGTTACTAGGTAACCCAAGCTATCTATAGGATACGCTTAGGTCACACGGCATTTCGGACTCCATGCTGCCATTGGTATTTGCCCGGGCGGTTGTCCCCACTCCCGGCTACACCGGTGAATCTCCGGAGATTGCCTCCTACCGGGCGGGGCCGGTTACACGGAGCTGAATCCCCCTCCCTTTCTATTCCCGTGCCATAGCATCACATTTGTTCTTTCTTCTTTGTCGAGCTTCAAATCTCCCGCCTTTCATAACACATAAAGAGCGCGTTTGATATATTGTTAACAGAAATCACCAATCCGGTATCCCATCGTTCTCACAGTTCAACGTGAATGATACTACACCTCCGTCTTCTCATTTGCGACCGACATTGATACCCTGATAGCTAGAATCCCCCTTCTACTAAGAAATTAGCCCCCGACGTGATAGCAATATGGACTTGCACAAGGTAACCATCTCCATCTGCTTTGGCTCGGTTAATGCTAATACTTTGCCTGCTAGACTAAGTTGAGAATTTGCGATAAGAGCGATGTGTACAGTGGAGAAAATCCTCAAGGTATCGAAGATCTCCACTACGAGCATACCAATGTTGTCTTACGTGGAGCTGATGACGCATACTTCTATGCTGAGTTCAAGGGGGAGAGGTTGGAAGTTGACGAAATCGACATCAAGAAACTGAATATAATCAGAATTCCCGAGGACCACATATGGCCGTTAGCCGACCCCAAATTCACTCGGGCTCCTGAACCTCTACCGGCTACCTCTTACTGGAAGCGGCCCTGTCTTCTCGATTATGACGTTAAGGAGCCTGACTTCTATCCAATAGTGATGCTGAAGGAAGCGGAAGTATGTGAGATCTTGAGAAAACACCCACATCCGAACATCGCCCGGTACCTGGGTTGTATCATCAAAGACGGCTGGATTAAAGGGCTTGCCTTCGATAAGTATCCTGTAACCCTCGGCGCGATGTTAGAAGAGGAGACGCCCTTCGACAAGGACCGTTGCATACGTGGGATCGAAGCAGGTGTTCAGCATATGCACGGCTTGGGACTTGTACACAACGATCTGAACCCGAAAAACATCATGATGGATGGAGGCGATCCCATCATCATAGATTTTGATTCCTGCATGCCGGAGGGCGAGAAACTGTTGAATGGGGGAACTATGGACTGGGCGGATCATAAAGAACATTTCTCAAAGCGAAGCAATGATTTCTATAGCCTCTCTAAGATACGAGAAGCCCTTTTCGGACGCGGTGAAAAGGGTGAAGACGGTCAGAATGGCGAAGAGAGACGGGAGGTCGAAGAGGACAAGAAGGCTGAAGGGGGTAATGAAATTGAAGAGGAACAGAATGGCGGAGGGAGTAAGGAAAGTTCAGATGATGAAGAGAGTAAAGTGGGTGAGGAAGTCGAGGAAGGTCAGGAGAGTGAAGGCGATGAGAAGTCTTCCTAAATTCTTCTAATCTTCCTATTCTGTTCTCACTTTACATTGCCTCATCAAAGATCATTTCTCATTCTTTCCTAGGCAGTACTAGCATAACTACCATTCCAACTTCCTAAGTCCTGTTCCGTAGCTCCATACCTAATACACGCGCCTTTCCGCATCCACCTGAATGTGGCCACCTTCAACAATCCCACACGGCTCTGGACTTGTTAGAACACGTTACCAACTTGGCATGGTCGTGTGGCTTACAGTTTGTTTGATTCTCCTCTGGGATTGGCGACGGAGGTGAAACTGGGATATCCCTCTTCTTCTTAGCCTCTGACCATTTGCATGATTCCTTGCCGCAGTCTTTTACTATTTGGGAACGGTAATCCCCATATTTGTCCTTGAGTTTCCTCCAATCGCACTCGTTGACGAGTGGCGTAATTTCACCGCAAGCCATTGATCAATAGGTTATAACGGACTTAATAGGAGAGCGATTAATTAAATTGAGATGTCTGGGGCTGGTGGTGGAAATACTGGAAATGTTGTCTGTGTAGATGCTAGAAAGGTTGCCAATGTAAATGTTGAAGAAGCCATCAAAGGAGAGGTATGGCTGTCAGTATTATATATCCTTCGTCAGATAGGCTATGAAGCTGGGACACTCTCTTGCTGGTAGCATCGTGGGGTCTTCCTTTGTGATATGTGAGCCTAAACATGGCGGTGAGGGTTGGAAAAGCAGTCTCGCCAACAATAAGATCGCCACAGCCTGGCGCTCGTGACTTACATAGCAATATACTCAACTGCAACCACACGAATCACCCTGGATACTCCGTAGTACTGTCAGTATCATATGCATGATGTTCGCAAGCGCAGTGATATCAGGTGTGGCTAGTGTATGGAGAGACAAAGAAATTTGACAAGGCGCTGACCTTCGTTTGTATGGCATAATTAGCGTGTTACCACTATATGTTTCTTTTTCCAGAGCTGACGCTTTGTTGGACCTGATAGGTATCCCTTACTAACCAGGACATTACTGGGTACACCGAAAGAAATTTGCTGCGACACCCATAGCGTCTCCCATTTTCGAGCCATGTACTCCTTTCCACGGTAGTGCGGTTGCCCAGCGGTATGATGAGTGTTTCAAGCTAGGAAATAAATACACAAGAAGAGCTAGGAGTTTGTCAGCGCCACCTCAGTGTTACTCTCAAGCCAGCTGGCCATAGCATGCCAGTTTTGTTAGCCGAGAAGGGAGATTACGTACGACTTGCTGTGGCTTTGTTGAACCCCAACGCCAAATTCTGCCCGAATAGTTGATGAGCACAAGCTGCAAGAAGCCCCATAGTCTGCCAAAATGATAGGGGAATGGATAAGAACAGTTCAAAGTTCATGCCCCTTGAAACTCAATACCTGATCTCAGACAAAGGGCCAGCGCCGCACACAGTTAAAGTAATACTTGATTAACTGATAAGTAACTTGACCAGTCAAAACAAAATAACGATTTAGAATTACTTGCCTAATCAAAGTAAAGATTTTTATTATTTGCAAATACTTGTAATTAATTGCAATTAAAAATTTTTTTATTTTTTATTCTTTTATAAGGTATATTTAACTAGAAATACTTCGTACGTACCGGTAGGTACCTAGGTATTACCGTAGTAGAAATGTTTTATCGATAGCCTACGCTACACCTAGCCACACCCAGCCACACTTAGCCTACACTTAGCTTACACCTAGCTTTTACGCTAATAATACTACGCGTGTTAAGGCTATTTAAAACTACACGTATATTTAACACTAGCTTAGAAACAATTTTAAAAGTTTATAAGCAATAATACGAAAAAATAAAAGCTGCTAACCCTCGAATCCACTTACTTGGTTTGCTTAACTAATTAATTGCTCAAGTCAAGTAAGCCAAACGCTCGATTTAGTCAAATAAGGCGATTTTGGGTATCAATCAAGTCAAATCAAGTCAAAGCGATTTGTTTGACTTGACTTGACTGTGTGCGGCGCTGCAAAGGGCTCCCTGGTGCCAGCAATCCTGCCACAGTAACCTCTCCGCTTTCGAATATTGATAGGACAAGCTTAGGGAATGTGAGGATTCCGTGTAACATGTAAAAGCTCCAAGCCTGCTGGAATGTACGTGCTCGAGCGAACCCATGACCCGCTCACACTTGAGGCCGACTCCGTAGTAAGTGACAAGAATGCAATGTGACATGAGGAGAACCAAGGACCATCTCAAGACGAGCTTCAACATTTGATCGCCAGTTTGAAAAGAAGACTAAGTACGCAAGCAGTTGTACGAGCTATGTCATATACGAAGGGAGGCCGTGCGCTTTGTGTTATCTGCCGCAAGAGCTTTGAACATCCGTTAGTTGCTGTGTACACGATCCTTCAGACGTCCTCAGGATTTTGCCAACATTGCTTAGGCTGAGCCAGTCCCGCGAGAGTGTAGGCCCAGTTAGAAGTACCCGAGTATTCGACCAGATATTCAAAATACAAAATAAAAAAGGGTGGTTTGGAAGCTATCTCGTAGAATAAAACTAGCCAAGATTTCACAGACCACACCTTAAGACGTGACACCAGATATGGCTCAATCTTTTGTTTTAGCGCTCTCCGTGGAAATCTCATGGGGGGGGAGTGAATATATGGCACCGTCTCATCCAACACAACCTCAACCAATGTCGATTTAGCTGATATTCCCAGCGTACTAAAATTTGGGTTGCAACTTGAGCATAATGTCTGTCACACGGACCCAAGGGACTGGAACCAGACCTGACCTAGGTCAGGGCCTAGGCCAGCCCCCTAGAGCTGGCGAACTGCATATTCGTATGCATATTCGTGATCATGTAAATAGTCATATGATCGGGTGGCTTAGCCTATGGATTATCTAGAGCTTCCCGTCTCTGTCCGATAGCTCCCGTATGTTCTGATCTATCCGAAACAGCAATACGAGGGCGCGAGGGCAAGTGGAAGCGAGGAAGCCAGGTGACCGGCCCAGATGAAGCTATTCATATAGCCAAGGGGTCGCCCACCTGGCTGAATAGGAGGACTAGAGATCCAGAGCCCCCTTGAGACAATAGATGATTATTAGTTGAATCAGAACACATCTCAAGCCCTTGATACAAGCCCTTGTGACAATGTCCCTATCCATTGTATGCCTAATTATAGCCAATTTCCACCTTATGAAACAACTTTTCGGAGAATATCCTATCTTAATTGCATACAACTACTTGCTAACTAAGGGGTATCCCCACGACTACCGTTTATGCAACTTTTATTAAGGGCAGCGAACGGTTTATGACGCCCTGCTCTTTGGATCTCGATGTCCTATCCTTTTCTCCACACCTAACGTTGACATGTTCTAAATTCCTTGCTTACTAAATGTAGAAAGCCCACAGCGTAGAGGGAAACGAGGTTCAAAAGTCATGATGACATGAGGCTTGGCCTGGCTGAATCACCGTAATGTTTGAGTCAGCAGAAGCACATTTAAATCCGTCTATTTCTGATACTCTATGTAGGATTTGGGTGATACACATAGGCGAGTTCCTCATACACTTCGTACCGATTCTGGTCTTCGACCTGGTATTCCAACGAAATTAGCCTGGACTTGGCGAAGCCCATTTTCTCATAGAAAGGCGCTGCATCTAGGGTGCTCTCCAGATAACCCGGAGTGTTATCCTTCCTGCACTGTTCTAATCCCCAGCGCACCATCATTGAAGCAGCACCTCTCCTTTCATGTGATGGATCGGTGCCCATAAATGTGAG
The DNA here is from genome assembly GCA_025201785.1 of Xylaria longipes. NCBI lineage: Eukaryota > Fungi > Ascomycota > Sordariomycetes > Xylariales > Xylariaceae > Xylaria > Xylaria longipes. Next base: position 526,394 of record MU619695.1, read on the forward strand.
ACCTGGTTCGAGTGATGAGTATTTCCAATATACCCCGTAATAGCTGCTTGGAAAACTTACGATAACATGGCTGGTCTCCCACTGACTGTTTCTGTGCCTCCTCGGCAGCCCTTCCCCAGCTTTCTAGGACATTCATATTCGTCCCCGGCGGCCATATCCAAGCTGTCTCGTCGTATTCCTCATCCTTACCTACGGGATGTGACCACTTAGCAAAAGCGATCACTTTTCCCACTTGACTTTCTTCGCTGCCACCTTCTGCCCCTCTCGTATCTGATGTATCGGAATCCGGTGGGATATCCCGGACGACAAGCACGGTGATCTTAGCGTCTTCAATATCCGCCAGCGCTTTCAGTCGTATGCTCTCTCGCAATCCCTCGCGTACTTCTAGAGTCTGAAATTGAGCAAGGAGCATGGCATTTGATGCGAAGGCCGCCATGTGGATCTCAGAGATGCGGCCGGCATCGGCGGGAACCGCGGGGTACAGTTTAAGTGTCATAGCGTCGAATTTTGGTAGAAGTTCTCCACGCTGGTGAGATGAGCTATCTCAATGACTTTCAACGAGCTGATGAGGTGGGAATTGAATCTGAGGTGGTTATGAGAACGACACGGACGAAGCTCATTAGGAAAGTTAGGAGGTAAGATGCCCAACAGCGTGCTGACCCACCCACCTGGTCCGGAGCTTTAGTTGAGGTTACCTGATAAGCATTCCTAAGTTTGTGAGTAACTAGGTAGGTAAAAGAGTTGATGCATAACCAACATCCATCTCTTTCTTGATAATATTATACAGATGACAGCTTCGAGAGACTAGCTCTCGCAACTACTATGTATGAATTTTTTTGATGATTGTCACCCGGAAGAACGGCTTGTCACTACCCGTCTTACATTCCAAAATTATTATGTTCGTGCGGGTTGACATCTATCAGATTAGCAGAGTATTCGCCGCAATATTTACCTTAAAGCCGAAGGTGGTAACTACACAAGGAAGCTATTTTTTCGCATAGTTTCTACCAATAGGCTACCTTGCAACATCTGATCTAAAATGAGGGCTTACTTCTGGAAGCGCTTCTCGGGCGCTTCTCGCGTTTAGATCAAACCCGGCCCTCGTCATGTCGAACAGTTGCACTTTTCAAGTAATTCTAAAGCGAGCAGGACCAAGCGTTAGTTCTACCGCAACCCTAAACCGGTTATTCAAATGTCAGCTGAGGATGACGGTATTATAAATAAAACCTGTTCGGTGTCTAGATTGGTCCCAATTCGAATACAACATTCAGTTGTATCTTGACAACAACCATTGGTGTTCAACAGAAGAGTTCCTCTGCGGACGATCCACATAACATAGGTCATTCCAAGGTCTACCATCGTCGACCGCATGGTGTGGCGTGATACAGACATGCCAAGGCCCGGCTCCAGGCGCCAAACCTCCGATTCCAGATCAAGCATCAAGCGGTTAGAATGCAACATAGTTAACATAGACGTCAAATTTCTCAGTCGGTAGAATCTTCTATGTTCTCCACGGTATATATATGCCCGCATCTCTCGAAGAACAATGTGCACAGGTGCATCTCAGATCCCACCCGCCTCATCAGTATGAAGTTGCTCACCTCGATTATCATCGCCAATCTCGGCGTCGCATGGGCATTGCCAACTCAGGAAGAGTCGGAGCAAGAGTCGGCTCTCTTCGCCTGCGCCGATCTTCTTTATAATACTGCGTTCTGTTGCTCGAAAGGGTCGTTGGGTCTCTATGTAAAGTATGACACCACCCCTGGCAAACCCATGAAGATCAATCAGCCCCTTTTCATTTCAAACTTGAATGATAACTAATCCTTTATACTGAATAGTTGTGAAGCTCGTGAGGCCGCCTCAACTGCTATAGACTTGCCGCGCACCGGCATAACCTGAGCAATGAATGTACTGACTACCTCAGCAACCATACCACCCATTACCGTCATTGATTTCCAGCTCCAATGTGCTTTAGCCAGCAAAGATGCCTACTGCTGCATCCGTCCTCTAATTGTAAGTACAACCCGCCGTTCCGTCTATGCTTTTGCCTTGTGAAACAGTGCTGACGCTATCATACTGGGATAGGGTTCATTGCCGGTGATCTGTAGCACCCCTTCGTAACGCTGCAGCTGGGGGCTAAAATGATCGGACATGATGAGAGGCTCACCAAGTTAGCCAACGTTCTGTTATAGGCGACTGGACAACCATCAATAACCATGTTATCAAATATGGCCTCGGGGGCTAAAAGGATATCTCTGCTGGGAATGAAAATGCATAAGTCATGAATTACACGGTTGACCTGAGCTGCGCTGTGCTTAACCTGATATATACGATACATTCTAAAATATAGAGAATCTAATGTCTATAATGCCCGTAACCCCGCAGCTGCTTGAGAGATCTTCTTAAGATGGCCCGAAATGAAACAAACAAGTCATACACCTCACTCCTCTCATCTCACACACCCACCCCTCACCCACCTCTCCCCCACCCGTCTCACTCACACACATCTCACCTCACTCATCAACCCAAACAGTCGTCTTATCAACACCATCACGAGCAATCCTAATCTGATTAACACCCGCCTCCCCATCCTCAAAGCCCACAGCAACGGCCACCAAAACCCTCAAGTCCTCCGCGATGCCCACCTCGCGCCTCACAACATCGGGGTACCCCGCGACACTGATCTCGACACAACTACCCACCCCGAGCTCCGTCAGCGCGAGGAGGAAGGTCTGCACGTACATCCCGACACTAAACGCCATCTGGCTCGGGAGCCCGCCGTCCATGCACACGACGACGCCGACGGGGGCCCCGAAGAAGTCGAAGTTGCGCAGCGCGGCCGCGCGGCGGCCCGCGGCGTCGTCGGGCGCGAGCCCCCAGCCCTCGCCGTAGATCTGGCGCCCGAGCGCCGAGCGGTGCGCCGCGAAGGCGGCGGGCATGCGGGGGACTTGCGGCGGGCGCTCGGCGGCCGCGCCCAGCAGGCTGGACTTGAGACGCGTCAGCGCGTCGCCGGTTACGATGAAGAGGCGCCAGGCTTGCGTGTTGGTGTTGCTGGGCGAGTGCGCTGCGAGGGAGAGGGCGCGCTCGAGGAGTGGGCGGGGGACCGGCTTGGGGAGGTAGAGTCGGGTCGAGTGGCGGGCGAGGATCGCTTCGTCGAGGAGCATTTGTGTTGAGCTTCGTCTGCCGGGGAGTATGCTGGGCGAGGATGGGATTTCCTGTGAGGGTTGCGAGGTGGGAGCCGGTGGTGGTTGCTCTTCGATCTCGATTCCTGAGTCGGTGCGCTTGTATGCTGGCATCTGAGTCGCTGTCATGGCTGGGTGTGTGGCGTCCATTGTAGTTTCCGACATCTTCTATGTGTGTTTCTTTTTGGGGAGTATAGTAATATCACAATCTGGAATCGTGAAGAGCAGTATGATGTGCTTGTATTTTATTAAGTAGGTATCGCGAAGAGCGCAGTTTATGTACTTGTCAAGAAAGTCGTGATAATATTTTGGTTGTTGTCTTGTTCGGCCTAGCGATCGAGTATACTCCTGCCGATGAAGACACTCACCCTTTTATATCTCAAACATCTACTTATTTAATCTAACATCATCTTCATGTTGTCCAAGATGACCAGCTCTCGGGAAACAAGGTAGACACTTCTTTCTCCTCGCGTACCCGATTCTGGCGATCCATAACCGCGAAGCCCAATTCGGGAGCGAAGTTGTGTCACTCTTCGAGCCCGAGAAGGCTCGGGACGGCGTTTGTTGCGGTATTCCCGCCACGATATTATATAAGCCCTACGATGATATATAAGCAACAACAGCTTTGAAGCTGACATTTCCGCGGAAAAGGCATCAGTTTCTTCGGGTGCGTATTACAAACCAGATGCCTAGCACGACACTCGAACCCGGACGGCATAGCCGTAAAAAAGAACGCTGTGCTACCATGTCCAGCAAAAGAGAAGCAGCATACCTACCCAAAAAGGGAAATGCCAGCCTTCTCCGCGGCAACCCGGTTTCCCGATTTTGGGGTCCATGCAAGTTGGTGATGGGTAACATTCGTGATAGCTGGGGCTGCCAAGGCGGATTTGCCGTGATCATACCACAATGAACCTCAACTAAGTAGTTGTGCTTCAGTTACATCGCAGACTAACTAGCGAGTTGGGGGCAATGGAAAAGATAGCGTGATAGAATATTGACAATGCACCTAGGGTCTCTGGTGATGAGGTTTATTTTAACTGCTTTTGTAATTTGGATATTACGTGAAAACCTATTGACTATTGCTAGTACCGTCCTTTCTTTACTCATCATCATTCGTAACCCAGCCGGATCCCGGACGCCGATGATGATGAAACCCCCCGAAAAACCATTAACTATGCGAGTATCTATGTACAATGCTTTAATATTTGCAAGCCTAGGAACCAGCCCAGGTCGCGTATTTATGAGTGGGTGGATTTAGCACCTGCTATATCGCACACCTCTCTTACCTAGCTCCTTTCTACTGACTGGATCCTCGGGTAGAATCCAGCCCCTGGCCCGCTTGGCTTCTCGCTTCTCCGCGAGCTGTGGCGGCGGCATCCAGTCGTCCTTGGCGAGTGCCTTGCGACGAGTTCCCTCGGCAGGGGCGCCGACTTCAGCCTTCCACAGCGCGTGGCCAGGTATTGGCTCATCACCGGCTAGCATGCATAGGCCCCAAAGTGCAAGGCACGCCGTGAGCGGGATGCTCTCATCTTCGGTGTCGTCCTCTGCCTGTGGGTCGGCGAGCGGGACTCGAGTTACTTCCAGATATCCGAAGTGAGGCGTCCCTTCAGCACCGTTGCGGACAAGCACAAGCTCTATCTCTGTGAGAATGAAGCCGTAGCGTGTGCCGTGCTCACGCATGGCATGGTGCAGATGCGCCAGTCCGCGCAAGTACTCAACGCGCTTGACATTACCTTCGACGCGCATTCCGGTGTTGAAGCGGTCGAAAGATTTGACAAGTCCTACGACGCGGGCAGTTGGCTTCCCACCAAAGATAGCAGCAGCTGTTGATGACTCACCAGCCATATTGGCCACAATGAGGTGGTCATTGGGGGAAGATGGCATGTGCTTTGTGCTAGGAACTGAGAACTGGAGAGGCCGTTGTGAGGACAGTGCAAGAGCTGAGTTGAGTTTGGGGATGTAGTACGATGCATAGATGCTATGCAACGCGGCCTCAGTTTCAGGATGGCGCACACTAGTAGAGGGTTGTGGGAGAAGAGGAGCCGGGACTGGGCAGTTGAGTAGGGTGGATGCGCCAGGCATAGACAGGATTGTGTTCAAGTTGAAAGCAGACCATTGACGGACCTGGCGAACATCCCACCAGAAGTGCTTGGTATTGGGGTCCCGTAGAGGGTATGAGATTGAGCGCACCAATGAGGGGGCAGGATTGGATGTGGCGAGGTAGTTCAACAGGGTTGTGGATGGTGTGGGGTCGGGAGTTGACCCCAAGCTCAAGGGTGAAGAGGCCCTCGGTGCGAAGTTATACATAAACTGCTCAGGTTGAGATTGTGGCTGTGAGACGGCCGGGACGTATGAGGGCATTTGGCGGTAAGTAGGGTAGCCAAATCTATCAATTGCGGAACCGTCAAGTCCAACACTCGATGCGCGCCGAGGCTCAGCATCTTGCGCATAGGCGTTTGGTGAGCAGATCAAAGAAGAGGGAAATGCGGTCTGATCCTCGATTGGACTGAAGAAGGAGTCAAAGCTCAGTGACTCGGGGTTAGTGAAGCTTCGAGTGTGTGTTGGCCGAAAGCTTCCTTGGCGTGAAGGTCTGGCTACAGGTGCAGTCGTTCTCTTCATACGCTTAACGGGAGGCTCGATAGTCTGGTCTTGAGAGCGGATCTTAGGTAGTAAGACAGGTCCATGCTGTCGAACTGGCGGCGGAGAGCGCGCCGGGGTAGTGACGCGTGTGCTAACCGAGACGGAGGGCGACGTCTCGGTGCTAGAGTATATTGAACCATACGAGCTTGTGCGAGCATGCCCGGGATTGTAGGGGATCTCGAGCAGAGACGGATCAAAAGAAAAGCTCGGCGGTGTGGCCGGCTCGCAGGAGGGAAAAGAGAAGTCAAAAGGCATGCCTGCTGCCAGACTATTCATTGCATGTCAGTATCCTGCTCATCGTATCTAATGTGAATGAAGTTGAAAAGACTGTAACTCACGTAGCCATGTCGATTGTGGGTAGGAGCTCTTGCCAACTTGGACAAGAACAAGCGGATTATTGGGTAATTAGAGAGTGAAGGAGGAGAACCAGCTCCACCGCGACGATATGTCTTAATGCAGAAGAGTATGTATGAAGATTGCCAATGGATGGATGAGATCACTTGGCGGCAATGGGACAAGAGTATGCCAAGTCTGTGGACCGGGTCGATGGCGTTGGGAATAAGTCTAAAGAGACAAGCAAGGAAAGTCGAGATAAAAGAAAAGGAAACAGATGTATTGGTCTAGAGATGAAACTGAAGCGCCGGACTGATGAGGAAAAAAGAGAGTCGAGGAGGAGGACTGAGGTCCTCTTATCCTCGGAGCGGGTGGACAGGTCGTCACGATGGGCCGCATGCAAATCAGCAGCTTCAGCAAAAACCGATGCGATGATGTAGCCCAATGCAGGAAGCGAAACCTGAAACATGGGGTTATTGAGAGCAGATTTGCAAGCTAGGTAGCCGGTGACCTGTATTGTATCTCATGGTATGTGAGAGCCCGCCTAGTCTGGCCCTTGGGTTGGGCAGGGTCCAGGTCGGCGGAAGAGAGATGGTCGTTGAGAAGAGGTCGAGTCAGCCAATGCGACTGACTTACACGGACGGTGGTGGTGGTACGTACCGAAAATAGACGACTATACCCATGCAGATGTGGTGGGACCAACCAGCGCCGGCTGCTCGGCAGGTCTTACTATAGCGTGGTACTGCTACCAAGTCTCCCTTGAGTGTCTGTCTGTCCCTGTTTGCGCAGGGCCAATAGCCGCAGTGCAGAGCGATCCCTCTCTACCTACCTACCCAGGTACTTAGGTATACGTACCTGTCGAGACACATGGCGCCTATGTGGCATAATTCAGAGCATACACAACTCGGAATAAAAAGGCGTGTCCATGTTTGACTGCTACCTAAACCTAGCGTCGGGCCTATACGTATACGTAGGTATACAGCTCGAGTCGAGTCGGGCCAGGCCAACTCAATTCAACCCCATCAGCCAAGAGCATCTGGGGGCTACTCGGAAAGCAGGGCGATCCTCGACGGCGAGAGGGCGCAGGATCATCCGCCAATGTCCATTCGGTACAACGTCCCCTTCCTCAACACGAATGCCTCCCGCGACAGTCGACGACGTACCTAATCGAGGTCAGGTAGGTAGGTAGGCGTGTATGAGTCACTTAGGGATAGCCACATGCACGGGAATTAGTGTACCTATGGTACATCAGGTTCTGATAGCCTGTACAAGGGTGGCCGGTGACGGCATTAGTGGGTGGGTACGTGGCTGCATGTACCCTTGGTCGGTGCTTGGGGGTACCCTGCAGAGCGCCAACGCGGATGTGGGGAGCTCTTCTTTCTTCTTCTTCGTCTGCTGCTGCTGCTGCTGCTGCTGCCCGCGATAACGAGCAACGCCCGAACACCCGGCGCGGGGGAATGCGTGTACAGCCTGGGTGAACGGGCGCGGCGCACGTCTGCAACACGCACACGTCTGCAGTCGACGCGACGAACGAGATGGCGACACAAATCTGTTATGCACTGCGATGACACTCTAGAGGCATATTATGCTCACCTGATGCACAACCTACACGACTTCTATCGCTGTGTCTAGCGTGGCATTCCATATAGTGCTTGCTGTTCGGGATCAAGGGCCTAAGAGATTGAGTTTTGCGCGCGCTGCTTCCGCCCTTGCTTGCCAGACTTGCTGCCCTCACTTAGACGAGTATAGCGACCGCTCCCTGATTACCTATCTACCCATGTTGTACTCCCTAGATCCTGCGGAAATACGATAAATCTGTGCGGCAAGTAGTGAATCGGACGACTAGTGAGCCTGGCTGTAAGCCCACCGGCGATAAACACCGCCCGGAAGAGATAGGAAACATAACGGAGATGATCGACTTCCGGGTTCTTCTATTCTTCTATTTCCTTTTTTTTACACCGGCGTTGCGACCCTGCACTTTGGCGCTTGCGCTTGATCTGACACCGGGTTCTTGTGAGTATAAGTAGTGTGCAGTACAACTCTCAATACGAAAGGGGAAGAAACCGGGGGCAATCCATCGTCTGTGGTCTCGGCTAATGGGATTAGCGAGCGGCACATGAGGTTGAAGCGGAACAGAACAGCCACAAGCGCACAGCCCTTTCACCCTGTCGACATACCTACTATGGACAGCCCAGCCATCGATCGGAAAACGGAGGGTCCGGATAGCCGCCTGGCTTAGTTAGTGCGCCTACCTATACTACTATGCTGTTCCCGGACTGTATTTCTCGTCTCCACAGATGATTAAACGCGGCGGCTAGTTACGAAGCGTATACAGAGTATCATGTCTACATGAGGCAAGATGAGCAACAAGCTGAATTGATTAAGCGCTGGCGGGAGATTGCATCGTATTCTATCTATGCTACACGACTGCACTTACTGTTCACTATTTCCTAGGTGCGTAGAGATTTGACAGCGGTGTGAGATTGATGTACGACGGATTTGAATATCGGTCGCATTCGTGGACCATCCTTATCTCCGGTAGCAAAGGCATTCTGAGCCTGGGCAGGTCGTACCAATGCCCTAGTATTGTGAGTTGGGATGAAATCAAATGACCGCCGAAACTCACCCTGGCGCGCAAAAGACCATCGTAAGATTGTGATATATAATCTAGAAACACTACCAAGGGAAAAAGGCCTCGGGGAAGGCCTCGCCCTTGACATGGAAACAAGAACGCTGTAAGGGGATTTTTGGGGGTTGTATAAGAAGTCATTTGTTTCCGCCGCCACCTTTCGTCCTTAATCTGATACCCACCCAACCCTCGATACATTCGTATGATGATGGTCAGTTCGTCAATTTGAAATCTCTTCCCTCCCTCGCCACACACCACCACGACGCTTCCCTTCCGAAGGGCGGGCGGGCGGGCGAGCGAGCGCAAGCGCCGCCGCCGCACCACTCTCCCTCGGCGCGTAACTAAACTCACAACACAAAGCAACAAGCGCCCGAGACGAAGAAGGGCGGCGGCCTCGTCGTGTGATTGGCCAAGTCCACGCGCCCTACGCGCCGTCCCAGACTTTCCCGATCGGGAACGGTTTCAGTCTTGGCGCCGAGGGAAAAGCTTTGTCAGCTCCAAATGGGTGCATCTGCCCCGCCGAACGGGGAATGCGCACGCGGAAGTGTGGAGATGGAGAAGAGAGAAGGGGAAACACGCGGCGAGCACCGCGATGGGTTGACGTGCAGCCAATCGGCGCGCTCCACACACCGCGTCGAACGTGTCGGGCGCAGAGAGGCCGTCTCATTGGATCGTTCCGTTTCGTTTCGGATGAGCATGACTTGTCCACAGTCGCAGTCTACAGTAGGTAGTCCTCACTTCTCCACCAGCATGAATTCATAGGATAGAGAACAGGGCAGATGGACGGAAGTGGACGGCTCTCGCCTTGCCCTGCATGCACATACGCTTGGAGGCTAGCGGCTTGTCGAGGTGGTGGGTGCTCTGGACGTAGTGTATGGATGGTGGCAGTGAGACTTCTGGGTGAATGTTTCAGATTGTTCGTTCTCGTTCCCGTACGTTCGGTGCAGCGTGGTCGCTGGCCCCCGCCGTGCGTGTTTCAGATCGCCTGTTTCTTGTGCCCGTGTCGATCATCCGCTGGCTGGGTTCAACCAGACGGCGGGGAGTAGTACTGCAGTCGATGAGTCACTTTTCCTGGGACTCGCAGGAAAGACATGCATGCAGGTGTGCGGAACCTATCACGACACTATCTACAGTACTACCATCAACCTGTCGGTGAAGCTGCGAGTTATACAAGATCGTAAGGTTAGCACTGCATCTTAGTGTGCTCCATCATGAGCACGACGGTGTCAGTTGGAGATGCGGTATAGACGGACAGGCATGAGTGAGTCACAGCCAGCTAGTTAAAGATCGATTCTGCCAAAGGACCCTATCTTCAATCATGCAGCCACGATGTGATCTAGAATCAGAGCTGCTAGCTCGGTATGTCCTAAACCGAGACCAGCAGCCGCACATCATCAGAATCAGTATTAATCCGGTGGCTGGGAGGGAAAAACGGTCAACCATCAGGAAGATCTGTGAGTCGCATTGCGCTGTAAACGACGTCGCATCAAAAAGGTCGCATTGAAAAAAAGGTGCATACATACCAGACTAGCGGACACTGAATCACCAAGCCTCACGGAATCAGCAATTCCATATCGTCGGCGGGGAAATGGCTGGCGAATTGGCGCGGCCGTGATTATACCGATTACTACCACATCTGACCAAGGCTGATAATCCTCCATCACTACCTACCTACTTAGTATCTACACAAGCACAGTAATTCGAGCCATGTCCCCAAAGCACGAAGACCAAAGCCTACGTAGTACTACCCAGATACCAACAGGTTGAATACGGAACGACCTGGAGGTCACTCTAGGGTCACAAGGCTAATCCGAGCTCAATCCCCTAAAACACCAACACGACAGCGTAATACTACCCAGCTACCAACAAGTTGAAAATGGAACAACCTTAGGTTACCCTAGGGTCGCAAGACCATTTCAAGCTCAACCCCCCAAAACACCAAACAAAGACACCATAACACCACATACTTACCAACAAGCTGAACATGGAACGACCTCAAGGTCACGCTAAGCTCGCAAGGCCAAATCGAGGCAATTCCCGCCCCCAAAACACCAAGAAACAGCCTACCACGCAGCTACCAACAAACCAAACCAAACATTAAACGGCCAGGCCACGGCCGGGTCGCATGATCCGCGAGGACCGGAATAACGACCAGCCAAGTGAAATGCCCATCCCCCATCCTAAGTATGCACCGACATCCCATCTACCGATAGCCAAAATCGCTACCTGCAGTATGGGACCCGTAGAATCCGATTCGTCAATCCCATCGTACTGCAAAACAGCCCACAGCCCACCCATACCCATACCCGACCCAAGCGCCGGCCGGCCGCACGAAGCGCCGCCGCCGCATCCATCCATCGACTCGGCCACGATAACAGGTCGCTCCTCACGACCCTTACCAACGGGTGAACGGGGGTACGTAATGCGTATATATTAACACCGGTAGGCTGCCTCCCATTTCAGAGCTCAGGTTGGATTCCCCGTGCGTCCTTCCGTCTTTCTGTCCGATAGTTCAGCTTGTTGGGCGAGGCACAGTTCATCGACTTCATTCAACGTTGGCAAGGCAAGGCAAGGCAAGGCAAGGCAAGGCAAGGCAAGAACCGAAACAGCACCACCACCACCAACACAGTGAGAAACGAGTACGGTTTGACTTGCCGCGCGAGGCTGATTATCAACAATTCGACGGGATCCGCCGCGACCGGACTAGGCTGCGCGGTCTAGGTAAAGTCTACTGATCTATCCTCATGTCTACCGTACACCATTCACAGCTGCCTCGCCCATGGCACTCGACTCGCCTCCATTGCTCGCCGATGAGTTTCCCGTCCCGGGTATGCTGGACTGAACAGCGTCTGATTGTTGCGCCACAGCGACCGATACCGGCTCGGGGGAATCATCACCCTGCAGTTTTCTCAGCGCCCTCCTAATCCCCTGCAGCCGCTCACGTTCAAGGATCAGCATGCTCCTTGCGAACTCCTTGATAGCCTGCCGTCCCATGCGCTCGTGCATGTCCTGCCAGCCCGCCAACTCGCTGGCGACTGTCTGCTGCGTATAGCGTAATTCCTTAGAGAGCTCTTCCAGCTCGAGTTGACCCCGCCTAGCCCTTTCCTCTTTCTCTTCGTTGATCCGTTGGCGTGTCTCATCCAGCAGGCCGAGCGGCCACCTCGTAGATCGAGATACCGAGTTGTAGTTGCGTTTGATGGCTTCACTGGCCAAATTGATTCGCGAAACGAGTGTTGGCGGTCGTAATAGCGCCGCAAGCATGGCTTGGATTGTGGACTGCAGTGCTAAGACTGACGTGTGAAGTATCTGAGGTGGATTCGTAGCAGGAGGCGCAAGTGTACTGATGTAAGCTTCAACTGCGGCAATGTGAGTGTGCGGTAAAAAAGCGAGTTTAGGCACAATCCGAGACACCAAACATGCGGCATCGTAAATATCTACCTCTGTGGTTAGCGTACCGCCTCTAAATTACCAAAAATCGATAGACGTACCATTCGCGGCGACGGCAACTACATTAATTCGCCGCGCAAGATTCTTAGTAGCGTAGTTGATACTGTGAACCGTCTCGCGCGCGTGAGCTACAAATTGCTCTACTTCGTGGGTATCTTGCAGCGGCTCAAATTCATCTCGTATTTTTTCCACTCTGGTTTCCGCCTTTAGTCGGCTTCGCTGTTCCATCATATCTGCTTGGAGGTCTGGAACAAGAAAGAATTCCCACAACATTTCATGTGTTGCGAATGTAGGATGGGACAACATAATCCTTAGGAAGGCGTTGGCTCGCATTTGCGTATCTTTCAAGACCGATCGCGATGGTTTAGAAGGGATCTGAAAAGGTGATCTTTGGCCTGAGACTCTGGGTATCCAGGATGCCGGGTTCTCCATCAACAACAGATTAGCAAGGTGCTCGAAATCGGCCGTCGAGCGCCGGCATGTCGTTACTGTATAACAATTTTCATCTGCCGGAGCGCCTGATTTTAGCACCAGTCGAATAGTAGCATCTTCCACGAAGAATGACCGGACTACGCCGGTAACGCGACCATCCATGCCTGGGCTCATGGTGAACAATGCGAGATCGTCAATGCGATTCCGAACATCGTCATCCTTGGCAAGCTCTACAGCTGTCAGCCCACGCGCTTCTCTAATTGCAACGTCAACCCTTGAGTCAGAGTAGAGTACCCGCACCATGTCGAAGCGGCCATATTTGCTTGCAACCATGAGTGCGGTGAATTTCCTTTCGTTAGTAGCGTTCACATCAACGTCGCACTGCAAAAGAATTTTGACTGCTAGTTGAGGGTCATTGACAATATGTAGAAGGGTATTTCCCTTGCAATCTACATGGTCGTCTAGGTGGAGTGGCTGTCCGTCTCCTTGGGCTATGGTGGCAGCTTCGAGACCGGTTTGCACCATATTCGCATAATCAGAATGGTCGTAAGACCGGCAAAGTGCGAACAATGGTGTCTGGCCGTTTTTGTCCTTTTGTCGCCAAGGAAGAAGGTTCCCGATGCGAGGGATTAAAGCAGGTGCATGGAAAAGGTAATGAGCTACACTCCGCCCCCGTACATCTTGTAGGGCAAGGTAATGTCGGATTTCTGGCTCGGACGTTGTCGCCATGACGAAATCGAGAATGATATCAATCAGTTCAGTGTGGCCGAGTTGTACAGCGGCGTTCAGCAGACTCGTATCATCATTATCGGTATCTTCGAAGATCATATGTTTGGGGAAGAAATCATCTAATGATAAGAGATATTTCAGAACTTGTGGGCGCTCATTCTGAACAGCCATCATCGGAATCGATTCACCAAAGGAATCCTGCGTTTGACATAGGCGTTCGACTGAAGTATCTCCCTCGAGACCACTGCCTAATGTGGCGACACTACCAGCAAGTGAATGGTAGGAAAATTCAGAGCTACTTGACATACTTCTTGTATCCATCGCAACCTTTTTAATCTTCTTGATTGGGGTAGCTTGGACATCGTCTGAAGATTTATTCTGGAACGGAAACACATGACTCAAGCCCGAGCCTTGAGAGTAAGACTCTGATGGCGTCAGGGCCAACGAAGATCGCCGGGAGGAGCCATTGAACATACTCCAATTCACCGAGGGAGCATGGCTCGAGATCGGGGATGCAGTAATCTCGTCATCAAGAATGGCGTTCGAGCTTGCGTCCATCATTCTCTTAAGCTCGTCCACATCACCCTTCGCTGTAGCATCCCATAGGGCTTTGTTGCGGCGACTTGCTCGCCTCAAACTACTTGAATCACCAAAAAGGTATGAGAGGACCGCCTCAAATGTGCTCAGGGCGTATCCCATCTCTCCGCTGTCGACGTCGTCGATGAAAATAAAGTGTTTCATGTATAGTAGTCTCGCTTGCAGATTCTTGACCCCTGCTCTGATTACAACAAATAGCAGTAGTGACACCAGTGTGTCGGCATTGACAGTAAGAACGTTCTTTTCCGACGGTGGCTTGGTGCTATCGCGAGAGTCAGGCTGCTCTGCGGATTGAGTAGCCGTCCTTATTGTTGCCAGCAAGATTTCCATCATATCCTGGGCGCATGTTGCATTCGCCATTCTTCGAAACTCATCTACGGCAATGCCAAGTCTTGTGGCGAGTTCACGCTTCGTTTTGATGCCCCCTTCTATGAAAATGCCTAGTTGCGAAATATCGATAAACTCGGTTTGCCGTATCTTTGCTTCTAGCTCCTGGTCTTGTGGCCGACGGAGCACAGCGAGCCGTGGCCATATTAGATTATGTACGTTTTCGGCCACGTACCTTTCGATGAGTCGCTCTACTAGCGGCCCAGTCAACTCTGTCGTAGCGCCAAGCATCGAAAGCTGCTGAGTATCGACCCCCTGAAAGAGATCAATGGCGTTCGTTACAGCCGTCTCCAGGGAAGCTCGCATGACATGCTCATCGTCCTCGGCGAAGAAGTTCTCCGTCGATCGCGTATCGCTCTGCCCGTCAACGCTGCCTCGCCGTGTCGGTAAGCTGCCTGCCCGAACCTTCTTCATGGCTGCAGCGATAGGGCCATCTGGTGGAGGGTCGGGGATATGGGCTGCGGAAGGCGGGGGAGGCAATGGCTTGTCGAAGATTGTGTTGAACTCCTTGAAAAGCTTCTCAAGCCCGGCGTACATCTGCCTCGCAATGTTTGGGAAATTGTTGAGCAGATCATGAAAACTCTTGATATCCTTCTTCCTCGGCAGGCTTGCTTCGCCATTCTCAATAGCCGCTGCTTGTCTCGCTTCAGCGGCTCGCCTACTCGCCATACCCTCGGTAAAAATGGCGTGGGGAATCTCTATCTCTTCCCAGGTTCCGACTAAAGGCCTCGATATGTAGTAGATGAGCCACTGCCGGGGTTCTATCGAGTCGGCATACCATATAGCATCAGTCAAGAGCTGGGACTGGGAAAGCGTCTTGAAACCTAGCGCTACGGTTAGAAGCTGCCGCATCGACAACAGCAGTGTCTAGGAGGCCACATACCTTTGTTGCTGTAGACGAAGGCATCTTTGATGACAACGCTGCGGCCGTTGAGCGTAGAATACTGCTTGGCCTTGCCCCGCCACTCCCTCAGGTTGCCGACGCCATCCTTCCCTCCCACGGCAGAGGCGGAGCCGGGGATGCGCAGAACATGGCTGCCCAGAAACTCGTCAGTGGCGACGACATCTGCGAGAGGCAAGCCGCTCTCGACTTCGCGGGAGGTGAGGAGGAACTCGGTGGTCGGGACAAGGAGGATGTAGTCGTGGACAGGCGTGCACTGGGCGACGACGGGGCTTCCGGGCTTGAAGAAGGCAGCTAGGAAGGGATTCAGGGGTTGCATTCAGGCAGCTGCGGTGCGCCGTGGTGGACAGGAAGCCAGGATCGCATGCAGATCGCACGAATACGAAGAGGACGGGACGGGCAATGAGCAAGGCCGGACTCGCTGTTCATAGGGGTACTGGCGACTCTGTAACCGCGAGATATGACGACAGGCGCAGGATCGCAATTATCATGGCTGGGTGGAGTGAGCCGAATTGGTGGATTAACGATAGCTAGTACATTTGTAGAGTTGAGTTGGTACAATTATTACAGAGAGCTGGCGAGGTAGACGAGTCTGGCGGCGACAGGAGGGATGCTGGCGGGTTGGTTGATGTGGACAGAAAGCTAATCGTGGTGAGGCGATGGCGCTGGCGCAACGGAGAGCTTGGCCGGGACCTGAGAGTGACGCTAGATAGCAGCAGATACGGCAGATCGCGCACCGTAATGGCACCTGCAGCATCCAAGATCCCTGAGTGGTTAGCGCAGCGTCTGGATCGCGGAGCCCCACCGGTTTGGGGACCCCCTGTCGACCCAAGCAAGAGTTTCACGTGAAAGTATTATCTAATCGGCCTACTGTAGCAGTCTTACATGTCGCTTACAGGAACCCAACTCGCGAGCAGTTCAATGTTGACATGAGAGGCCATGGTGCGGTATTACTATTTCCTCTAGAAGCCGATCTCGCATCCGCACTCCCTCCTGCTAATAAACGTTGACCTGCCATAATTATTGGCCCGACCAACGATAAAGGTTAGTGTTGTCAGTGTAGTTGGCGCCGTGAACAGCAGATGCTCGACCGAGAACACGAGATGGCCACCACGTCTCGAACTCTTACCAATTCGAGCAACCAGCTGCGTGAGATTGTCTATGTAGGTACAGTAGTAGAATGCGAGTGCGCTAAAAACAACGTCCTATTCCGCTTCGGGAATTGTGAGATCCTCGAGATCCGCCTCCTCATACCCAATGGCATCGTCAGACGTCATACTACGCGCCTTGTCCGGCATATCGGCCGAGAGGTCGATGGCGCAGACGCGCGCGGCGCATGCAAACCGTGAGAACCACCCGAGCCTGCAACCGAGATTGAGCACTCGGGCTCCCTTGAGGTCGGGCAGCATCGCCCGTAGCCGTGGCAATTCCGGCGTGCTTTCCAGTCCTTTCCTTCGTCGATCAAGCTCGATTTAGCTCGCTAATCGAATAGCCAGTGCCATCGGGGGGTACAAATGCGCACCAGAAGCCGCCCAAAGAACCTCTTCCCCACATTCATTGTCGATCCCCTCATCATTTTTCCCCTTGTGATCAATAGGTTGGTAAATCAGACTACTTCTAAAAATGTTCGGCAAAAGGTAGGCAACACGCGGACACCGGTGTCTCTCTGCAACGGTTCCGAACGTGTAAGTCGAAACAGCTTCTTATCGAAGCTCATTTTGCGGAGCTCGAGTTTATCAGGACAATAGGCAGGTGCAGGTATATGTATGTATCCAGCATACCTAGCCTTCCTCGCTCGTGGAAAAGGGATCGGCGTCTCCCTTAAGTAGGGTAGGTCTTCGCCTGTGCTTACGTCCCGTGCCCAAACTGCATACATGGGTGAATAAATAAAGCGGAACCACCCCTATGACTTGTTTCTCATAGGGGTTCACGAAATCTGGACACAAGACATCTTGGCCTTCAACGTTCTTTGCATACTGTTTGACATAATGTGTTTTTGCGACGGAGTCACAGCCCTATTTTCTATGCCAATAGGTTATCCCTGGGTTGCTCTCTTGTAGGAAGGCTCGTTTCAATGTACTTTAAGGATTTCGCTTTGCTACTCCTCTTCCATCGCTTCCAAATGGGCTATGAAGTCCCTCGTAGCTTTCTTGAAGCGCGCATCGATATCGTTCCAGATGGGCTTCGGGAATCTGATATCAAACACCCAGTCGCGCACACATGCATAGCAAGCCCTTCGCAGTATCCAGGTTCGCGAGGCCGATCATCTCATAATTCCATCTCTCCTGGGACGCCTCGTAGGTGATTCTCATGATCTTGGCACCGTTTCCCTCCGGGTCGGGCTTTCCATCTTCGCCACAGGGTATCTTGATCGTGATATCCGCTAGCGGGACCCCCGTCCAGCTACGATATATGTGTACCACGACCTCGCCGTCTGCGCTGGGCCCGTCCGCGTACACGAAGTATCTGTCGTCCATGGATGAGCCGCGGAACCCTTGCAGCAGCTTCGCGACGGCCCCTTCGGGTAATGGAACTACTCAGGGACTTGATTGAGGCCTCTCGAAGGAGAGGAACGGTCTTGTGTCTGATGCGTTTGTTCGCCGGACAGGCGCTTTTGGCGTTTCGCTAGACTGATTAGGGGTGGCCATTGGATGTGTATCATGGGATGACTGTGTCTTCGCGAGAATAGCCGTAGAAGTGCGTTCGCATAGCAGAAATTTTTGAACCTCTCGAGTTATCTACGCTTTCGTTGATATCTAAGTGTTTGGTGCCAAGCGCTGCTTGGGTTGCGCTTCATAGTGATGCCGCTCCCCACCGCAGCTGAAAAACAGTAAGCCTAACCCTCCGCAGCGAATTCTGTAGGCGTGTTGGCACTACTGAAGCCCGCTGGCTTTAGTTTATACTTACAAATCTAGTCAATTACGTCAACGGGGTTGCTCACTAGACGGATTGAGTATCGTGTTGATGATGCCTGAAGCTGTGTCTCTCCTTAGGCTTTTATAACATAAATTCAACGGTAAGAATCTATACAAAGCCTTCAAAGCGTTTTTTACCCCAGTTGCTCGTATCGTACCTTAATAAAGGTCCCATACGTGGGCGACCGAATAATGGCCCTCCAATTTTCACACGACCAATTTTCATAACCGTCAACCTAACAAAGTTCATGGCTGCCCGGCCACGAAGCTCACAGGCGCCGACGTCTACAATAAATATACTAGCCTGTGTAGACAGCAAAACCTCAGTCTACTTGCATGCCAGTGTTTTTAGTTGGTTACAGAGAAAATTTAGACACTCATCAAGATATATAGTGATCAGTGCATGCAGTTGTGATTCCTTATAGAGATGATAGTCACGGGTCGGTATTAACCCGGCACAGGTATGACTCCTGAATCAAGATCTGCCAAGCCGGCTTAGTAGGTCCGACTCTACTCTCGAAACTTGATCTTCATGAATTTCGCCCTGTAGGATAAATTTTGAGTTCAATTATTACATCGCATTCTCAGGCCACTTTCAGATGTTGTCGGAATCCATGATGCACTGTCCAATGTTCCATTTCGAGCCTTTCTTGGGGTCCGTAATGGCACAAGATTGGTCTTAGCTTTTAGATCACTTGATGTTGTGAAAAGCCGATGATTCCACGTGCTCGTAAGCTTCAAAGGTTAAACTTAGAGACTTTCTACACCGGGTATTAAGAATTTGCAACCACAGGTAACACGAACTTCAAGTGCCTTGTGAAACACAGAAAAGGGTGCTCAAGAGCTCAACTGAAGAATACCTAGGAATAGTACATTTGTAACGTAGAGCGAGCAAGTTGCACTTACTTAATTGATGACATATTCAATGCAACGTGAAAGTAGAGCTTCATTAACATATACAGCATGATATAGAGGATAACTTCCCGAGTTTATCGGCAAATGGCAACTCGTGAGTGGTATCGATTGTCTAAGATTGACAGCTCCCGGCTGATTCTCTAAGCCATGACCGGAATGTTATTCAAATTGGAAGCTGGTTGAAGCCTCGTGAGAGTGGTGTTACAGGACCCAGACGAAATGTTCAGTGATGCTCGGTAGAGGGGTTTTAGAGAGAGGATCCAGGGCCGGAATATCCTTCAAGGATCATAAATACAACGAATTGGCAATGAGTGAATTTTGAAAGCTGGTGTAACTTATCACAGCACTGCGTGTTTGACACGTCGTAAGATTACGCAAGTGTTGTTTACCTGATTGTCACTGTGTCAGGTATGAATACTCTGAACCCGATCCCAAAGTATTCCTTTTGGCCTAGGAGAGCTACCGCGACGGACCGCTGTTGTCAAAAGGCGGTTGCTTTAGCATTCTTTACTCCGATTGCACGTGTACAATTAAAGCCTTTTTATGACATGCACTTTTGTGTTCTGGTCGGGAAACAGCGTCTCGACCTGTCGCTATTTAGTTGGTACTTATGTTTCCTAAAACCATTTATTCTAATGTCTTGATTCCGGGATTGAATGTAGATACAGAAACGACAACACGATAGGTTGGCGCTGTAGTCCCCAAATGACAGAGAATCTAAGCGTCACAGCCAAGCATAGCCAAGTCTACCACAGTAAGAGCAATTACCCAGTCATCATGAACGATAATAGCCGTTTACTAGCACGCAAAATGAGAGCTAGGCTTCCTGCACTGCGCCGCCTCCAACAGGAGTGAGGAAAGACTCCAATCAGAGCTCTCCGTCTAACGGAAAAGGAAGGTTTCATTTTATAATTATTCCTCGCCGTGACATAAGATAGCTGGTAGATTTTATTAGGCTAAGGGCAGACAATCTAGAATCTAGTTAATCGTATTGCAGAAGCTTGAGTTGCCTGTTACTGCTGGGAGGTTTATTTACCATTGCATGAGGCCGTGCCGTGTCGTGCGGAGGAGTCGGCGACTGTGTAGAGATGGAAATCACCCAACTTCCCGCGGATTTCGCGGACCTTTAGTTCCCGGTACAGGATTGGCAACACAGGTAAGTCATTAGCCAAAATTCGCCGTTTTATAGAAGCGACTCATTTTCGTTACGACGTATTAAAGGGACCACCTCCGCCGTTCAGGTTACCCGGCTTACACTCACGACAGTAGAATCACTCGACTCATTACAGCAACATTCCTAACAGTATAACTCATCACAAACACGGTTCGAAAATGAAGGTTTCCTGCCTCTCGATCATCGCGCTCACCGCCGCTGGCAGTGCTGTAGCCGACGACCTATCTCCGGCTTGGAAGAAGCTGACATACTCACTTGGGCTGATGGAAGTGAACCTCAATACCGATCGTGGCCGAATTGATAGCTATTACCAGCAGGCGGCTCACAAGGGTATTGATGGCAACCCGCTGAACGGGACCCAGAAGACTGTCGCCGATATCCTGTTTAGGAGGGTGACGGATGCCAACCAGATGCAAATCCAAGCCGTGAATGACCTACGCGGTTATCTGTACTGGCCGGAGGATGACCCGGAAACCTACTACGGTGAAGATGGTCGCTTTGTCCGCAATATCGACTTTCGCCTACCCGAGGGGTTTGTAGACACTCAAGGAGTCTTCAACGATAAGGAATCGGTCCGCCCCATCAGTGACATCCCTGACTGCAGGACCTGTCCCACAGTTTGGTAGATATTCCGACTACTGTGTTGCTAATATGACACACTTTGTTCGCCTAGGCGGCAGGAATGGCTTTCTCGATAGGGATGGGAAAACAATATTGCCTAGCGCCTCGTAGTAGTACCTAGCAATTCGACTCACTCGTTAAACTCTATCTAGGAGGTGAATAAAGCTACATGAATTGACGATACCTAATGGTTTATTGAGATACTCAGTGATGTATGTCATAGAACTGTAGTGAAAAGCCACCGGCATACTATTAAAAGATAGGAAGAGATATAGAAACAGGTCGCCTCCTCTACCTGCTTATAACAATTCACCAACCTTAACTTACCATATTTGAGTGTCACTTTGTGGTGATTGACATATAAATATATGTGGAAAAGGGGCCACGAAACCGTAAATTACGCCATTATTTATATGGCTACCCGCCATCTCACTCGAATATTTTGAAGCGGAGTAAGGCGTGCTCTTTTACATGAGGCAGGATAGGCTTGTTGTCAGCTGTGTTACACACCTTTAATTCTTTTCTGGCATGATACGGGTCATAGCAGCTTCCGATAGTGTAACATCGAATCCAGCGAACTATCTGTGGAGCCAGCGGCCTGACTGTAGAGTTATTAATGCAGAACTTGTATAGGGTCATATATATCTAGGATCAGATATGTGTCGAGTGGTGTCAGCGGGATTTCAGAACAGTTGGCGTGCGTCAACTTCCAGGTGTAGCATACCAGGGTACATGTAGAATCTATCCCATGCTACAGTTAACAGGCATAGTCGCTCGATTATCGTGCTTACCCGATACAGAGACTGTCTGATATCTACTCACCAGTCCCACGTCTAAAACCTGTCCAGAGAACAAATAGTAGCCGAAAATACCGTCACCTCGAGACTCGGAGATGCGCCTCTATAGTCTTTCGACGCTTTCGTTCGCCAGCACTAGCTCGGTATTGTCAATGCGGATAGGTCAGTGGAAATTACTCATCTCTGGCTTATCCTGTGCTATATCGACAATATCTCCGGACATTTAGTAAGGGGATGACAACAAAGTCACCTTCGACAATGACGTCTCCATAGTGCATGTATTACGCAAATTTCACTAGGTTTTTTATCAATGCTCATGGGCCCGATCAAATGGTAATCACAACAATTACGACCTTGAAATTAACAACCGACTAGGAATGTTGCGACTGTCCAAAGAGCAAGGGTTATAGGCTAGATTATGGTATTAGGGAGTTAATGTATAATTTGGGGTTTTCATGTTTTGTAGGAGTAAATATTAATTTGAGGTAACTGTACAGCAACTTTCTATGCGATATAAAATGAGACAACGCGCTAACTTCAGCAGTTCTCTGTCTCGGCGAACAGGTTATCTGAGTCGGCCAGGATGGTTTCTGGGCGCTCTAGTCAATCTATACATAGATTAATAAGTTCAACAAGACGTAGCCTATGGTAGGAAGTTCCACTAGGACCTTTTGCGACAACACCTTTCCCCCCCTTGGACTCCTTATTTCTTTTCAGGCATATAGATATATTTCCATAAAACATAGTAACGCCACTGTATGTTATATTTTCAGCGTTGCTATCTGTTATAGTTAATATCCTCCTATAATACGTCGCAGCCTCCTATTTGTAGCCTATATATCCTGCCGTATGTTGTAGTCACCTAGGTAATCCCTGGATATAACACCTGCCAAAAACGGACGAAAACGGTCTGTCGCAGAGCGTCCCAATGGACTCCCGTCCTATGGCATTACCTGGAATCATTCAATGGCCCTCATCTGATTGACGAATGCAACGCTAAGCAGCATTGCCGGATGAACATTTGCCCAGCGCCGAAGTGTCCTATGGTTACATTGCGCCTTTATGAGCCACTGACTCTACTTCAATTCTAGCGCCTCCTTTTCCCCGCGCTCAGCTTGTTAAGCACCACGACAAGATAGCTGCAGGCGTGGGCTGCTCTACCCTAACGCTATCTTATGAAACATTGTACGGGTTTGCATCCACATGGGAAAGATCACCAAAATTTTCCAGGGGGAATGGAAGAAGTTGCGGGCAACTTCGGATGGAGCAACGAGTAACCAGCAAGGCACAAACAACAGTGTTGCCTCATCTACATCACCATCAACAGACCAGCTCAGTTCATTGCCCACAGCCTCTGGGGCCGTTCCGGCTTTCCCAGACGGAGTCAAAGTGTGGATCGACCCCCCTGATGCCGCGATCGACGTCTGCTTCGTCCACGGTCTAACCGGCGACCGAGATGCAACATGGACGGCTCCCGGGCAATCGGAGCCTTGGCCGCCAGTGCTTCTGCCTGGCAGACTCCCGAAAGCTCGGTTGCTCACATACGGCTATGATGCATACGTTGTACGAAAGTCGGTTGCTTCGAGTATAATACTCTAAACGACCATGCGACAAACCTCCTTAGAGATCTAACGGATGATCGAGAATCGTGCAACGCACCCTCACGCCCTATTATCTTTGTCGCCCACAGCCTAGGCGGCCTTGTCTGCAAAGAGGTTATTTTACAATCACGTAATTATCCCGAAACACACCTTCGTGAGATATTTCACTCTGTTGTCGGAATTATGTTCATGGGCACACCTCATACGGGGGCCTGGATTGCGGATTGGGCAAATATCCCTGCTCGGACCCTGGGGGTATTGAAATCTACCAACCAGACCCTGTTGGAAATCTTGAAAACAGACAGCCAACTGCTCCAGTCGATCCAAAGCAGATTCCTGTCCATGGTTCGGGAACTTCGAGAAGATGGCCGACGTTTCGAGGTTACATGCTTCTTCGAAGAGCTACCATTGCGAGTACTTAAGCGAGTGGTCGTTATCAAAGCGTCCGCGACCTTTGAGGGCTATTCACTCTCAAGTATTCACGCGAACCATAGCGACATGGTCAAATTTGGTTCAGTCGAAGTCAGTGGCTTCAAGAGACTGTCTGGGGACTTGATAAGATGGGCTGCCTTGCCATCAAGTGGCGACCACATAGCATCGACTACCGTTCGCGTTGAAACAATCGGAAGTTAGTATATATATTTAGTAGTGACCTGATGTAAAAATAGAGCTGATTGGCCACAGACTATCAGGAGTGCCTAAGATCGCTATCCTTTCCTGAAATGGAAGATCGATTCAAAGACATCGACTACGCTACCGAAGGGACATGCGAGTGGTTGCTTCAACATGAACAATATAAACAATGGGCTGATTGTCATCGAAGTCTACTCTGGATCAAGGGGAAGCCAGGCTCTGGAAAGTCAACATTGCTACAACACGCTCTCAGAAATGCACGTACCAGCATTGGAGATGGACCCCTTATACTCTCATTCTTCTTTCATGGCCGCGGGGTTGAACTCCAAAAGTCACCGCTCGGCTTCTTCCGCTCGATTCTCCACCAACTCCTCTGCCATGTTCCAAATACTCTCTCGGAGCTCGTTACCACGTTCGAGGACCGGCGCAACAATAGGGGCGAAGCAAATAAAAATTGGCAGTGGCACTCGCGCGAGCTGCTGGATTTCTTCAAATCTTCGCTTCCAACTATTTTGGGAAATCGCTCGGTCTGGCTATTTGTAGACGCTTTAGACGAATGCGGCAAAGACAATGCGGTCGGCTTGGTTAGAAACTTCAAGGCTCTACTCCAAGAATCGCCACCTACCAATTCACAATTTCTCATCTGCTTCACATGCCGTCACTACCCCATTCTCGATCTGGATTGTGGATTCGAAATATGCCTCGAACAAGAAAACAGGGAGGACATTTCTACCTACGTACGAAACCAGCTTTCTGCTTACACAACACCTACAATTCCGGTTACAATACCGGAAACAATTACGAGACGCGCCTCAGGCGTTTTCTTATGGACACGACTCGTCGTCGAGCGTATTATTGATCTTGAGCGTGAAGGTATGGGATGGAAGTTGGTTGAAGAGGAAATCAACGTCATTCCTGACGACCTTGATGACCTGTATCAAAGCCTCGTCAAGAGCATGAACAAGCGATCAGCCTCTCTAAAATTAATACAGTGGGTCTGCTTTGCCATACGGGACGGTGGGCCATTGGGGCCACTTCCGCCAAAACGTAGAACTTAGTTTAGAAATTAAGATTACCCCGTTTATACTTTTCTACTCGTAATTTTATAGAATTATCTAACTTTTTATTAATAAAATATTTTGTTTTTATCTGCTGCCTCGGCTTTATATTATTTATTTAATACGGGTAGCGTAGAGCGTAAATAAGCTTGTACGGCCTTTTTTTTATTATATTTATTTACTAGGCTATTTTAATAGTACGTGCGCTAGGTATAAGTAGCAGGATTACGCTATTAAATTTAAAGGTTAAAATAACGGTTTATATAACGTAGATTACTTATATATATTTATTTAATATAAAATAAAAGAATTTTTATAATATAATAAAAAATATTAATTAATTATATATTATATTTAATTAAAATTTTATATATATTAATTTTACTTTTAAAGCTAAAATAAATAATTAATTAAATAATAATAATATTATTAATAAATATAAAAATTACGTTAGTTAAGCTAAACAATTATATGTTTTAAAATAAAAAATTTATAGCTAAAGTTATTTTTTTAAACTTTTAAAAATATTTATAACTTATAAATAAATCTTTATAGTTATAATTATTAAAAAAACTTAAATATTAATATTATTTTAAAAAAATAATTAATAAAATAACTAAAGCTTAGTTAATTATTATTATTATTAAAAATAATATTAATTTTATTAATAAGCTAAATAATTTAATAAAAATAATAAAAAATAATAAAAAAGTTTATTAAACTAATTAAAATAAATATTTTATAAAAAAATAAAACTTTAAAATATATTAAAAATATATTATTAATTTTATTATATAGCTAAACGAATTTATATTTTATAATTATAAAAAAACTATATTTAAACTTATAAAATTAATTAATAAATAATATAATAAACTTTAAAAACTAAAAAAATATTTAAAAATAATATAATAACTATAAATAAAAATTTAATACTAAGTTTATATAAAAAAAATAAATAAACTTTTAAAATATTTTAAAATATAAGCTATAAAATAAAAATTAATTATTTTAATAGCTTTTAAATATAAGATTTTAAAACTAAAAAATATAAATTATTTAATTATAAATTTTAAAATTTATTTAAATAAAGCTTTTAAAATATAAATTATTATTTTTAAAATAATTTATTAAAATAAAATTATTAATAATATATTAATATTATAGCTTAAGCGCTGTATAGCTAGTATAGAAACGCTATATAGTTAAAGGGTGGCTAGTAGTTGATACGGGGGCTACGGTATTTACTGGCTAATATTTACTAAGCAACTACTACTGCTGTAGTAAATACTTTCGCGGGCTATATATTTAAGTATAAATTCTTGTACTTATTACGCTTTTTTTTTCTTTTTTTTATATATAAAATATTAGCTCCTAATAATAAATAAATTAAATATTTAAACCTGTTATTTTTATTATATTTATTATAATATTTTATATTATTAAATTAATATTTAAAAAAATAATAAATTCTTTTAAAATAAAATAATTAAATTAAATATAATTATTTATAATAAAAAAAATACTATAAATAAAATAATATAAAAAAACCCTAGTATAAAATATTTAGCCGAAGTTAAAAAAAATATTATTTTAAAAATATTTTAATTATAATAAAATATTTTTTATAACTAGCTATAATTTAAAAATATTATTTTAATTTAATAAAATATAATAATAATTTTTAAATAATTAATTATATAATAAGTAATAAAACTTATAGTATAGTTTAAAACTAGGATTTTTATTAATAAAAAAAAATTTTAATATTAAAAAATATATAAAAAAAATAAAAAATTTATTTTTTAATAAAACTTTTAATTAATATTAATAATATTTATTTTTTAAAATTAAAATTTAAAAATATAAAAAGCTTCCTATAGGTTACTATATGTAGTAATATATAATATTAGTGGCTTTTTTAGTTGTTTTAGTTCTATTCCTTGCTTCATGTACTCTTTAACAAGACCAAATAAGAGTACCTAGGTACGTACTGTTAATAGTCACATGACCACTTATTCAATCACGCAATCTGTGGGGCTTGTGGGCTATTGCCAGCCCATATACAGAGTAAGAACAGAGTAGATAGAGTATTCAAGACCGTTGATCTCGTACCTTTGCAGAAGCAATATTTTAGTTGGCTATCTATATCTATCTCCCTATCCTATCTATCCCTACGACCACCTGTCAGGCGCTTCTCAACAACGATCCCATTGAAAGACGAGTAAAGGAATGATCTCGGGATGGAGAGCTAGTTACCTGTACATAGCAGGAAAAACAGAGCTCCTCATACTTGCAAATCTCGCAGACCCAAGCATCATCAAATACCTCCTGCTTACAACTACTACACCACATAGGTAGCTTAATAGTATCGCCCACCTTCAGGAGCTTAGTTACCGGATCGGTTTTAAGCATCAGGAGCCATTGCCTATCTTTCCGGTGTTTAGCTTTCGACCCACCCGCCCCTAACTTATAGTAAGTCAGCCGGAAAGGTATATGCTCGTGACTGCTATCAATGCGGGTCCCGCGCGCAGTAAAAGCTATCGTGCCCGTTGGCAACTCTGCGGCACTTAATTTCCATCCAAGGTCGTACGTCACGGCTGTGGTATGCGTGCCCTCGCCGATGGATAAAGGACGCGGCGGCTGTATGGTTGCAGACGACAGCACGTAGTAGTTGGGGTCGCATACAAGGGATAGCTCAAGTCGCTTTATATTCCGTGGTGAGACCCCCACAAGGCAGGGAGGCGGGTCGCGCGATTCCTTGCCGAAAAGGAATAGCGCCTCATCCATGCCTATACCTCCGCAGATTTTTTGACTCCCTATAGCCGACGTCTCGAACGCTTCGTGAGGCCGCGGCATACGAGTATATGAGAGCGCGAGCCCTCCA
Organism: Xylaria longipes; assembly: GCA_025201785.1. NCBI lineage: Eukaryota > Fungi > Ascomycota > Sordariomycetes > Xylariales > Xylariaceae > Xylaria > Xylaria longipes. The sequence goes on from MU619695.1 coordinate 554,272, forward strand.
GATACCGCAGACGACCTGCTTAGTATTAGCAAGCATACGACATAGCTGGGACCTCGTCGTACGAGTAACGCTCATTCCTCAGAAACAATCGATTCATTCTGATGCCCGAGGCTGCCGCGACGGCGCCGACAGAGTCCAGTAGCGAGTTTATCTCGGTATAAAGACCTTGACCGCAACAGCTGCCCCCGCAGAGCAGTACAGAAAAGTCCGTACCGAGTTGGGCGACCTGGCGGAGCTCTGTTGTTAAAAATGCTAGTGGTGCTGTGAAGGCATCGCGGCATGCTTTTACGGCGTCTTCGGCCGGCAAAGGGAAGGTGCGATTGGGGCTCCGTCCTCGCAGGTACATGACGTCCTCATAGTGCATATAATCGAGCTCCTTTTTCTGCTCCTCGAAGCTCGCCAGCAGCGCAGCCAGTTCGCCCTCCCGCAGCTGACCCTGTCCCGCGATTGCCGTGAGGTCCCTCTCCTTGAGAATCACGCTTACTGCCTCGTTCGACATGCCGCTGCCGCCTTGGACGCCTAGGTGTGGTTAGCGCTGTTAGGGCAGATATGCGGGCCAATTACCTGTGGCTGACCCATGCGACACATTCGACTGGCCCCCGATCATCTTGTTCTGTTCGTCAAAGTAGACGGTCACGCGCTGGAGATTTAGCGTGCTCGAGCCAATATCGACGATAACGAGATTGATACCATTCGCCCCAGACAGACCATCGAAGAGCACCCGATTCCGCAACCCACGATGCACATCGCTGAAGGGGTCCTCGAACCGCTCGCAGATATAAAGCCCGATGGCTTGTCCCTCATTAGCGGTCTCTATAACGATGTCGCCCCAAATAGGTTGGAGCAGGCCAATATACGTGTCCATATACTTATCGAAATCACCCTCGCCTTCGTTCGTATGCAGGTAGTTTGGGTAACTCAGGACCAGGGCCTTGAGCTCAAGCTCCTTATTCTCGGCCACCTCGACGACTGCCTTGCGCAATTGCTGAAAGTGCTGCGTCAAGGCCTTTGTCATCTGCTCGTCCTCGATGCGCCCGTCGCTGACGGCTTGGAGAAGTGTTACTCCACCCGGGAGGTTCGAGAGAACGGAGTCGCGTCTAATACCCGCGACGTATGTCAGGATAGTTTTGAGGGCTATCCTTGTATCCATAGCAAGGGCTCGCTTGCCTACTACAACCTCGCCATCCCCGGTCAGGGCGGCTTCTGAAGGGAGTTCATAAGGTGTTGGTGTTCGAAGACCGGTTTGGTCGAAAGGAACCCGTAGGAGGTGAGGGCAGCTGGACATATTGAACGCAAGCGAAATTTTGGAGGAACTACTGCCGAAATCCTGACCAACGGACCTAACCTACGTTAGTACCGGCTCGGGGCAGCTGGGGATTTGACATACGCTCCCCGGCTCCCCAGGGTGTTAGGCATGCGGGCAGATTGCGCCCCGTTCATACTTGAAAACATCGTAGTACCGAGATTCTAGTGTCAACAGAGCGGCCACGATATTACAGATTCTCTGTTTCTATGAACCTAGATATTATAATATAACACGAGTATATCCGCTGAACTGAAGTTCCAGCTGGGTCTCGCTACGGAGGCGATGATGTTGTTTCATGTTGGAGTCGGTAAATGCAGTCATGAAGTTAGAGCCGGCCCTATTTTCAAAAATGATAGGAAAAGCTAAAGTTTCAACTAGGTCTCACTACTGAGGCGATAGTGCTGTTTAAGAACGGCTCTATGCGGTAGTACAGCCAGCCCCCAAAGAATATTGAAGACATGTGCTCGTCTATGTTGGAGTCGGCAGGCGATTATGAAGTTAGAGCCAGCGCTAAACGATAGGAACAGCTGAAGTTCCAGTTGGATCTTACTACAAAGGTGATGATGCTGTTTAGGAACGGCTATATGCAGTGGTGCAGCTTTCGAGGGGCATCGACGGCATGTGCTCGTCTATGTTGGAGTTAGTAAACGATAGGAACAGCTGAAGTTCCAGCTGGGTCTTACTACAAAGGTGATAATGCTGTTTGGGAACGGCTATATGCAGTGGTGCAGTTTTCGAAGGGTATCGACGGCATGTGCTCGTCTATATTGGAGCGCTAAGCGATAGGAACAGCTGAAGTTCCAGCTGGGTCTCACTACAGAGGTGATGATGTTGTTTAGGAACGGCTATATGCAGTGGTGCAGTTTTCGAAGGGTATCGACGGCATGTGCTCGTCTATATTGGAGCGCTAAGCGATAGGAACAGCTGAAGTTCCAGCTGGGTCTCACTACAGAGGTGATGATGTTGTTTGGGAACGGCTATATGCAGTGGTGCAGCTTTCGAAGGGTATCGACGGCATGTGCTCGTCTATGTTGGAGTCGGTAAAGGCGGTCATGAAGTTAGAGTTGGCCCTATTTTTGGAAATGCGCTGCAGAGGCTTGAACGCGTCCGTCATCCGCAACACCCCGATCACGTTAATGTCGTACAGCGTCGCCATCTTGACCGCCAACACATGCCTCGATCGCGGTTAAGTGCAGGGTCTCCCAGGATCTACCAGTAGTTACACAATTATCTCGATATTCCGCCGTCCGTCTACGATGCCTCACCTGATAGTTCAGCTAACTTGTGTGGGACTGGTCCATATCTCCCATTTGGACTTGATATAGGTGAGTGCGTAGGCACATATGTATGCTTTGAAGATACGCGAGGTTAGTGGGCTATACCTAGTTCACATCTACGTCGAGTTCCTGCTTCGTTTTTGCCAAGCATCTGGTCGATTTAGTCACAATGGACATTGTACAATCCAGGGAGCCGTTTACGATTCCTGACAGTAGCAGTGATGAGGACAACGCTCTTGAGGCAATCAATGCTGAGACTAGTCCTCAGGCACAGCGTACGAGAGTCAACCATATATTGAAGCTCCAACAGCGAAAGGCTACATTGTACGAGTTACTTGACGTGCAAGCAGACGCAACGAAGGCGGATATCCTTCATGCCTGGAAGAAAATCGTGGGAGGCATACACCCAGACAAGAACAAGGACAGTGCTGCTAAGCGGTGCACTCAAGGTACTAAACTTCTGGTTCTCCTAGACACCTACTTCGCGCTAGCTCCATACTAATACCACCGTATTCTAGCTGTTAATAATGCAAAAGATGTGTTAATCGATCCCCAGAGACGATTGATTTACGACAATTTCAGACGCATTAACCCTCCTCCGCCAACAACGGACATTTTCAACGAGGAATTCGCCAAAGGTGCGTTCGATAACACTAGCAGCGACGACGACGCTCTCGAACCAGACAACGAAGACAGCGAGGGAGACATTGAAGCAAGCTATCCATCACCCAACAAGCAGATCACGCAGCTGCATTGCCAGATAACCCCGCATATTGAAGAATTTTTCAGGGATGTCGACAGTACTAGTAATACTTTGCTGCTAAGCAAGATCGAACAAACCAACAATCAGATTCGAAAAGTGACGAAGAGAAATAAGAAGTCTGTTCCGGCAATGTATGAAGTTCCGCGAGGGAAGCTTATTATGCTCCAGTATGCGCAACGAAGCATTCTCATGGGGTTTGAGACCCAGCAATCTAATATTGAGAAAGTACAGAGGGAGATAGTCGGACTACGGGACTACTTCACAAGAACATGTCAGAGGGGTCTTTACCACTGGCCGACATGCTGGGTCCAGCACCTCATGGGCCCATTACACCGCAAGCTGGAGATATTGGGTGTTCCTAGGGACCAGCAGATGCCCCCGGGAACAAACGAGATAGCTGAGTTGCCGGCTAGCGACGATGAGGACATCGAGATGGAGGACTTGGAGGACATAGATGACGTCGATGAGGACATAGAGGGCAGCCACTGTCGTCAGAACACCCGCGGGCTGCTCCGTCCGGGATTCACAGTTAACGGAGATCCCATCCTTGGGTATCTTCCAACTGTAGTTAAGGGACACCTATACTTTGGTAGCTCTCGGATGTTTGTTCGGGTTGACAATATCAACCAACTCAAGCTCGAGTCGGGTATAGCAGTTGGTTTGGAAGCCACGTCAGCATACCATAACCTCCCGGGAGATAAGAAGAACAACATTCAGGATATCGCAGCGATATGTTCCACTATGTGTCCTTCCCGATTTGGCAGCATCTTGGGCGTTGCGACACCGCCCAGAAGCAAGAACTCTACATCCTCCCGAACTACCTATATTTGGGTCGATATCCTCCCGTATTCGGACAAGCCGGTAATCCTATCGAAAACGGTACTTCGCAAATGGCTGGGGGCGGCATCGGCAGATCAATGCATTGATGATTGGCTCGAAACCAAAGGTCTTAACCCTAACCCACGCGACCCCGAGTATCTGCAACCCATTCATTCTCCGGCGGAGGAGTCTGGCACCCACAGGCCGATGTCGCGCACACAACCACATGGGAAACAGCTGGAATCTTCTAGAGATGACGGCGGGATAAAGGAGCTGATCCAAAAATTTGATCGGATGGCAGACATATTTGCCAAAGGGCAGGAAGAAGCACGAGAAGATCGGGAATTGACCCGGGAACTACTGAGGAGACTTCTCCTTAGCCCTCACTCGGGGACCTAGCTAGAGGGCGAGGCAGTTTATTGGAAAGATTGCGGGAGGTTCGAAGTTATTTTCCTGTGTCCATATAGATTATTGAATTTATCTATTTGCGTTGCTTATCCTCCCCTTCTCTTACTTCTACGCACTTCGTTCAGCGACTTACTGCCCTAGAAACATCTCTCGTTGTTGACCTTTACATACTTCTAGTCTAATGATTCTATTACTGCAACTACTTTGACTAACTATTGGTTAAATCCTCGCAGTGTAAAAATAAGTATATGTAGATACAACTATTCCATAGTATACCTCTTCTCTGTCTTTAGCCCATGGACGCCTTCTGCGTGATTAAGCAAATGCATCTTGTCATCAAGCGGAACTTGGCAGATGGGACAGTTCGAGGTATCCTGCTCATCCAGACTATTCGCGTGGATTCTGAGGAAATGGTTCGCGGCAGCGCTTGGAGTAGAGAAGTCCCGGCAAAGGGCTTCGAAGTTGGGGTTATTCGGTTCGAGTGTCAACGCTTTAGCGACGCACACAAAGCATTTCCTCACTTTCCGCTTCCCCATGGTGCTCACGAACGTAGACCGCCAGAGCTGTTCTTTGTCAACCTGTTTGCCGCGGCTCTCCGGCTCTTGGACGTCTTGGACGTCTTGGACATGGCGTGTCCGCGTCCTAGAACCCTGTGGCTCGGGCTCGGGCTTCCGCTTCACCCTGCACATGTGATTAATCGAGGGCTCTTCTACCGTGCAATATGCAATCAGAGCCTCGATCGCGTTGGTTCTGCGTATGCCGATAGCATCAATATCGTCGGGAAGAGGCGTCGTTAAGGCATCAAACATTCGCTGTTGCGCCGGGCCCATCGGCCGCATATCACGATTAGGACCGGCCGACTCGTGTGTAAAACTCTCTCCTCGGATCTGTCGCTCGATGTCATCCGCAAACTGCGTACGGGCCCAGGCTTCTCTGACTCTCTTGATCTCGTCATTGCAGAGCTTCTTCCGAAGCCTGTCTCGTTCCAGCGTGATCTCTCGGCGTTGATCGCGAAATTTAGGCCCCCAACCTAGACTAGCCAGTCGCGTGGTGAGTTGATGGTATTTGGCGCTGCCTTCTAGGACTGCCCGCATCTGCGCCTGGGTGAGAGCTACTGGCCGACGACTGTTCTTCGAGTGACCATGGCTAGTCGCCTGTTCAAGTAGCGCCTGCTGCGGTTGATGGTTTCGATGAATAGCCCAGAGGTCGGCCACGACATTGCGGTTGAGGTAATGCTTCTGGAACGTGTCCGACTGAGGGGCGTGATCCATGATCAGGTTTCGCAACGCGTCACTGATATTGACATTCTGGTCCAAGTTGTTCCCAGCCATGTACCGGAGGTTGTACGATATAGTATTGTGCTCGAACCCCAACAACACCCCGATTCTCTTGATCCATTTACTCATCATATCATAACCGATCGGGGCATCCGAAATAGTATACCCAGTCATCGATTTAGCGGCGCGGCGGAAAATAAAAACATTGTCGAGTTCGGGCCGCAGGTAAAGGGGAAACTCGTTTCCGCTCGGGTGGATTCGTAGCTTATTCAAAATAGCTGGACTAGCATTAAGGTCTTCGGTTTCGAAAGCCCGGTGGCGGTATAAGATAGCCAAGAGAAACACGTGGGGGCTGAGGAGTAAGCTCGGGTCGTATATGATTTCGGGTATCATGAAGTGCTTGCTGGGATATATTAGCATTAACAAGGCAAAGATGCGGGGTGAAAAGGGCCAGCCGCAAGACCGGGCAGGTAAAGAGAAAAAAATGCAACCCGGTAGGTACGCAATGAAGGGCGGATTTTTGTCGATCGCAAACGTTGGCGGTGCAGACAAAAGCACTTACGTAGCTTTGGGCCCCAAGTATTGCTTAGTATACTCCAAGCTCAGCCGGATAACCAGCCTCGGCGGCCCATCTGGGTTGGTCGGGTCTCTCACTAGGAGTACCTTGATATCGCCGAACCGAAGCATTAGGATCGAAGTCGGGCGCGAGCCCTGAGGTGCCAACAGGAGGAGAAAAAGAACCGCAAGGATACGCAACTCGCCGAGTTCGAACGTCTTCTCCGTTGTGCAAAGCGTGCACTCGATCTGGTCCTTCAGATCTTGCAACGTCATGGATCGGTTCTCGCGAGTCTCGTGCGTGAGTTGGAACTTTTTACCCAATTCAACAAGAGCCTAAACAAGTTAGCATTATACGGCAACACGAATTAGGGGCATCGTACATTATGCATCAATCTGCGGTCGACGAGCTCGTCTATTTTATTGGTTGTTACCCTCTCGAAGAAAAGACGGAAGGAGCACCAGAACGTGATGAGGGAGTTGCGTTTCGTTATGGTCCTCTTCCTCCGTCCTCCTTTGCCAGTTCTCTGTCCGAGGTGCCAATGGAGAAATTGGTACACGACTTCGAATCGAATAGCGCGCAGGTGCGAAATATAATCCGTTCCCCTAGGGAACACCTTGGTGCAGAACCTGCGAGCGTAAACATTAGTCCGTGAGGATAGGGGCGATGACCTACAAGCACCAGGCGTTCTCGACAGCCTTGACCTGCGTCTCAGTACCTTGTGCGTAGGTTTTGCGCTTATACGCCTCGATGTCCATGTTTGCGATCCCTTGCTGGTAGAACCCTATAGGGTAGATGTTACCATCGAACAACCCCTCTTCGTCAGCTCCCTCGTCGGGTATAGCGGCCCCGAGTTCATTCTCATGACACGGCAGCTTCTCGAGAGCAGCATCATCTATGTTGACCTGAAAGTGGTCAATCTCGCTCGTTCTAGCGATATTATCTTCGGAAGTAGCGACAGATTTGAGGTCTGACCCCTCCGAGTCTTCGACGCTTTGGAAATCGTCAAAGTCGAGGTCGAGCACATCATCGGAATCTTCGCTCGAAGACTCATTAAGGCTCTGTACATCATACTCGGAAGCCAGATCTGACTCTGAACAATCTGACGAGTACGAAACATCATCTTCTGAACTATCCATTGCAAAGAATATCCAATCTATGATTTTTCAAACTTGGAAAGTTTTTTACTCAAGGAACTCAAACATTAATTTTTCATACTTGCAAAGGTTTTTACTCAAGGAACTCAAACCTTGATTTTCTTAGATTGCGGTTCTCGAGAAGACTACGTGCTCCAAAAATACAGGCACTGTATTCTGCTTGCTAGTCGCTGCCTGCCAAAGGTAATTGTTTGCAGTTAAGATACGGGCGCTTGCATGGTCAGCTTGTATCTACAGGTCAGCTTGTATCTACAGGTCAGCTTGTCTCTGGGTTAGCACCTGTACTAGCAGGGGTTATCGAGTGACAAGAATAGTTCGAGACCAATCAAAAGCTAATTTTCTACTATGACAGCCTTGTGATCTGCGAAAAAAGCACACTGCATCTACGGCGCTTCCTAGGTATTATTTTCTACCTAGGTATAATGACGCATCGTTTTATAATCCTACCCCCTGTGCGATAGACCCTGTTAGGTACCTAGGTAGTATGGATTCTGGCTACCCCTCTTGTAGAATACATAGGCAATTTGTATACGTGTAAATTTAACGCATACACACACAGTGACTGAAATAAACCACAAAATTGCAGCCGTAGACAACTTATGTAGATGAAGAACCCCTCTCGGCAGCACCGAGCGAGTGCTGCGACACGGAGGCAAGAAGCCTCTTGCCAACGCCGTGTAACTAGGAGAGAGCGCAGTACAGCTGGGTTAGTGAGAGCTGCGAGATGCCCGTCAAAAATTGGCACGGCTTGTACGACGTACGGCAGGAGTTTCATCGACTGCTGACGGCAAAGTTAGACGGATAGTGCAAGAAGGACGCGGCGTTGAAGCTAGTCACCTGATCCAACCATTATTCTAAGAGCCTCTTTTCTGTGACTTAGCCGACTTTCGCGAAGAGCTGCGCGGCGAGCTGGCAGCACCTCACCGCCGATCCCGCAGGCCTTGGCGCAGAACCTCTATCAACGAATAAGTTATGATCCTTTAGGATCTACATTATTTCCCCTCGAAGAATAGGCAGCTCCGGGGACAAGGATGACGTAGATGCCTCTGCCTATTTGCACATCAAGCTCGCGCAGCCGCATGCCCAGGGGGTTCTTGCCCCCGTGCGTGTCTAGATCACGTGCCGTATAGACCATTTTTGGCATTCGCACCCCTCGGGGATGGTCTTAGACACGCAGAGTCGCTCGTAGTTGCAACTACTGTTTGCCTTGACTCAAAAAGGACATGACGAAGCCATCTTGTCGCATTTACGAAGATGACCAAATAGCAGAGAATAGAGATTGCTGCCTTGACATTATATTTCGCGCAATCTAAGTCGTGTTCCGTCTCCTAGACGTTGCTGGGTGTTGCATATACCCGGGCGTTTGCTTGTAGTCTAGACCAAGCTTCACAACTAATATAACCTCGCTTTTCTTGCTACCTTGTCTTCTTTATACGTACATCGATATTTACGGCTATCCGCATGCTATATTATATATGCTTGTATTGATAATATTTACTACATTTATTTAGAGACCCATTCGGCTGAATGACTGCCAAGCACCGACAACAAGGTCTATGCACTCAATAAAAACGTTGTATTTAACGGTACTTTTAACTAAGCAGTATGCCGATATCCAGGCGGGAGCAGAAGCATCCATGAATAGCAGTTTATATTGAAATCACTAGTAGTTGCATCCGTCGCTGTGCCCTATACTGGCCACCGTTCCATTCACTAGCTTAGCCTTACACGTACAGGTAAAACAATACCTATAAGGCATAATATAGTATTCTACAACTCAAGTGTGTCCTTTACAACAGCGGTATAGATATTGCCTGGCGGCGCCGCTGTTATCAAGCTCCCAGAACAGCAGCTTCTTGCTCATCTGCCCCTTTTTCTGAGACGTCTGTCTTGTAATCCGGTGCATTGTAGCCCGTGTTGGATAGGAAATAGTCGGGATTTGTTTGCGGTGACGGGCGCGTGTGCGGGCTCGTGTGCGGGGATGGGATGGAGGTTCTAGCTGCAAGCTGCGTTGTGATGACGATAATAGAGGTAAACCCACAGCCGGTTGTAGATGTTGCTCGTTAGGAGGCGAAAGATGTAAACGAGGTATTGTGGGATGTGTCGAAGGCGTGTTATGTTGCGACTGGGCAGAACGTTGCGAGTAGGTAGAACGTTGCGAGTAGGTAGAACGTTGCTCCTCATCAATAGGTAATAGCTCAGAGCGTTGTTCCAAGTTCATATCGTAAGACTCGTCGCTGTCGATTTGTAGTGCGACTGGGTTTGTTGTTGTTGTTGATGTTGTTGTTGTTAAGGGCCTGCTGTACTTGCTTTGATTCCATGGGATAGTCCCGATGTTCCTTAATCCTTGGTATTCAGGCCAGCGGTCGTAGTTGTATGGATCATGATTGCTTAATACGTCTTGTACTTCAGCTATTACGCTCTCGGGAAAATCAGAGCTAGCGGTAGACGAAGAAGGAGATGGTGGACGGTTGAGCAGGTTTTGCGATCGGACAAACTCGGCCCAATCTGCGTGTTGTCTACTACGACGACGAGCAGTTGTATGCGATCCTGCGTTAGGATTGGACATCTTGAATGCCGAGTTATGTTAGTTATAGGGACAAATAGAAATGAAATTGTTGGCTCTTTTCATTACTTGGTCCGGCTTAGGTAGCTGGTTGGCGTGTCTGTTCGTCAAGATAGCACGCAGTAAATGCTGGGGCGTAGCCACACACACCAGCCCCACCTAGCCACGTGACCTCTACTGCTTTCGGCCAAAGCCCCCCCCTTTCGGCTAAACCCGCATATAATCGGCTATTATTATTGTTGGAGTCCTGCCCTTAGGTACCTTCCCTCTGTGATATTCTTATAGAACATGTAAAAGCATATAGTGGGGCACCGAATAGTTGCGGACGTTAAAGGAGGTTGTACACCGATAGCAGTAATATTGTCTCTACTAAGTACCTAGGTAGGCAGAATATATATAACAGTCTTTTGGGTGTAAATAGCGTCGGGTGTTACGTAGAACGGCGCCAGGTTTGGGGTTTTTGTAGGTCGGCTCGCACACGTTAGTCCCTTTGAATTAAACGCAATTGTGCGCGTCCATTTTGCCAGTATCTATTTAGACGCAGTGTTTGGCAAAGTCTTATCGCTTCTAGCATTTGGATGCAGTGTGTGGGACAACATCTCTGAGCCTAACGCAGCAGAGGGCCTAAGTTCTTTCTAGATAGGATCTTTTAATGCTTTTTCTGCCGTTGGCCTCTGACCAGGCTCCATCGCCAGCAGACCTTGCACATAGGACTTTTCGGTTTTGTCCATAACCTCCTTTGCGCGATGCTTATCCAATAGGGACAAGAGTAATCCATATCGCTTCTTATCAGTTTGGTTCCCTGGTATGGGTTGGAGACTGTAAAGGTGCACATAGCCTAATGACCACATGTCGATAGCATTTGTATAGGGACCCGATTTACTACAAGTCCAAACTTCCGGTGCCACCGTATGGATGGGTCCGAGTGAAGTGTCAAGGTCGCTACGAGCTTTGATAGCCTTCCTAAAGTCGCAGATGGACCCCCGCTATACGAACTCGCCTGTGTTAGCTGACTTGCCTGTATCAGCTGACGAAGAATAGACAAGCAGATTCTTTGGTGATATATCGCGGTGCATTATACCGAGGGAGTGTATATGAGCTAAGCCCTTCGTGATATCGTGGAAAAGTTGTAGGCGTATATCTTTTGAGGGGCGGTCTTTGAAAAATTGCTCGAAGCTGTATTGAGCTAGGGGCATCACCATGGAATAGTCATCGAAATTAGAAGTGAAGCAGGGCGGTGAATTGCCGTGGCGGCACCACGTCGCGATGAACGACACGATGTTGTGATGTGGCGATAGGTCCTTAGCAATCTCAATCTCGTTCCGTACAGCAATAAGTTGCCGGTTGCTTTTACTGCTTGCGACCTTAACGGCTACAGGAACACCGGTAGACGCTTGTACACCTGCACTTACGCGGCCGAATGCACCAACTGCTATTATCTTAGTATGCGTGATGATGTCGTGTACGCGGGTATGGATCTCCAGTGGGAGAGCATCGAGGTTGTCGCTAGGAACCGGTGATGCATCGTACCCGTTTAGCTGAAGAAATTGATTGCGGTAAATAGGGAAGTCCACCTTTTTTTGATCGATAGCTACATCCAGTACAAATTCGAGCTCCTTACGCCCGAAACGTATTCGGTTGCGTCTCTGCCATAGGACAGTCATATCGCCGCGTTTCAGAGTCAGATCTCTCCCAGAACCTGCGCCGGATATGTACTGGACGGGGCACTTTTCTGATACGGCCTTGAGCATGAAGGCGCCGGAGTCTTTGTGTATATTGATTAAAGCGACTACTGGTGCCGGGAGTATAGATGAGTCGGCCTTGATCAGTATATCAACGCCTTTGTCCTTCACCTTGTTGCCTGACCCAAGCACCCAACTACGGTGCGGGCCGGAAGGTTCCACGGACAGATCAAGAACGAAGCGATACGTGGCATTTGCCTCTTGCCCACCCGTCTGGGAGGCAGCGGAGTTGTCCAGCTGAACTTGAGATTTCTTTGATACATGCGTGTCGGCTTCTATCTCAACTCTCTTAAGGAATCGTCGGTGATGTTCGTATGTGTCAGAGTCGGCATTGAAGACACTGGCAGTGTCGGCGGTAGCCACCCGCGCAAGCTCATTGCCCGGCGACAGTGTTAAAAACGGGACAGATGTCAACCGTACATCAGCGATAGTAGACGTCGAGTCCGCCGCAGAAGAAAGATGACTGTACGTATTGGTACGACTACCATGATTAGAGGCTTTTTTGTCGGCGACACGTACAGGTGGCGGCATATTGAATTGGCCCAGGTGGCTCCGTGCCTCCTGAGCTTCCTGATCGATTTGAATGTTATTAATTTCAAAAAAAAAACCAAGCAAAGTGGTGGTAAGGTAGTAGTAGCCGCCTTGGATTCCTTACTTGTTTTAAGCACGAAAATTTTTTTATTTTATTCTAGTGGCCCTATTTTTGCCAGGTCCGCGATCTTCGCTGGCCAATAGCCGCTTGGATCCGAGCTGTATGTCTTAACAGGTCTTTACAGGTCGCTGGCAGTCCTTGCCGTGTGACAAAAGGTTGGATTAGTGGTTTTTGGTTGGCACATAATTATATGTCCCACGGAAAATGCAAGGGGTTTTGTGGCGTTCCTCTGATTGGTGGCAAAACAGCTGTTGGGAACCTTTTGCCTTATTTTCAGGTGTGAAACCGCCAGTCTCAGACGCGAAAAGGATACAAGTGTAATGTAGGTACTTGTTTAGACGCCGCTCAAGCGACAGAGCAGGTGACAGAAGTAGCAGAGAAAGCGCAACCTAGGATATTGTAACTCGATCTAAAGTAATCTATTAAACTATAAACGATACATTCTGTAGTCAGGCAATTGACTTATGGATAAATAAACCTGCGTTGAGCTTTTCCTTTGGCAAAGTAGCAGCGAAAAGAAATAGACACGGCAACCGACGGCCAAAAAGTAGTTCAAGATACTAGATACTTAAGTCCTTCGGAGAGGCAACTTGCCTGTTCTGTCGTGGTTGTTGTTGCCCCCTATTCTTATGGATGCGATAAGGGCGCTGGGGGGGCGTCGCCGGCACGTTAGGCCGGTTGGGCTCGCTTTGAATTCCGCTGCGGGCGTTAGCTCTACGGATATCCCAAACCGTGTGGCGCCTCGGTGTACGAGGTGTGTTGCTAGCAACATCTATCTTGCGTGGCGTTCTCTGGCGAGGATGTGTGGGTTGTGGGCTATTGTGCGCCAATACCAAGCGACGATTATCGTACGTGATTGGGGAAGAGGAAGGGGAAGGGGAAGGGGAGGGAGGGTCCGGCCTGCTTGGAGTCCATTCCATCCCTCTATCCAAATTCGGAGTCGCTATGACGATTTCGGGACTGCGAAGGTGTAGTCCCTGTGTCTTGAGCTTCTGGGGGGTTTCGACGATAATACCGCCAGGCTGACCCACCATGTCAGGTATGGGCTGTGGTTTGATTGCTTCTTGACGACGTTGGTGAGACTGGGATAAGGTATGGTCCTGGCAGGCTGGGGATTGCTTAGAGATGGTATGCTTTTCAGCGACTGCACTACGACATCCGAGCGGCAGGGGCCCTTCTTGGAAGGGTTCCGGAATTCCTCCAACACCCAAAGCCAATTGACCACGTGGCTCCTCAAGTTGGATGCTGTTAGTATAAGGGGTGTCGGATTGTGTAGGCGGCGCTGACAGCCACTTGGGGTTGTTATGCTTGAAGAGATTACCCAGGTTTGACGGGGTAAAGAGCTCTGGCATTGGGTACATCCGTTTCTGTTATTGTTAGTCGGCTGCCTCCAGAGTGTGGCTGCTTCGAGAGTGAGGCTAAATGCACATACAATCTTCTGATATGGAGGTGGCCAGTCTTCGCTTGGTTCGGTGCAGTAGACGTGGAGCTTGTTTTCATAGCGATGGCTGACGATTACTAGAACTTCGCATTCGCTCTGTACGTGCAGCTTGTGGGCGGTTCTGAATGCTGAGAGCGTTGCTCTGCGACGAAGGGCATACTGGTTCCGAAGTAGCGCAGCCGTGGCTTCTTTAGAGGGAGTCTTCGGCATGGCCCGACCACTATCAGGATTTGCGGCTGAGGGGATCCCGACCGTTGGTGATTCACTACGCTCTTGCTGATATTGGGGAGAGTTTGCAAGGCTATGAGTAAGGCCGGGGGTATCGACGAAGGGCAAGGCAGCACTCTGAACAAAGTTCCTATCTGTTAGGGAGCTCCGAGTGGATGGGATGCTGTCCATGGTAGCAATGTGGTAGTAGCCAAAAGCTGGGGATCTAAGATTGATTTGTGATATTCTTTCCTGTAAGCCTATGTTGGAATGGGGCCAACATAAATAGCTGCCAGAGAATCGTAGCAGGAATATCACAGCAAGAATATCACAGCAAGAATATCACATCGCTGCAGGAATATAACAGCGAAGAATCACAGCTAGAAGCTTGGTTTCTGTGCAGATTTGTGCGGGCACAGGTTGTGACGTGTGTGGCTGCAAAGCAGCCAATAAGGGCTGCCTCCACTGGCTAATCTATTCGTGATTTTTTTGTTTGTGATTTCTTTGGCTGTCTGTGCTACTTGTCTTACCTGTGGTTCTCTTGGCATTGGTAATATGTCTTTGATTCCTGTGTGATCTTTTTTGGCTGTGCTACTTTTGGTACTATGTCTCAGATTTGTCTGTTTGTGATTTCTTTGGCTGTCTGTGCTACTTGTCTTACCTGTGATTCTCTTGGTATTGGCAATATGTCTTTGATTCCTGTGTGATCTTTTTTGGCTGTGCTACTTTTGGTAACATGTCTTAGATTTGTCTGTTTGTGATTTTTTTGGTTGTCTGTGCTACTTGTCTCACCTGTGATTCCTTTGGCTATGGCCCCAATTTCCCCGTCTATGATTTCCCGTCCATGATTTCCCCGTCCATGATTTCCCCGTCCATGATTTCCCCGTCCATGATTTCCCCGTCCATGATTTCCCCGTCTATGATTTCTCTATTTGTGAATTTCCTGGCAACATTTTTTCTCGTGATTTCTTGGCACAATTCGTTTTCTGTGATTTTCCTCGTTGAGCCTGTTTGTATTGCGTCCTTTTGCGCTAGGCCCACCATGGAGAAGCCCAAGAAGACGTACAGCATGCGGCACACCTCTCGGAAAAACTCCCCAAACCTCGACAAGGGTTCTACAAACGATATGCCAAATGCCAACAACAGCAACTCTCGCGCGAGCTCATCCATTCGATCAACAACTCCTAGCCAATGGCTTCCTTATCAAGGCGAACCGGTTTTGACAACAAAGTCTCTCCAGGGGCGGTTTATTGATACCTGCCGAGACCGAGACTGGTTTGTACAATTGGCTATGCTCATGGAGCCGCTCGACCTAGCCCAGAGCAAGCTTTTCCTGAAGTTTTACTTCTTCGTCCGCGACTTTATGCCTCATGGCCTCATTGGAAGTAAGAATGAGGATAGCAGTTTTGGCCACATCCTCGGCAACGACGTAATGAATTTCCTGCTTTGTCAAGGCGAACACACTATTTCTCGGCACAAGGTTGCAAAATATGCCGACTTGGCGTTCCTCGAGCTGGAGAAATGGATGGGCAAGGGGAAGACGTGGCGTGAAGCGCTACAACAAGCACAAAAGAAGGCCGAGAGCGAAAAGCAAAGGAAGAAGAAGCCCGGCTGGAAAGCCCCCGGGCTCCATACTCCGGCGGGTTTGCTGGCCGTCCTGGTACTCGCCCATCCAGATCCCGATTCCAAATTTAGGACCTGGGTCGGTCGCCTTGAGATTGATTGGATGATTCGGCCGCGCGCCACCCTTGCCGTCAAGCACGGCTTCTGGGAAGGTATTAACGCAGACAACATCTACGATGCCTTCGCAGCCGAAGAACCTCGCGAGCCCCAGTTCCGATTCCTCGCCGATTATACCGTTCTCTTTAGCCAGTTCGAGGCTTGCAAGAGTGACATCCGACCCTTCGTGCAGGATTGGGCTCGCGGTATCTCCTTGGAGGCTCCACGTCAGAGCCCCGCTCTCGTGGAGTCAAGCTTCGGGGTCGACAGTCACGCCCCAGAGCCAAGCATAGTGGTCAATGCTGTCGGGGGACATCCACCGGACAGTAACGCCACCGGAGGCTGCGATATGTCTTCTGGCGAGGATTTGGGGGGTGGGGAAAGCGACAAGACTGGCGCAGTGAAGCCCACGCATGCGCTTGACTCTCTACGTATACAACTCACTTCATATTCGGAAGGTTGCGATCTACAAGAGTGGCTCGTTGATAAGTTGCTGGACAACAACGATGGTAAAGTTCTTACCTACTGGTGTTGTTACTGGCAAGGAAGGATCAACGCTGTGAAAAACCTGCAAGACCAACTAATCACCCGGTCACTCTTTGAACAAAGTCTACAGCGACTCAAGAGCTTATACTCCGACGCCTCGGCCGCGGAGGCTTATATGCTGCTTGACAAGGCTGACGAAGGGTTGGCTGCGCCGATTAGCGATACGCGAGAGTTTGTCCAGAACATCCAGGCGATTGAGTCATGTCGCGAGTGGCTTGAAGCTCGCGCGGATCTCCGTGCTCTCGTCAGTATAGGCGCAAGCTACATCAAGGACATCGAGAAGCGACTCGCTGCCCATCAAGCCTGCTTTCTCTATAATCTTATGCGACTCTCTCCTTTCCACGACCATTGGAGCAATGTTATGGCTTTTGACACGAAACGTATACGTGTTGCCGTTGAAGACGCCCGACAACCAGCGCCTCAAAACGATCAACAGTGGTGGCGGGATAGTGCCCATCTTCTCTTCCAGGAAGAGACTATTCGTATGCTTAAGCTAACCAACTGGCAGTTGGTTATGCTCTTTTCAGGGTCTTGCGACCCTCTCACTCCCGTGCAGGCTCGTGTGTTCCGTCAGAAGTTTGTCCCAGAAGCGCAACAAGATGCGGCCGACTTCTCTATTTTCACCCCCAAGCCTGTCGTACCTAATCGGATCTCTAACGATACCATCCACAGCCAGCATGGCAGCCTTTACAAGTTGTTTGGGCAGGTAGAGGAGTTCCCCCTTCCGACGCCCGTCCCATCTACGCCAACAGAGCTTGAAGGATCATCACGATCCCTGGCCTCCAGGACTAGTCGCGAGTCCAGCTCCCCATGCAAGAGACCGAAGCTTCCCTTGAAGAAGAACGTCTTCGCGGGCAGAGTGCACGTACCGGCTAAACGAGCCCACAGTCCGGATCAACCAGCTAGTAAGTCTCTCAAGCTCCTCACGAAAGGAGACCTTGTCGAAGAGCTGGCCGCGGCCAGGGCCTATTGTGAGCCTCAGCTGCGCGTGATTGACGACCGACTCGAGGGGCTCACGAACAACATGGGCCACATGGTAACTGACGCCAATTTCAACAACGCGCTAGAACTCCAAGAGCAACGCTTTCTGGGAAATATTACACCGATCAAGGCCGATATACAAGCTGCTCTCGAGTCTAACAAAAAAGAGGTTGCCGGTGTTATCCGAAAAGAAAGTTCGTCTTACGTCGAGTCGCTAACGTCCCGTTTAAAAGTCGATATACAATCCGCTCTCAGCTCCCAAGGGGAAAAGATTGTAGATCAGCAAGCTTCACACTTTGCACGGCTTGATGCCTCCAAAAAAGCGCAGCAGAATGAGTTCCTCGCGACAATTAAGGATGACGTCCGACATAGTATCCAAGAGGCAGTTCAAGAACACTTCGCAACCCTACAGCAAGATCTCGAACAGTCCATCCAGCAGGAAATACGAAAGCAGTTTGAAATGATCCAGCCACTTATACATGATCTATTACCGCTTAAGCTGCAGGAGATCTTTAGCACAAGGTTGCAAGACGTACAAAGAGAGATCACTGAGTTGAGAACATTGGTCACGAAGGCCCAGGCACCTCCATCCGAAGGAGAGCATGGTTATCTTTCACTCAAGTGCCCAGCGCCTTCCGGTAACCAGTCGGACTATGACGCGCAGCTTCTCCGCGCCGCATGGTTCTATATCAATGCCCTGGGTAACCCGGAGGGAGGCGTTTGTGCCGACGAGGAAGCACTGGAACTGACAAAGTTCAAGTTCCCCAGTTTAGAAGAACAGCACATTGTTGTAGCCCTTCGCCATATCCATCAGCAGGCATATGGCCGCGAGCTAAGATAGAGTCCAGGGATTAATGTTTTAATTGATACTATATTTCTGAACTATCCTTCACTTTTAGCTAATTTAAACACTGCTTCCTCCATTGCTGAGCTATAGCACTGGCGCTCCGAGACATTTTTATTGCGATTGCGTCGTTCGTGTAGCCTTTCCTCTTTAACTTGTGTAGGCGGCGCTTGTCGGCATCAGTCCATAGCTGATGACTGGTAGCCGATCTACGTCCGGTTCCAATATCATGAGATTTCAAAGCATCTCTTATATTAAAATCCAGCAATGACCTGGACTCTAATCGCCGACACAGCGTTTTCAAGATTTTCGGCGCTGCCTTGATCGCCGCCTGAGTCATCACTTCTTCCATCTTCCGTTCAAAGTCTTTCCGCCATGCGACTGGCAACATATCTTTGATGTCGCCGAACTTGTCGTTATGCTCTCGAGGATGTTCCGAAAGGCTATCCAGATCCTGGAACCGACTGTCGCTATTTCTTTTATTATTGTTCTTATTACGGTCATTCTTATTAGGGTTGCTGTCGCCACATTCAGGATCGCCGATGTTGTCTCCCACGCTGATGCCGTTTCCCACGCTGATGCCGTCTCCCATACTGATGTCGTCTCCCACACTGATGTCGTCTCCTACACTGATGTCGTCTCCCACATTGATGTCGTCTTCCACACTGATGTCGTCTCCTACACTGATGTCGTCTCCCACGCTGATGCCGTCTTCCACACTGATGCCGTCTCCCACACTGATGTCGTCTCCCACACTGATGTCGTCTCCCACACTGATGTCGTCTCCCACACTGATGTCGTCTCCCACGCTGATGTTGTCTCCCACGCTGATGTTGTCTCCCACGCTGATGTCATTAATTACAGCTTTTTCCACTATCGTATGTCCAGTGAAATGTAGCATACGACATGTGAAACAAAAGTTCACAGAACAGTCAATGCATGTAAAACGTATAGTTTTGAGCTCCCGGTGACAGAGGTGACAAGTAGATGGCGCCTGTAATGATATTTGAGGCGCTGGCTTACCGAGGGGTAGGAAATCCTGACCCGTATGGGCGGCTGCCTCTGATGATGGTTGTGTAGCCTTGATTTGTGTTGATGATTCTGTCGAGGGACGAAGTTGACTGGGACTGTCCTTGGGATCAACTGGTGTCTTTAATGTTGTCCGACGACGTATACGCTTGTGTAATACGACGAAGTTTTCGGAGTTAAGGTTCCGTTGGTTGGCAAACATCGTGAGGTTGTGAGGTTTTGAGTAAGTCTGCCTATGAATTAGCTGACTGAAAGGTTTTAATTGATAGTATAGCTGAGATTTTCATTATGTCTCACTTTACGAGGGATAAGGTAGGTACCTAGGATAAATAAATGGTAAGAAGGTACTTGACATCTAAGGGGGTATGTGGTATTACGAAGAACGCTCCCTTGAATATTATAGATTGAATTACTAAATAAGGAAATCAAAAATTAAGGAAACATATATATATGTATAAACATGTATAAACCGTATTTTAAGCTTTTTATAATAATTAACAAAGTTATAAACTTATTATTTATTAACTAAAGGTATGTTATATAAGTTGTAAAAAAAATCAGCTATATTTTTTATAATAATATAAATAAAAAAATATCCTTGCTTATTTAAATTAAAAATATATTTAAAAAAAATATTCTTTTTAATTAAATTAAATTTATATATATTAGTATAGGTTTCGTTGCGTATAATATATTTGTTTATTTTGTTATATATTATAGTAATAAGAACGTTATAAATTTTAAAAACACGTTAAATATTAATTTTTTTAGTTAATTGGATAACTTTAATAGTAAAAATTAAATTAGCTTTTTTTATTTAAACAAATATTATATTATTATAGAATTATTATATAATAAAAATAAAATATACGCGTTAATAAAAAAAATATACAACTTATTTATATATATAACTCGTTTATAAACTATGTTATATAAATAGTTTTATTTTTAATAATATTATTTATTTTATTATTAATAAAATATTAAAAAAAAAACTTGTAATTATTATTAATAATAAACTTATATAATATTTATATAATTAATATAATAATTTAAATAAATATAAAACTATTTAAATATAATATAAAAATAAAAAAATAAAAGTTAAAAATAAATTTTTTAAATAAAAAATTTAATTTACCCGGCTAAATAGCTAAGCTTATATGTTTAAAAAAAATTTTAAATATAATATATATAATATATTTTTAAACCGGTTTAATAAAAAAACTATTAAAAAAAAAAAATTTTTAAAAATAATATTTATAGTTTATTATAAGTTTATTTAAATATATAATTATTTATAATATAAAAACTATATTATAAAAATAAAAAAAAGTAACGTAGTAAAAAAAATAAAAAAATATAAAAAATTAATAATAATTAAACGTTTTTTAAAAATATAAATATAAATTAAAAATAAGTTTATAATAATTAATTAATATATTTAAAATATTATAATATTATTTTAATAAATATAGCTAATAATAAATAATAAGTTTATATTAAATTTATTTTTAATTAAATAAAAATATTAATTATTAAAAAATAATATTTTATTTATTATAAATAAAACTATTAAAATAATTTTTACTTTATAAAAATAAAATATAAAAAAATAAATATAATTTATATTAATAAAATTATTATAAAAGTTATAAATATAAATTATTAAAATTTTTTATAGCTAAAAAATATTATTTAAAATAATTAAACTTTTTTTTAAATTAATAAAAATATTAATATTAAATATAAAATAATATAAATATTAAGTGGTTAAAAGGGTATAATATTTTATATTTAAAAAAAGGTAAAATAAATAGCTTTTTATATTAATTTATTTAACTAACTAGCTAAATATATAAAAAAAAAGCCTTTATACGCAGAATTTTTTTATAAGCAAAGAATTTTATAAACGTATACTACTTGTTTAATCGGGCTACGGGGTAATTAAGCTACTGCTTAATTACTAGTATTATATATATATCTTTATACGTAAATAGCCTTATAAATAGTTAATCCTAATATTATAATAATAAAAAAATATTATTTAATTTTTTAAAAAAACTTTTAAAAAAAAACTTTTTATTTATAAAATATATAATAATAAATAATAAAATTATATTAATTACGTTAATATTATTTAATATAAAAATAAATATATTTTTTTTTATTAATATAAAATTTATATTATAAATAATATAATATTTAAAAATAAAAAGAATAACTAGTGTAATAAATGTAATAAAAGCAGCAGGTTTAAACACTTAATTTATTTATTATTAGGAGCTAATATTTTATATAAAGAAGAAAAAAAAAGAAGCGTAATAGGTACAAGAATTTATACTTAAATATATAGCCCGCGAAGGTATTTACTACAGCAGTTGCCCAGTGAATACTGGCTAGTAAATACTTTAGCCCCCGTATAAGCCATTAGCTGCACTAGCTATACTAGCTATACTAGCTATATATAGCGCCTGGGCTATAACAACTAGCTTTAAATTAAATATAATTATAAAATATAATAAAAATATAACTTAAATTATAAATATAGCTTTATAACTATATTTTTAAATATAAAAATATATAATATTAAAACTTTTTATATTAATAATTAATATAAAATATAATATAATTATTAATTAAAAGCTTTTTAAAAACTATAATATATTAATTAATAACAAGTAAAAATAATTATTATTTTTTAATAACTAAAAAATAAATTATTATATACGTAATATTTTAATAAATATTATAAAAAACTTTATTATTAATTTTATATATTAAAAAAATATAAATTATTATAAAAAAATAAAAAAATAAAAAAATAAATACTATTAAAATAAACATATAAATTAAAAATATTACGCTATAAAATTATTATTTAAAAAATAAAAATTAATAAAATTTATAAAAATAATAATATAAATATATAAAGAAATTATAAAAAAAAAAAAAAAAAATAAAGCTTTTATATTTATAATTTTAAAAATATTTATTATTAAAATATTTATTAATACATTATAACTTTTATAAATAAATTTTAATTTAAATATTAATTAAAAATAATAAAAAGTTAATTATATAAAATAACTATTAAATAAAAAAAGTTATAAACTTTATATTTTTAAATTATTATTAATAAAAATAATTAATTGTTTATTATTTAAAAAAATAATAAAAAATATATAAAGCTTATATATATTATAAAAAAATATTGTTAATTAATATAAATATTAATTAATATAAATTATTATAATAAATATAGTTATATTTATTATAATTATTAAAAAGAATAATATTAAAACCTATAAATATATTATTTTATATAAAATTAATTATATTATTAAATAAAAAAAATAAACTAAGTTAATTAAAAATAAAATAAAATTTTATAAAAAAGTTTATTAATAAATATTTAAATAATATTATAAATATTAAATATTTTTAATAAAATAATATTTAATAAGCTTTTATTATAACAGTTAAAAGTAAATTATTAAATTATTATTAATAAAGCGTTTAAATTATTAAAATATATTATATTATATAAAATATTATTAAAAAAATAAAAATATGTTATAAATATATAAAAAAAACTTATTTAAAAATTTTGTTAAATTAACTAATATTTTATAAGCTATATTAATATAATTTATATTTAAAAATAAAATTTATTTATAATTTTATATAAATTATTAAAAATTAAATAATATTATTTAAAATAATTAATATTTATTATTTTTAATAAAAAAAATATTATTAAAACTATTTAATATTAAAATATATATAAAAATTAATATTTAATAAGCTTTTTATTATATATAAAT